>CM031237.1:93586686-94186686 GCA_018340775.1 Taxus wallichiana var. yunnanensis | reverse complement strand
TGATATACACTTTGGCTATAGGGTTCACACACATCTCTCCACATGTCACATTTCATCACCACTACACATACACACTCATCACATTGTGCTAGATGCAACGAAAACAACTTGACCATTTCTTGATGACGCACTCTCGTTTACGGTTCATTCTTGATTGTTAAGGGGGAAAAAATGAACCTCACTAAATACACTTCCATCCACTTGGGGGTCACGTTGCTCCTATCATTCCATCTTCCATTTGATTCTATGCGTCCATAGCATACTACATTGTCTTGGGAAAAATTTACTTTTTCTTACTAGTGCTTTGCATGCTGACTTTATTACACATGTTAGTTTGATTTCTTATATGTCATTATCATACACACATATGAATTCATGTCTTTATTTAGTGTGATCATAGGTACAGTCTCTGCACACATAATGGATGCTCACCTTCTACCCTTCCTATATTGGTCACTATGGGCATCCACATTTGGATTATCCAGTGTGCTATTGTTTCATTTTGTACTCAGATCTCATACTACTTTCTCATACACATTTTGATATATTGATTATCACTCTAACATGCTTACGAGTGTTCCATATGCAACATTTTTTTTTACAAAGCTTATGTTTCCATAACTACTTGTTTGTTTCTACTTGTCATATTTCTTTACTATTGTATGCGGGCTTTGCCATTTTCTTGTGTGCACACTTGTCTATTTTTTCAGCCATGAGTAGCATGGGTGTCTTGCTAAATTGTTAATTATGCCCTATGTTTAAAACTTTATTTGTGTATGTTGTTTTCTTACGTATTTACACTACTTTGTTTGTTAGTTTCTATATTGTGAGTGTATTTTCCACTTATTGCATGCATATGTTTCATACTAACACTTGTTTTGCTTAGCCATCCCCTTTTGGGCATGCTTTGGTATCTACCAATCATTTTCCTTCCCCCGCAAAGCATAGTTTTACATGTTTCCATGCTTACTTGTTTGTTTCTACTTGTCGATTTCTTTACTATTGTATGCGGGCTTTGCCATTTTCTTGTGCACACACTTGTCTACTTTTTTCAGCCATGAGTAGCATGGGTGTCTTGCGAAATCGTTAATTATGCCCTATGTTTAAAAATTGCTTTGTGCAAAGATGTTGTTTTCTTATGTATTTAAACTAATTTGTTTGTTAGTTTCTATATTGTGAGTGTATTTTCCACTTATTGCATGCATATGTTTCAGACTAACACTTTTTTGGCTAGCCATCCCCTTTTGGGCATGCCTTGGTATCTACCAATCATTTTCCTTCCCCGTAGAGCAGCAGTGTGGTTGGGTCCTCTTGTTGGGTCACATTCTCCTTTTAGCGGCGTCACATGCGCCCCCAAAGAAGGCTGGAATAATTGAGGGTTTTCTACTAACACAACATATTTACACTAGTTCATACACAGTGAGTGATTTTAGATGAGTGTATGAATTCCATACATAGTAGCCATAATAGGACATGGTGTCCTTTGATAATTTTGTGGAGCGGTCACGGATTTGCGGCTACATTGGGTGTTCCTCTCGACACTTCTTCATCCAAATTGTGTCGATCACCCAAAAACTAGGATAGTATAGAGATCACTTCACACATTTTAGCACAAGCGCTTAAAGTTGGAGGACACAGATTTTATCCCTATACTTCTTCATCGTGGTCGTATGAGATCGCTAAAAAAACTCAGTGTAGAATATCCTTCTACACCCTTTTTCTCAACATGGGTCTACCGTATTAGAAACAAGCAGCTTAAATTCGGGGTAACAACATACAACAACAAAAACAAGTGACAACAAAAATGACAACACACACTGCTATAGGCATTTTCTTTTACTAACCATGCGGTACACTACACACACATTGGCTACACATGCTTCCACCCTAGGTTCACTCTCATCACTTTTTATGCACATTTTTCATCTTTAGAATCCACGCTCCACATTTTTATATTTTTCATTCCATACTTGAGTATACTCCATCATCATGTCTTCTTCTACACTCTACATGGATATCAAGTACGCATCTCCATTTACTTTATGTTAACGAGCTTTCTGCTCACCAACCTAAAGTGGGGGAAAAATGTAGACACAAAATTATGCACTTTAGACATTATTTAGCCTGGTCTTATACTACTATTTAGAAGGTTCTCAAGTGATGTAAGTACTAATTAATCCTACCTTTTGGCCTTCTTTAATTAAAGTACTTATGACTTAGCATTACACTATTGTTATCTAATTTTGCGCCTTAGGAAAAATTGAACAAGCATGACCTTGCATGCTGAGAATATGGAGGGATTAATTTTGACATGGGAGCTTACGTCAAGTGATTGGATAGTCAAGTTTTAGGTAGGCTAAGAAATTGCAAATGTAAGGTCAGAAAATGAATGGCCAAGCGAACATTAAAGGATATCAAATCACAAGAGAAAAGAATGGAGGCCTAAGCCTGAAGTTTTCGAAATTTAGGCATTCAACAGTTTTGGCATGCTCGGTGGGAAGAAGAAGTCATCCCATAAGATTTTAAGGCATTTTCGAAAAATTTAGACATAGAAATCGCAAGTTCTCCAATTTAAGATATTTCACCTCTCAAGTTGAACACTCAAATCAATTCTCAAGGGCTTAAGCCGCCTTGCAACAAGTCCAAATTTAAAAGTTTATACATCGGGGCTAATATTAAAAAGGGTATTTTAATATTTTGTAAATTTTTATTTTCAAAATTTTAGATATTTTTGAATTTCAGATTTTGGGATTTCAGTGATTTTGGAATTTTAGGATTTCAAAATTTGAGGATTTAAGGATTTAATTTTAAGATTTTAGGATTTCAGGATTTTGGAATTTCAGGGATTTTGGGAGTTTAGGATTTATGGATTTTGGAATTTGAGGATTTTAGGATTTCAAAATTTCGAGATTTCAAGATTTCGGGACTTCAAATTTTGGGATTTCGGATTTGGAGATTTCGTGATTTTGTAATTTTGGAATTACAAGATTTCGGGATTTTAGGATTTTAGAATTTCAAGATTTCGTGGATTTCGTGGATTTTCATGATTTCAAAATTTTGGGTTTTGGGATTTTGGGGTTTTGGAATTTTGGAGCCCCAAAACTCAAAAATCTCAACTAAAGTTTCAAAATTTTGAATTTTGAAAGTCTAAAATTTCTGACTTCAGACTTTTGGGGTTTCGAGTTTTCACGTGGTCAATAAGATGAACAGTAACTCAATCTCTGAAATGGAAATGTCTAAAAGTCCAAAATTTCAGACTTCAGAGGTTGCAAGAAATTTTGGAGTTCGAAATGAGAAGATCAACCACTCACCATTAATGCAGTATAACACCCCAATCTTCATATGGCCATAATGTTTGATTGGGAGCTCGGATTTGCACAAGAAAGAACTTTTTGGAAAGCTTATAGTCTCCTCTACACAACTAAGTTATTCAAAATGAAGAAAAAAATTCTAAAATTTTTTAGGATGTTCCAAGTTTCTCACCTACCACAATGATGAAGTATGGGCTTCCTTTCTTTCCCAACAAGACATAGTACATGGAGGCATGGGTTTTGCTGGTAGAACCCATCATTGTTGCAGGTGAATTCAATGCATTTTAGGGTGGTTGGAGAAGGATTTTGAATTCCTCTCTCTTTCTTCTCTCATTCTTCATATATATTGTAAGGAGGGGAATTTTTCTAAGGTTGGATAATTTTTCTTTGCACCCTCCCTTCTTCTCTTTTCTATAAGTGGATTTGTGGAGTTCAAACCTCCCATCAAAACTCTAATGCAAGTTTGTACCTCTTGGCCATTGTAATGCACTTTGTATAAATTTGTGGAGCAATAATAAAAGTCTGTGGATGAATTTCAACCCTCTCTTATATTCATTGCATCTTCCTGATCTCTCATTACAATCTTGGTTATCTATTTATGGTCGTTGTGTTACATTTTTAATATTTTGTGTTTAATGGAAAGTAGGTGTTCAAAATTCCTTTTGTTGTATCACCTTTGTCAGTTTAGGTTTATTTTCATGTAATATTCTTAACCTGTCTCCTTGGTAAGTTAGAGTAGATTTTATAGTAGTTCCTCTACAATTTGTATGTATGCATCAGAATAGAGGAATAGGAACTGACCTTCATCTGGAGAGATTTCCCGATTGCAAGTTTCCACACTTTGGGAAAAGATCCATGTTATGCAATCACATTGATAGTTTCAACTCATCAAGTTGCAAACATTCATGGTACTATGATTCAATATCAAAACTACATCTCATACCCAATGTAGTTTTATGTGCTTATGTGTGCAATAATGTGCCTAGGTTTCCCTAGCCCCAATGTCACAGAGGTATTGGGTAGTAGCTAGATAAAATTCAAGATGGTGGATAAAATAAAATGAATAATCCACTTCCTATGTAGTGTGTGATGAAAAATAGTGCCCAAACTGAAGTTCCTTGCTCTATGTAGATATCTATCCCTTGATAGTAATAGTACCCCATAAGGTAGTATGTATGTTTTGTTTATATAGGGACATCTCATTTAAATTTTGACACTAAAGACCCAAAATGCTGACTAGTACCTAGGGAGATGAGAGGGAAAACAAAGAAAGAAAGACCTCAAACATGTAAGACAAAATAAAGTGTGATGGAGACCAGGAACCTATAAATTAGGACCAAGGCACTCATTAATCCCCATCTAAGCGCCCCGGTCAAAGAATATTTATGATAACATGTGAGTACTTGTGAGATAAGAATCCCCGAGACCTAACTAGAACCGTTCGAGTGAATGGAAAATGTGTCAAACAAACAATGACAAATAACAACAAGATAGATGATTAAACAATGGAATGGGGCATCAATGAATACTTTTCTTATCAAAGATCCATATATAAAACATGTAACTCAATATAAAACATTAATGGTTATATATGTTTCGACATGCGATATCTTTCGCCACACCTGTGTAGGCCTTGATAATTGAACTAAGGTTGTGATCATTTTCACATGGATGAAATGTAGGATAGAGATGATGGTTAGAAATTGTGAATGATATTGTAATTGCCTAGATGATGATTTGTTTCATATGTAGATGATTGTGGATTTGAATTTCATATTTTATCTTGGATGTTTTGATGTGGCCACGAGGTGAAGGAGGTGTTCTGTCTTTTGCAAGTAAATATATTCAAAACAAACATGGGGGATTGGAGACCAATCACATTGGAATTCTAGGTGAATTCAACAAGGGTCACCATAGCAACATGTATTTGTGTGTGTGTTTGAATTATTGTTAGGGGAAATTGTGACCAAGGGGTTATGTGTTGTCTTTTATTTAGTTTCCTTTATTTGATGTAGTATGTGATTTTTAGTGATGTAGTTGCTTTTTTTTAATTTAGAAAATGATGTGTTCTTTTCCCTTTATCTCATTGGGTCTAAGTGTCTTAATTAAAGTTAATTTAATGTTGTCTTAAACTAATTATAGATGTGATGGATCTTGGGGTTTTGTGTTGTAAGTTGAGTGTTGGGGATCCCGGGTGTTGTACACTCTACCCCATCATCAAAATTCTAATTTGGCCTTAAGGTAAAATTTTAAAGGCTTGTGGGACAAGTTAAATTTTTCCACACCTCTTAAATTTATATACCAACCCTACCTATGGGTTTGGGGGTGAAAATTAGACCCCATTATGTGTTTTGAGAAGATAAAAAGGTAAAATGTTTATTGCACTTTCTTTTATGTAAATAATTTTATCCTTAGGGGGTGTGGGCTTGGATTGTGTGTGTAAATAACTTTTCATTCCTCTCACCCACCAAATTATGGTGCATTCGGGTTAAGGTTTGACTTGTGATCTACGGTTGAGGATGAGTGATGTGGCATCCTACATGGAGACACCTCACCCTCCTCTCTCCCTTTTTTATTTATTGAAGTTATTTTGATTGTTTGGGGCTTACTTGATTCTTTTGTGCTCTTACATTTTTGGGGAGCTTTTGGTCTTGGTTGGAGCTTTTGGTGATTTGTTGGGCTTGAAGAAGTGTTGGTCGGGTAAAACACTTAGCGGAACTCACACACACAAAGCGTGTGTGGAAAAATAGGATGGGATCGAAGGCACAAAGGAATAGGAAGGCGTCACACATGGAGGTGCAAAGACAAACTTTTAGGACTTATCCAATCTTGTAGATCATTTATTTTCAAAGGCTAGCATGTGAAACACACAAAGCGATGCCGAGAATTGCGCACCGTCATCACCAATCTGCACTATGATAATTCTTCACCGGAACTCCTCGTGGTATGATTATTTACTAATGCACAACCTTTAGTTTGGTAGATGTAATATGGAAACAAAACAACAACATAACACAAGAATACCATCGACTATGATAAGACGGAATGATGACAAATCTGAAATATCAAAGTAAATTATAACATGAAATTGTTACAATATCACCCATGAGGTACTTCAAGTGTTATTGACTTCACTTGCCTTTCACCAAGACTATGGGAGAAACTTTACAGTTACACCTCTTAATGGCTTCTTCAACACACCTTTAAACCGATGGCTTCCTTTGCACACTTCCTACCATATTTCTCACTACTTCCTTCTATCCTAAATGAGGGGGTGGCTTCTCTATTTATAGAACTTCCAGGCTTATCCATCTTATCTCTAAGATAGGATAAGAAATCCACTCTAACGAATCATCTTCCATACCTTAACTCTTATCTCGTACATGTAAGCTTATCTTTTAAGATAAGATAAACCTTATCATTTTACATGGGTTCCACATTTTTAGAATTTTTACAAATAAAATACACAAAATATTTATGACCTCACTCCTTGTCCTTATTACCAATATAATATTTCTAATTCCTAATCATGTAGACCCTACTTCTCTAATTACCCAAACTTTGACATTTTAACATTCTTGGACCACTTACGACAAATATTTACTTTTTACAACATTCCTATTGTACTTTGACTATTATCATACTCCACATTATTGGCGGCACCATACTTGATGGTGTCGTTATCTTCTCCCGACGCTACTAGTAATTATACTTAACAACATCCTATTCCTAATACATACATAAATGAAATAGAAATTATGGAGGAAAATTTTAGTGTCGACATCTTCCCCTTCCTAGCTTCTACTCCGTCCTCGAGTATACTATTCGGTGCTTGGAAAATATTCAACTTGTCGTGGTTGACCCATTTCATAATGGGAGTGCCATCCAATTCCTCCAATCGTGAAGTGCGTACTTAGCCGCTATTTTGTAGGTCCCCATCCATTTTGGAAGAAATTTTCTCTGTCTTTTTTTGTATCTGGAATCATATACTAGAACCAAGTCATTCACATGAAATGGAGACCACCGATCTTTTGATCAAATTATTCCTTCTGCTTCATTTTCTTCTTATGGCTTGTATCCTTTGCTATTTCCCTCATTTCCTCTAGCAAATGAAGATGTACCAACCTTTCTTTTACTGAATCACTTTCATCCATCCTTTCATTTTTCATAACTCTCACAGTGGGAATATCAAACTCAATAGGAAGAACTGGATCAATGCCATAGGCCAACTGAAATGGGGAGTATCCTGTTGCTGACTTTGATGTTGCCCTATATGCCCACAATGCTGCATGAATCCTTTTATCCCACTTATGTACCTGCAAGGCTACATCTTTTGCTAGAATTTGACACAACACAAAATTTGTTCATTCCACCTATCCATTTGTGCTTGGCTTGTATGTTGTTGCCTTCCTGTGCTTAATAGAAAACTTATTGACTAGGGCTTCTACCACCTCATTAATGAAGTGGCTTCCTTTATCTGATTACATTTCTAATGGACAACCAAATCTGGTGACAATGCGTTCATATATGAACCTTGCCACTTCATCCATGGAAGTTGTTTTCAATGGCCTAGCTTCAACCCACTTGGTTAAATAATCTGTGGCAACTACAATATACTTATTTTGGCGTGAGGTAGTTGGAAGTGGACCTACAATGTCTATTCCCCACTTTTCAAAGGGACCAAGTGGAAGAATAGGGCATAATGGAGCTGATGAAGTCTTATGGTTACCATGTGTTTAACAAATATCACATGTCTTACAATAATTATAACAATCTTTAAAAAGAGTGGGCCAGTGATAACCTGCATCCAAGATCCTTCTTGTTGTAAGTTGTCTAGAGAAGTGCCCTCCACATGTACCATTGTGGAATTCTTCTAGCAGTTCCTTCCCTTGATCACGTCCAACTGCCCTCTTGTCTTTATCCATCAGGTCCTATTCGAAATAATACTCCATGCAAAATAGAATATGGACGATCGGCTTGAGTAATCTTTCTCTTAGTATTCACTAGGGATTGTGTCAAGAGGAAAAAAAGGTTGCATCGGGGAAATCATCATCATCACAAGATGATCCTAAACCATCATAGGCTCGAGAGAGTGCATCTGCATTGACATGCTTCTTTCTGGCCTATCTATAATATCAAATTCAAATTCTTGTAGCAAAATTATCCATCTTGCTATCCTCCTTGATGGGTTAGGCTTATTTGCAATATATTTTAGAGCCCGATGATGCATTACAACTAGAAATTTTTTCCCTAGCAAGTAATTTCTAAACTTATTTACAACAAAAATTATAGCCGAGCCTCTTTTTCATTCTGATATAATTTACCTCAAAGACATTTGCTCATTTGTTTGCTCCCAAAGTAAATTAGATGTTCATTCCCATTTTCATCCTTTTGGCTCAAAGTACTTCCTAGTGCTGCATCTGAGGCATCAGTGTACAAAATGAATGGCTTACTCCAATCTGGATTCTTCAAAACAGGTGAAGACACCAGGGCTTCCTTCAGTTGTCTAAAAGCTTCATGCGCCTTAATTCCTAGTTCATAAGTAACATCCTTCTTTAGGAACTGGGTTAGTGGCTATGCAATCTTTGAGAAATTCTTGATGAACCTTCTATAGTAACCCACATGGCCTAAAAATGATCTCAACTTACTTCTATTCATAGGAAATGGTAAATATTTGATTTTTGAAACTTTATCAAGATCAGTACCAATACCATCTCTGGATACAAAATACCCTAACAAAACACCTTTATAACATCCAAAGACACACTTTGTAGGGTTTAGTGAGGCTTGTGCTTCATCTAACCTTTGAAATGCTGTCTCCATCTAGTGCAGGTTGTCCAACTTGCTCCCATAGATGTAAAAATCATCCAGAAATACTCTGATGAAGGTCCCAATGTAGGGTTCGAACACCCTATTCATCAAACACTGGAATGTTGCTGGAGCATTACACAACCCAAAAGGCATAACTCTATAAGCAAACGTTCCCCAAGGAGTGGTGAACATGGTCTTCAGCTGATCTTTCTCTGCTATATGAACTTGGTTGTAGCCGCTATATCCATCAAAGAAAACTATAGCACTCTCCCACCGGCGACTTCGTCCAAGATCTGATCTGAAAATGGAAGAGGGTAATGATCCTTCTTTGTTGCCTTATTGAGCTTCCTGTAATCAACACAAATGCGTAGCTTCCCATTCTTTTTTATTGAGATCACAATGGGAGAAACCCATTCTGAATTCTCCACAACAAATATGAATCCTGCATCAAGCAACTTATCTATTTCTTCTTTTATAGTCTTGGAAAAATTAGGATTCATTCTATATGGCATTTGCTTTATGGGCTTAGCACCATCTACCAGCTCAATAGAATATTCTACCCAACTTACTTGATGGAGTTCCTTGTAATCAAAAGTGAATAGGTGTATGTACCTTCGAAAGAGCTGGAGGTAGGATTCCTTCTCACTCTCCATCACATCATCACCAATCTTTATTTGTTGGAGACGATCATCAACTTCTTCTTCAGATAATTTTATGGGGTCATGAGTTGGTGTGACTGGAAGGATATCCATGACTGAAACATCAACCTCACTTTCTTCATCTTCAGTGTCCACTTCACTGGTACTAGAGTAATAAGAGGATGTCCAATCATCAGTTTCATCACTTGAATCCACAGGTTCTACATTATGATGTCGAGGGATCACGTTTATCTTCACCCTCTCTCTACCACGTCCAAGTGTCATGAAACCTTCATTCCAGTAGTTTCTTGCATGAACTCTCCTTAGCTATGGTCTTCCCAACAACATTGGGTATGCAACAATACCATTTTTCATCACCTGAAAGTCTACCACACATACAACACCCATAACAGAGATTGCCACATGTGAAACTACACCTTCTGGTTTAGTTTTTCCATTATTTAATGACCTTAACATAAGTGTTGAAGGGCGATAAATTTTTAAACCCAACATATTCATTACAGACTCGGTCATTACATTAACTGCAGCACCTCCATCAACTAAGACATCATGAATTGAAATACCATTACATAATACCTCAGCTTGTAGAGCATAGGGATCCACCTCTACCTCCAAAATAGGGACCTCAACCTCCTTTCTTCGTCGAGCATTGAGTCCACTTCGCAACTCCCGCCTCTTCTCGGAAGACAACCAAGAGTTGACCATATGTAATATTTGTAGGCCTTTTGGACAGATCTTCCAGATGGAGTATGGTCCTTGCCCCCTGTGAAATTAGAAAATCCTGCACACCCACTTTCTTCTCCTATGTTTCTTATTAGTTTCTCCTTTCATATTCTTAGGATCATTTCCATCTTGATTATCTTTTTCTTTCTTTTTTTTTGTTACAAACACATCTACTTCATTATTTCTTCTCTTATCTACTACATCAAAAGAATTCACAGGTGCTTTTCCTTTATCATTATCTCCTTTACCAGATGTAGAAGCTCTATCTGGACAATTATACTTATAATGACCCTTTTTATAACAACCATAACATACAACTTTAGAAATATTTCTTTTTGGACCTCTATCTCCTCCCTGAGAACTAAATTCTTTTCCTTGAAGAAGATTAATAGTTAATTGACCCATCTTTTTGAGCAGATCTTCATACTCAGTAGATGTACTAGGAGAAATATTTGTGCTCACCGAGAGTGGTTGTGGATTCTGGACCAAAGGTGCTGGTGTAGGCTCTACTTTAGCAACAATTTCTTTGGGCTCCTCTTCCATGCTTTCTTCTTTCCTTCTTAAATCTCCTTTGCTTGTTCAATGGTAGGCTGGCGGTCATACTTCACTCATTGTCGATCTCGGCTTCATCCCAAGAATGAAGTGCTTACATATGAGACTATCCACGCCATTCATCAACCCATCTCGCTAATCCTTCCTTCCGGATCTGGGCATCGAGCTTCCTCCTTAGCTCTAGAACACGAGCATGATAATCCCTTATCTTCTCCTTCTCTCCTTGGGATAGCTTTGTGATCTCGATCATGAGATCTGCATATTTCTGTTGTTCACCAAATTCTTCAAGAAAACTTTCAGCTTAATAAATCTCATGAATTTTTCACATTATCACCTAGTGTTTCAAACCACCTAAGTCTTTGAACCATCCAAAAGGTAGGAAAAATTCAGTCCATTGTTCCCTTCTTATAAGGCCATTACAAATACAAGATCATTTAAACTCTTGAATGAAAGAGGAAGCATCTTCATTAGATTGGGCTGAAAAAATAGGAATCTTTCCCATTTTCAAAAGTAACCACCGTAAAATACCAACCCACAAGTACAATCAACAAGACTTATGTGCATAAATAATTGGAATCACTATACTAGAAAGTGACTTTACACCTTTTTACAGTAAAATAGAAATGACCATGGTAAACTATTGTAAAACTTGACTTATTGCGGTAAAAATGACTTTCTTTGTGGTAAACACTATTCATGGTAAAAGTGAAGTTCTTTGCATGTAAATACTATTCATGGAAAAAGTGACTTTCTTTGCGGTAAATACTATTCCCAACAAAAATGACTTTACCATGGTAACTACTATTCATGGCAAAAATGACTTTACCATGGTAACTACTATGCACATAAAAACAAGGTTACCCTCTAATTGATTTTTGACTAAGTGGGAATATCTCTCCGTAAAATCCACCAACGAGGAATGGTCCCAAGAACGGAACCAAAATGTCATCACCAATCCGGCACTATGATAATTCTTCACCGGAACTCCTCGTGCTATGATTATTTACTAATGCACAGCCTTTAGTTTGGTGGATGTAATCTGGAAACAAAACAACAACATAACACAAGAATACCATCAACTATGATAAGACAGAATGATGACAAATCTGAAATATCAAAGTAAATTATAACATGAAATTGTTACAATCTCACCCATGAGGTACTTCAAGTGTTATTGACTTCACTTTCCTTTCACCAAGACTATGGGAGAAACTTTACAATTACACCTCTTAATGGCTTCTTCAACACACGTTTAAATTGATGGCTTCCTTCGCACACTTCCTACCATATTTCTCACTACTTCCTTCTATCCTAAATGAGGGGGTGGCCTCTCTATTTATAGAACTTCCACGCTTATCCATCTTATCTCTAAGATAGAATAAGAAATCTACTTTGACGAATCATATTCCATACCTTAACTCTTATCTCATGTACATGTAAGCTTATCTTTTAAGATAAGATAAACCTTATCATTTTACATGGGTTCCACATTTTTAGACTTTTTACAAATAAAATACACAAAATATTTATGACCTCACTACTTGTCCTTATTACCAATATAATATTTCTAATTCCTAATCATGTAGACCCTACTTCTCTAATTACCCAAACTTTGACATTTTAACATTACCGGACCACTTACGACAAATATTTACTTTTACAACATTCCTATTGTACTTTGATGTATTACCGTACTCCACATTATTGGCGGCATTGTCTTGACGATGGCATTTGTTATCTTCTCACAAACGCTACTACTACTAATTATACTTAACAACATCCTATTCCTAATACATACATTAATGAAATAGAAATTATGGAGGAAAATTTTAGTGTCGACAACACCACGCTTTGTCTAGATTTCAAGGATCATATCGAAGCACTCTTGCATGGAAGTAATCCAAGATTAGATTCATCACTCTAATTTAACCGTAAGTGAACTATAGATAACATACTTACATGTATGGCTATAATCATGTAAACGACGCGTGGCTATTATTAGCGTGTGACCTATTTTTGGCATAGTTAGTAGTGAAGGGCAAGTTCCCCACCCTATATATTAGATGAACCACCTAGTTGATAGACAGTGGTGTTAAAGGGCTAGAGATTCATGAAGTGCACGAGACCGGATAATTGTAGATGAGATCCATGCACACATGACTATTATTGTATCCAACTTTTGTTTCATTGTCATGTTTGAAATATGAATAATATTGTTTGAACCAAAGTGTCTTCTATGTGTTATCATTACATACTATTTATTTCTTGATGATTTATACATAAACAAATGATTTTATAGATTTGCTTCGGTATCACCGTGTAATGGTGGATTAGTTTCTAAATATATGTCTTTGTTATTCCATAATGCTATCATCCTACTACAATAACCCTAAAGGAGGACCTAGTACCTTGGCGCACTTTGGGTGACCGCTCGGCTTTGTCTTGAGTGATGTGCCAGTGGAACTATGTGTTATCGAGAATTCTAGGCTACATTATTGGTTATGTTCTTTGGACCTCTTTTCAGTTGTTTTCATAATGGTTCGCAATGAAGACATACTTTGCTAACTTTGGCGAGTGTTGAAGAGTGGATTCAAAATCTCAAGCAAGAATACACACGAAGGTTTAGCACTAGATCCGGATTTAATGCATGAATGTGGGTCGAGTAGAATTTGTATGATAGTTTGTATGAAAGATTCTTTGTTATCTTTCCCATAGAATTATATGAGTGGTTGATCGCATACGCATCTAAGCGGAATTGGAGCTATCACACACTTGTTTGGACATAGGAGGAATTTCAAACACTATGATGCTTTGACCTAATCTAGACTCACATGGTAGATACCTAGTTTCACGGTGTTCTAAATAGCTATATTGCAGGAGTATTCAATTTCAAATTATTTTTACACGAGGTAGTGCGGTTCCGGTTCCTACGGAATCCTAGAGGGACATATTTGCAAGGTATTCCATTCTGCAATCAAAATACTAATGGTAACATTGAACTTGGAAGATAAAACCATGGAAAGCTAAAAATTTCCATGCGCGGGCGGAACGACGATTGGTGAAAGATGGTAGACCTAGTGGCAGCATGGCAGAGGGAAGAGAGGTGGTTGAAGTATGATGAGGTGTGCGAGAGGGAATTATGCAAGAAACAAGAAATTGCAAAATGGATGGTGTTGTGGAGAGAGATGGCTCATGAAGGATTTGAGGCTCATGGGGAGGAAGAAGAGCTAGAGCATCAGGAACTCCCCCATCTAGGAAAGCATGACAGAGAACCCTCTTCAGCCTCACATGGAAGCACACTAGTAGATATGACCTGGACCATGGGGTGCACATCTAAGCCAACCTGCTAACATAGCCCTTGCGCTTGGTTTTCCAGTATCTAGTACAACAGGTAAAAAAGTTTTCATTTAGGAAGTGAAAGAGTAGACATAAATCAGATAGCAAGTACATCAATGATAGCATAGAAAACTTCATTATTCTTTGGGGGTACATTTTTAGGCTCATCATCTACAAATAATATGAGCTCATCGAGTGTGGGATTCACCTCTGAGGCGGGACTAATTCACAGGATCGTAGGGGTCCAAAGATAGTACCACTTTGTCGGGACACGGGGAGTGCATCTATGGGCCCTATTCCAAATGCGGAGGAGGATCGGGAGGTATGGGCAGTTCTAGTTTCGAGTGGTTCGGTGGTTTTGGAGGAAAAGGAAACCAAGGAGGTTCTAGGTCGGGTGGTAAGGGCCCGCATCAACCACATAACATTCATATGGAGATGTATCTTCACCTCCCAGAGTACAGAGGTATCAAGGATGTTGCTGAACACATTCATATGTGTGAAATATTGTGGTGCACAAAAGGTATCACGGCTTCTGAGCACAAGGCAAGTCAATTTGCTACTATGTTACAGTGCGTACGCACAGCTGGTATAGGAAGTTTGATCCCAATCAAACTTGTATTGATTATGTAGCATTGAAAGATGATTTCTTAAAAGAGTTCCATATCCCGTAGTTTGAGCGAAGAATATAAGTTCACTTAAGGATATAAAGCAAGGAACTACGAAAGTGTACGTGAGTATGATGCCTGTTTTAAAACACTTCTATCCAAACTCTCCTATGACATTCATGCAAGTTAGCATGCACAATGGTTTGTTGGGGGATTGATTACTCCATTTCAAAGAGCACTATCACATAAAACTTATACCAACCCGTGTGAAGAATTGGAGGCAGCCCTATACACTGAGGTAGTTGGGAGTATTGACACTGGAGTTAGTCCATTCTTGGAGGCTTAGATAATAGCTATGGAAAAACAATTAGAGAAATTATTAGCAAACTCAGCTCATGAAACGTGCTCAGGAATATGGTGTACAGATTGTGAAGTGGAAGGCCACACCAAGGATATTTTCCCTCGTAGATCTGTACATTCGCTATTGTTAGACTGTGAGATTTGCCATTTGAATCATGATGCTAGTCACTACCCCCTACTACAATGCGTGATCAGGAAGAATGTATCCTCTTTTTGTAAAATTTGTAGGTCCACGACCCATGATACCGAAGATTGTAGACTGATTGGCCAGATCCATGATGCCATTGATATTGGGGTGTGACGGTGAGTGTGGTGATAGTTCTAAAGGAAAGAATGAGCATCAGGATATGGATTATAATCAAATGTGCTATGACAGGAATGACAAAATATTTGAAGGGGTTCGTGAAAGAGGATGAGGATATCAAGGCGGATATGGAGGATGAGGCCGAGGTAGGGGAAGAGGTGAATTCCCTCGAGGAACTTGCTATACATGTGGCTCACCTAACCATTATAGGCGCAAATTCCCGTAGAATATTTCCTATTCATTTTGTGGAAAGGGGCATAGTTATGAAGATTGTTTGGACTTGTATGAGCATATTAGTAAGCAGCGAAAGAAAGAAAAAAGGGGAAGGGATGGTTAGAATCTAGTTCGCATTAGAGAATCAGTGGATGCCCAAGTTAACACCAAACTTGAGGCATAATGAAGAAAGATAACCACAGAGCCGAGGTGGCACGTCACGAGAGAGGTCTTGCAACACAAGTTGACAATCACTAGGGACAAGGTTACGCATGCTAGGTTTCAAAATCCAACTCATCGAAAGAATTCTATCAAGAAACTATGGAGGTCCTTAGAAGCCTTCAAGGTGAAATACAGGGTTTGAAAGAGTAGTCTCGAAATTGGAGCATAAGGATACAGAAAAGGCCCCATCTTGATATTGACAACATCAGGGAGGTGTGTAGAACGTTGTGCCAGGAGAATATTATTCCTTTATTAGGAAATTGGTTGAAGGGGAATACTCTGTGTGTGGAACTGAGACTAGAAGAAAAATACTTCATGTGAATCTTCCCTCGATAGCATTGACTATGATAAGGAGATCACTTTGAATGTTGTTGTGGATGGGTGGTTGTTGAGCAATATTTTGATTGACACAGGTGCAAAAGTGAATGTACTTACATTGGATGCATGGGTACAAATGGGGAGACCCCCATTGCAGCCATCATCTAATGTATTGTTCATGGAAAATAGAACAAAAGCTACTCCCATAGGAGTTTTGAAGGATGCATCTATCACTATACAAGGGGCCAAGTTCACAAGAATTTAAAATGTTAGCACTTGTGGAAGAAGATAGCTTCCCATATTTTCTTGGGCACTCTTGGTGTTATGCAAACAATGCTGATTTGAGGTTTAACAAGGGGTATATTAGCTTCGAGAACAAGGAGGAAAGGGTCATAATACCATTGACAGATGGGAAATCCATACCATATGTGGAACCTTTAAGTGAAGAGGACTTGAAAAAAATCTATATACACGTTATTTAGGACCCAGAGGTTAATGAGCCATCTAAGGAAGGAATCCTTCATTGGGAAGATTCTTAGTCAATCAGCAATACAAGCATTATTACTTGTGATAATTGGGCTCATGGAACTTATGAACTAGTGGGGTACGAAGTTAAGCATGTGGTTGCTTGCAAAAAAGGTTTTCACTTTATCTGGTGTAAAGGTCACTCAATACCCTGATATACTGGATCTGAAGATTTTGCTAGATTCTTATAGGCCATGGAAGCAACATGGGCTAACTAGCTTAAAAGACGAGATATATTGTCATATACTTTGGGCGTGATAGCAACACACTGGTGGGTGGTCCACAGAAAATAATCTCTTAGAATGGGGAAATATTGGGACTGCTTTATCAACCAGTTTTTCAAGAAGTAATGCACCTATAAAACTTTTCCCTTATCATGGTGATCAACCTGCTCAACATCATATCTAGCAGTGTGAGAGACTCTAGATAGTAGGACATGAAGCATTACCGCCCTCACTTTGGGTGCATTGGTTTTATTCTACTCTACAAGGTTACGCGCATGTTTGGTATGTATATGCTGAATTACATCGCGACAACCGGGAAATAGAACAAAATTTGACTACAGGGATGATCCAAACTTTTGACTTCTTCTCATCTAAACCACCAGTGAACAAGGCTTTAAGCTTTATCAAGTGCTTAACCATGGGAGATAATGGGAAAGTGGAAGAACTTATTCAAGAATAATTTGGTGAGACAGAGACAAGGGCACATTTTGAGGATGAAGTAGATGATATCATACTACTTGAGTGCACTTCTCTGGAAAAAGACAAGGGGAAGTTGGTTTAAATAATTGATTATGAGGAAGTTGAGCACTTGGAAGTGGATCACTCACATGCAGCACGTGAAGTGTTAACCAGTGTGGATGTAGATGCACATGCATATCATGAACCTATGAAGACAACAAAGGTAAATATAGGCACAAGATGAACCTAAGGAGGTGATAATTGGGGATTACTGGTCAGAATCAGAAGTGGCAAAGATCATAGAGTTACTTAGAGACTATGAGGAATTATTCTCAAGAGGATAGCATGAACTTAAAGGTGTGCATAAATCACTTGGAGAAATGAAGATAAAGCTCAAGTAAGGTGTGCACCCTGTTAGGAAGAAACCTTATCGAATGAATCCCAATTTGTGTGAGAAAGTAAAGGAGGAAATTGACAAGATGTTGAAAAATGGGATCATTCAACCATTAGATGAGTCGAGAATGGGATAGTCCTATGGTGATAAGTATAAAAAAGGATGGTAGGATTTGAATTTGTGTTGATTATAGAGATTTTAATGCTGCATGTGTTATAGATCCCTTTCCTACGCCATTCAAAGAGGAAATATTAGAAGGAGTGGTTGGGCATGAGATATATTCATTTACGAGATGGGCTCTCAGGGTATCATTAGGTTAGGATTGTCCTAAAAGATTAAGAAAAGACCACCATCACTACTAAATGGGGAAGCTTTTCCTATACTGTGATGTCCTTTGGATTGAAGAATGGACCTATTGTATTTTCAAGGATAGTGGTACAAGCATTCAAGGATTTTATTCACAACTTCTTACAGGTCTATCTTGATGATTGAACCATTTATGGGCTAATTAGGGATCATTGTGAAAATTTGCACTTAATGTTTAAAAGATGTAGATAATTTAGTATCTCGTTGAACATCAAGAAGTGCATCTTTACTACTCCCTTTGGCATACTTTTAGGACACATCATCTACAAGGAAGGGTTACTGGTCGATCCAGCTAAAGTTGTGGTCATTTTAGGCTTGAAAGTGCCCCCCAGTCAGAAAGAGGACAGATTTTTGGGTCATATAGGGTATTATAGGAAGTTTATAAAAGGGTATGCAAAATTTTCCACACCCTTGGAAGAATTTCTCAAGGGGAAAGGTACATTCTATTGGGGGAGTCGCAGTAGTGTGTGTTTGAGATATTGAAGAAGAAACTTACTACCGTGCCTATCTTGTGCTTTCCTTCATGGGATAAACCTTTTCATGTTCACGTGGATACCTCTAACATAGCCATTGGTGCTATCTTAGCTCAACCTAGAGAAGGTATAGTTGATCATCCCATTTGTTTTTCTAGTAGGAAGTTGACCCCTTCCGAATAGAATTATACCACTACAGAGTGCGAGGCCTTATCCATGATATATGCCTTGCACAAATTTTGAAAATATCTGTTGGCCACACCTTTTGTGTTTTATATAGATCATATGGCATTGAAGTATTTGGTGAACAAACCCATCTTACACTTGGGCACATATGTATATGGATGCTCTTATTTCAAGGGTTTGACGTTACGGTTGGTGTAAAACTAGGAAAAGTAATTTTGGATTGGATCACTTGTCTAGAGTTCACTTAGGTGAAGAAGCACAAAAATAGAAGAGACCATGCCCGATGCATAGTTGTATAGGCTACAACAGGTGCCAACGGAATTAGAGGACATTGTTGTCTTCCTAAGGATGGGGATCGCACCATAAGGGTTGGGATCCTTAGAGAAAAACCAACTTTGCTATACGCATGACACCATTCATGTTAATTAGTGGTGATTTATACAAGATAGGCAGAGATTAGGTGCTATGACGTTGTGTATTAGAGCATGAATGAAAGGATTTAATGGAGGAAGCCCATGGTGGTATTACAAGTGGCCACTACGCAGTGATGCTACAACATGAAAGATCCTACTTGTTGGTTTGTGGTGGGAAACATTGTATAAGGATTGTAAGGAGTATTGTAAGGCATGTGACCATTGTCGATGTCTAGGTCAACCGAACAGAGGGATGATATGCCTTTACGACCAATTACAAGTATAGAACCCTTTAAGAAATGGGCGATAGAATTTTTAGGGCCTATTTCACCAGCTACGTGTAGGACTGGATCACATTATATCATTACTTGTATAGATTATCTTACGAGATGGGTAGAAGAAGCTCTTACAAAGGACTATATAGTGGCTACAACAACAAGTTTCTTATGGGAAAATGTCCTTACTAGGTATGGCTATCCTTTAAGTTTAACCAATGATATGGGCACCCATATTCTAAATGACACAATCGACTTCATTAGATGAGTTTATGGTTGCCCACCACAAGACTACACCCTATCACCCTCGGTAAATGGAACTGCATTGAGGCTTTCAACAAGATTTTGAGCCACACATTAACCAAGATTTGTGATGCTGGGATGAAAATATTACGGATGAAAAAGTATCTTTCTATTCTTTAGGTGTACTTGAACAACATATAAGAGATTGAATAAAGCCACACCTTTTTAGTTGGTGTTTGGCATGGAAGTTGTCCTTCCTATAGAATTCATGTTACCTTTGTTGTGAATTGTGCGTCTCAAGGTCTAGCTAATGAGAAAGCTTTGGAATAATGGATTGAGAACATGGTTCAACTGGATGAGTGCCGGGCCATAGCACATTGGAGTCAGAAATAGGAGAAAGCGCACTAGAAAGCATGACATGATAGGCATATCCGAGATAAGAAACTTATGGTCAAACAAATGGTACTTCTATATGACTCTAATTTTTTGTGCCATCTAGGGAAGCTCAAGGTGCATTGGTTGGGGCCATATGTTATAACTCACATACTTAAATATGGTTCTTGCTAGTTAGAAGCAAGCGATGGAACACGGTTATGCAGGTTACTTTAACGGGAGTAGGTTGAATGCCTAATATAATTAAATCTTCTTGTTGTTTGTAATAAGGTAGTGTTCCCGGATAGATTAGGTTTCCTTTTCTAAATTTCCTTCATGTGTTTCTTTCATTGTCACTATGCTTTCTGTCAATTTAGCTCATGTTTTTGTGTAATAAGTGTTCTTGCGCACATGAAGCTAACCACAACATGAAGCATGTTGATACACAAGACTCCACATAATTTTAGTATGGGGTGGATTTTGGGGACTCCTAGGTATAATGGTGTGAAGATTGGAAGGTATAATGTTGTGGATGTTGAGGAAGTAAGCTACTAAATGTGAATTACAAAGGATTTCTTCTTAAAAGTAACCAAGGATGGAGATTAATGAAGGAAAAATATAACGCGAGGTAGGTAAACGAAGCCATGATAACTACCAAGAGAAGGTGCGGTGACAAGATACTCGGGTGCTAGAGCGCACAATCGAAGAAAATTCTATGAACAGAAGGTAGGAAGGTGCACTAGAAGGTCATAGTGGTGGTGCGAAGATGTACCACACAAAATGACAAAATTGAGCAATAAATGAGAAATATTTGGTAGGTGGAGCAATTAATGCATCAAAAAAATGAAAATCTATATAAGGACGGATGTGAACTCATTTCTACCCTTATAACTATGAGAATTCATGAAGAGCTAAGTGTGAGGAGTTGAGTAAGCGAGTCAAGGTGCGGAGAGGAAACAAAGCATGGAAGGCAGGTTTGTGTATTGGAGAAGCTTGTCTGAGAGAAGCTTGTATCTAGGGCATGCAATTTCATGATTACAATATAGGGCATGATAGAATTTGGTATGGGTTTGAAGTAAACCATTTAATAATTATAGAAGAAGGTTTAGAAATACAACATAAAGGGAAGAATAGCTCCAAAGAAGCAAGCAACAAAGAAGGAAAGAAAAAGGTAGTAGTGGAAGAGGAGGAAGAGATGACTCCTGAGAGAAATTTTTCAAAGATGCAGTATCCTGAAGAAGTAATTGTGGGCTAGGAATGGGATTCCCACATACAACAGAACAAAATAAGTGAGTATAACCATCCAACCAAGGAAAATCAAAATATTCGATGATTTACTTAACTCTCGACAGACAGGAAAATGGTGATGGGATGCCGATATATGATGACAAAGGGGAGATGTTATTGAAAAGGATTGGTTTTTACCAAATATATGAGCTCCCATACTTTAGGAAATATTCACCATTATACAGGTGGCTGATGAGCTGAGTCCATGAGGACTTCTTCTATTTTAAAGGACGAAGAGTAAGACTAACACCCATGTTAATTGCTATGGTAATAGGATTGAAGGTGACAGGTGAGGACATTAAAAATGACCTAACTAACAAGGTTTCCATTTTAGAAATGCACAAAATGTTGGGATACTAGAAAGGACCACGTGGAATCGACATCGATAAATTACACGATTGTCTGATAGTAAAAGTAGTAGCACACCTGGTTACGAAATTGAATGAGTAAGATCGTTGGTCACAAGTAAACGCAATGTGCCTGTATGTGGAAAAGCACATGTCGAAGAGGTTATTTACAACATTTTCAGCTTCATTACAGAACAAATAGTAGAGGAAGTGCACACAGGAAGTAAGATAAGTTTTGGTTTCATCTTACTTTCTTTAGTATTCATGGAGATTGGAGTACCGATGGCTCGAAAGAAAATATATGGGAATACCCCACGAATAACCAATCTCCAAATTGAAAGATTCAACATGTATCTATGCAAGGGGTCTATGATGGATGAGGTAGAGGAGAGAGTGGAGATGTGGTATGACAGGCTCCGTGTGGATTTTAAAGAGGAGTGGCACATACCAAAGCAGTTTCCCTCGGTATTGGGGAAGCATGCTCTTAGTTTGTTGTTTACTGCAATTTTTGCATTACATATTTTTAACGGTGGATGGATCATGAACCCTTTGATGTAAACTACCATACGCATTCACATCGTGATATTTCCGTGTTTGGTTCATCAATTTACTCGATATAAGGAGGTTAGTGTTTAATTTAGACAAGGTGGATTGTGAATACCACACCTTGCGAAAGAAGTATGGATATCCTAGGAAGAATGCTTACAATGAGAATATGATCTCGTAGAGATTTTGAATGTCAAACCGAAACACATGTTATTGGGGATATTGGGGTCGTGCTCATATATCTCCAACTCAAACCAAATATGTAGAATAATAAGTATGTAGAGAGCGAGCAGTTTCTCTACTAGGGCCACCAAAGGGGAAGCACACTATGGAAAACATTCGATGCCTAGGACTTCTAAACCCATGCAGGATGATGAGGAAGAAGATGAAGAGCATGAGGATAGCACTAGTTTGGTGCACAAGAAGAAGCAACCATCCAGGTTGATAGGAGTAGGAGCGCACAATGGCTTCACAAGGAGAAGAAAAGACCGAGGTAGCGCAGTTGACCAATGGTTCAAAAAGGTGTTCAAGCACATAAGGTCGCAAGGGGAAGCCCAGTAGACAACAAGGAAGTCACCGTGACTCTCACTGGGTAGAGGAACCCGAGGAGAAAGAAGAAGAAGAGTCGAGGAGAAAGCTCTTCCATCTAATCCATTATAGGGTAGAAGAGGAGCCTCAGAACGAGGAGGAAAAACTAAGTAGAGAGGAAGAAAGGGAGCAATCAGAAGCTACACAAGGTAGGGATGAGGGCACAACTAGTATTCCTAACCTTGATGCTACCATTCCAAAAGGGCCAAGGTCCCGTCGGACAAGTGAGGATGTAAGGGTGCATACTATGGGTTATGCAGAGGACCAGGAGAAGATTGTTTGCTCTCAATTCTAGAGCACCGTCACATAAAAAGATTTATTTGGATGGGCACTTATGGATGAGAACAAAGTGATGTTGTGAACATGAAAACAACTTTCATGGTTGATGCATACACATATGGATGAACCAGATTTTGATGTCTGTGAAGAATCATGTGCGTCTAGGTGATTGAAAAAGACACCAGAAGCCTGAAACATGACAATTAAACCAACTATTATGATGGATGAGCAGGTAAGCAATGCATTGGTAAAAGTATCTATTGAGGTAGCTAGAAGGAACATTGACAAATCTGCTACAATTAAAGCACTTACAGAGGAGCTAAAGGTAAAGAATGTGGAAATAGCACATTTAGTACATGAGAGGGATCTGAGAAAAAGGAAATATAACACTTTTTTTTAGGATGGCGAGGAAATTGGAGATGATGTCCTAAAGGTATGCCCGCATTTGGAATCATAAGTACCAAAATGATTTCCTTTTGTGATGCACTATGTAAAGACAATGATAAAATTAGTATTAGAGGATGAAAAGGTGCATATACCGTGTAATAGCCCAAGGACCTAGCGTAAGAGGCAGAAAAGCACATGTTGCAGAAGTAACAAGGAATATTGCTACATATGAGGGCCTACTACAAGCACTCCAAGAGGAGCTGAAGAAAGCTGATCATGCCTTGATGATATACACAGCTCCAGATGTGCTAATAAGGGTAAAGACAATGGTAGAAGACAATGAGGTGCAAAAGGCCATGAAGGATGACACACTAGGCCGTTGAATGACTAACTATGGTAAAACAGAAGCACAAGGCATTGGCATGAAGACATGCACTTTGCATAAAGAGAGGTTAGATGAACTTGGAAAGATCATTACTCAGAAGATGGATGTGCTAGAAGGGTTTCATACATCTATGTCAAGCATAATGCTTGTAATCCAGAATAAGCAAGGGAAACTAACTCAGGAGGAGCTGGAATCTATCATTGTGGATGTTCCAAAGAAATCGGGAAGGCATTAACGGAGTGGGAGAACTTAGAAGCAGACATAAAGGAGGAGTATCCAGAGATGATATTTCAGAAATAAACAAATTTGATTGAGGCCCGAATAATTCTTTGATTCTTTACATTCTTTTCTATTCTTTGTGTAAAGATTCATCAGGTATTCTATATTTCAACCATTCTTTACCTAGTTATGGACATCACCATTGCCGGGTGATAATGAGATTAGTATGGGGTAATGTTGGTTAGGTAAAATAATTAACAGAACTCACACACACAGAGTCCTTGAAGAAAAATAGGATGGGATTGAAGGCTCGAAGGAATAGGAAGGCATCACACATGGAGGTGTAAAGACAAACTTTCGGACTTAGCCAATCTTGTAGATCGTCTATTTTCAGAGGTTGGCATGTGGAACACACAAAGTGATGCCAAGACTTGTGCGCCATGCTTTGTCTAGATTTCGAGGATCATATTGAAGCACTCTTGCATGGAAGTAATCCAAGATTAGATTCATCACTCTAATCTAACTGTAAGTGAACTATAGATAGCATACTTGCATGTATGGCTATAATTGTAAATAACACATGGCTATTATTAGTGTGTGACCTATTTTTGGCATAGTTAGCAGTGAAGGGCAAGTTCCCCACCCTATATATTAGATGAACCACCTAGTTGATAGATAGTGGTGTCAAAGGGCTAGAGATTCATGAAGTGCACGAGACTGGATAATTGTAATAGATCCATGCACACATGACTATTATTGTACCCAGCTTCTGTTTCATTGTCATGTTTGAAATATGAAGAATATTGTCCAAACCAAAGTGTCTTCTATGTGTTATCATTACATACTATTGATTTCTTGATGATTTATACGTAAACGCATGCTTTTATAGATCTAGTTTGGTATCACTATGTAATGGTGGATTAGTTTCTAAATATATGTCTTTATCATTCCACAATGCTACCATCCTACTACAACAACCCTAAAGAGGGACCTAGTACCTTGGCGCACTTCGGGTGAGCGCTCGGCCTATCTTTGAGTGATGTGCCCGTGGACTAGGTTTTATCTAAGAATTCTAGGCTGCATTAAGAAGCTTGGATATTGTCTCTTAGAACAAGGTATACTATGAAAAGGTAGAAGCTTTACTCTTACTTATGTTATTCCTTTATTTTGTGTTAGTGTGCTTGTTTTATTTTTTGAGTGTTTTGGAATGCTTGTTGGGTGATTGGGTACATTGGCTAAGTGTGGTGTAGGAAGGGACTATGGGGAGAATTCATGTAGGGAGGCATAAGAGTTATTTCTTATTTTAGAGGGAGTTTTGGTTAGGTGCCCCACCTTAGACAAGGAATGCTTACATTTTTACTTGTTCTTGTATGAGGGGAGGCATAAGAGAATGAGGAGGCATAAGAGAATGAGGGAGGCATAAGAGTATGTGGGGGCATAAGAGTTACTTGAGGGAGGCATAAGAGCATGTAGGGGATTTGATATATGCATTGAATGTTTTAAGGTTGGCACCCATTTCCCATTGGGATGCATAAGTGGTCTCCCCATAGGTTCTTGCTCCTTTGGCTTTCATTTTTAAGCCTTGTTTATTTTGGTTGTTTTTCCTTCTTGTGTTGTACTTGAGTTGAATGTGCTTGGAATGGTTGTGAAATATTTGGTGTTGTGTTGTGGAAGCTTGTTGTTTCCATGTGTTGGATTCACCTCTCATTTTAATGTGGTTCGGGCTCGAGGGCCAATGAGGAGGATGGGTTCTCATCCTCATTGGATATTTTGGTTGGGTGGAGAGTGTTTCCTCTCCCCCCATTTTGTTGTGGATCAAGAAAATGATGAATGAGCTCTCTTTTTGGTGTTGTGAAGCTTGGAGATATTTTTGGAGTCCCCAAATAATATTTCTTGTAATAAAACTTCATTAGTGTTATTCCCACGTAGAGTGGTGGAACTTGTAATATTGTATTCCATTTTTAGATTACATTCTTGTATGATTTCCCATTTCAAGTGGAGGAAATTGTATTGATATTGTGAAAGAAAGTTGCATTCAAATATTTGTTCATAAAATTCTATTTTATGTTGAAATAAACAAAAAAAAAAAAAATAAAGATTTGTATTGTAAAGTTAGTCTTGTGAAATAGGAAAGAAAGCTATTTTCTTTATTTGAAGTTTTAGTTATTTTGTGAGAAAAGAAGTCCTTGGTTTTAAAAATAAATGAGCTATACTCAATGTGAAATTACATTATGGTAAAAGAGAAAGAAGAAATATAGAAATTGTAAGATGTTAAAAATGTGTGCATAGTAAATTTGAATGAATAACAAAGTTGATTTTAGATATTTTGAATATATAAGTTGTAGTGAAAAATGGAAGGAGGCAACAAATTTGAAGTGTATGGTTATTTTGATATGTTTCATGTTGTAGTAAGTAAAAATAACAATGTAGAAGTAGATATAAATCTTTTATTTTACTCTTGGAATTCAAAGAAAACTAGTTGAACAAAAAGGAATAGATCTTGTTGTTTTTATTGCTTCTATTAATTTTGAAAATGCTTTAAAATGAGTAGTTTTAACTAAGGAATGAAATCCCTAAACTAGAAACTTTAGGTGTATAAAATTAATTTTAGAATGTAATTTTAAACACATTAGTGACTTCTATTTTTGTGAAAATCTTGGATTTTAGGTTCTATATTTAAGAAACAGGAGCGCCACCTTGTGTAGAGCGGTGGTCTCGTAATTGCCACATAGGCAAGGTGGAAATATCAGAACCCACCGCACCACAAGGTGGTGGTTCATGGTTTTTCACCCATGTAGGGTGGTAGTTCTAGTACCGCCGGCCTACTATGGGTAGAGGTTCTGTCACTTATGGTAGAACTTCTTGGATCTGCACCTATGCAAAATTTTAAGTACTATATACTAATTTTTAAGATGTAAATTTAACTAAGAAACTACCAGCAATCAAATAATGCTAAAATCTTACTTTTTAAAGTAATTAACCCTACATATTGTAATTAAACACATACTTTCTCATTTACATTCATGGGGGTAAGATTTTCCCCAAATACAAATAGTCTTGAAATAAAAATAGATTTGTAAAGGAAACCCTTCCAATCCTTGAATGGGAGAAATTACAAAAATAAAACTACAATCTAATCTAATCCAAGCTTGATCTCCTTGTTGAATCCTCCATAGTTCTTCCTCTCTTTCTCCCATGGCTTCCTGCTTTCGTAACCTGCAATTTTAACAAAAGAAAATAGACCAAATGAGGAGAATAGGGTAAGAAGATGTTTTAATAAGAATGCTTAAGGATTTTTAGGGTTAGTTTGGAACCCTAGGATCTAGTGGTCAAGATTGATTTGATCTAAGGGTGGAGGATCAACCCTACTTTTGTTTGGTAGGAATATATATTTTATAGATGTTTTAAATTAACCCTTAAGGGTATGTGTAGATGGGTGAATGGGGCCATTTAATTTCCTTGGGGTGCAAAGTCTTTATTAGTTCTTAGTATGCCTTAGGAAATTAATGGAAAGGAATTTAAGCAAATAGGATAAGGAAACTAAAACAAGTAAGTATAAGGCTAACCATTTTGGATTGAACATTAACTAAAGAAGAGAAAACATTTAACCAAGTAAATTAAATTAGGGCACCTTACTAAGTAACTTTTAATTAATCAACCTTAGAGGTAAAGTAATTTTAGTATTTTAATCATTTAACTAAACCTTTCTGTCACATAGTAGAGTTGGGTTTAATGGTGTGAGTTAATTTACTATATCCTAAGGGTTTAAGACCCTTGTAAACTTTTTTATAACTTAAACAAAAAAAAAAATAGTCACAATTTTCAGTTAATTTTTAGGTTTTAATGTGTTCCTAAAAGGTCATTTTTGTGATCGTTACACTTGGTATCGTAGTCGCTCGGTTCAAATATTGGACCCTTGGGCACACTAGAAAATATGAGGCATGAACATTTAACTGAACGCTAATTTGTTTTATTTTAAACCTAGAAAACCACATTGTTTGATAATTTTATAATGTACAAAATCTAGAAAAATGGAATAGAGCCTAGTATGAGAGCTAACTCTCACCTTCATCTGTGCATCATGCGGTAGCATCCATTCTACCTCATATTTTACAGATGCTTCAGGATGTTAATGATAATATATATAGAGGCTCCTTGGGAGGATGACTTGTTAGACATGACATGGAGCCATCAGTGGAGGTCCATGCATCCCTCAACATAGTGAGGAGTATAGGGAAGAGAAATTCTCGCATGTGGAGTCAACTAGGGAAGTCAGTCACCACAATGAGGGAATGGAGATAGGATTTTAGGACATAGGGATAGATCTCGAGCCCTAAACAGAGGGAGGAGAATGCAGAGAGACCTAGGGGTTGTCAGAGATTGGCTACAGACCATATCAGGGAGATCCTGAAGCTGCGACCAGCTCACTATTCGGGAGATACATGCGGTTTTCAGGAAGACACCTAGTTGGTGAGCTTGAGTGGATGCTTCAAGCTCTTCCCTTGTACTAGAAACATGAAATATCGTGTTGCAATCCATATTCTAAGGGATTGAGTAGGAGTCTAGTGGAGGAATGAGGAGCGGAAGATCCATATCAACTCGAGATAGTTACTTAGAGAGAGCTATTTGAGGAGCATTTCAGAGAAAGTATTTGTGTAGGAGGTTTATTTAGTAGTGGATATATGAGTTTCACAACCTCTTTCAGGCATCTATGACTTTAGCTGAGTATGAGAGTCAATTTCTAGACCTACTCCAGTATGTAGGATGAGCGGAGTACAAACTTAACAGGTTCATCGGGAGCCCGAAATTAGATTTGGGTGGTGTGGTTCACATTCATTTCCTACTGAGACATTAGTAAAGGTCATGGAGAATGCATATATTATAGAGGAGACATGGCGGAAGACACAACATACTAGAGACAGAGTTAGGAGCTGCATCCGTAAAAATGTACGATAAAAGATCGAGGGGGTCGATTCCTCCTCCATGTGGTGGACAAGGTTCAAGATAGTCTTCATTCGAGCCACCACAGGTAGCCACCTCACTAGTAAAACATCATACCTTCCCACCTTACCTAAATCCTTAGAGATTTGACGTATATAGGGGATGGTGTATGGGGTCTCCTTTGAGGGGAATTTTTATCAAAAATAAGATCATGCTTATTTTTGGTTAACTGTACCCATTTTCCCTCTTTTAGTGCTTCAATCCATTTTTTTAGATATTCTAATCACTTAAGGTTTCCTGAAAACATTTCCATCAGATAGGAAATTTCTTCCCCTTTCCAAAAATATAAAGAAGTCCTTCTAACTCCTCATATTTTGAAAGTTACGGGCCGATGGGCCTTGGAAGGATTTTTCACCCAAGGGCGGGTCGATAGACCTAGGCAAGACTTTTCGCCAAATGGAAAATGCGGGCCGGAAGAGGGAAATTTTCCCAAGTAAATTTCGGGCCATTGGGTCTACGGGGAGTTTTGTAACTTTGTGCATTTTGCAAATAGAGCACAAAGTGAATTTTGGGTCCGTAAGCCCGTGGGAGATCTTAAAGGAAAACAAAGAAAAATGCCTAAGACTCTTAAAGGGAACATGTCCACATTGAAAAGTTAAATCGGGAAGGTGTGTTGTCGGAAGCAATTTGAAATTTTTTTCCCGAGAAGGTGTAAAGTGAAAAAATGAGCTGCACCTCCATCGATGCCTAAGGGAGCCACGTGTCAAGCCTCAATTACATGTGGGCTGACGGGCCTTGGAGTGATTTTTTTCCCAAATGGAAAATGTGGGCCAGTGGGCCCAAAGATGATTTTTTTGCCAAAAGTGAATTGCGGGGTTCATGGATGATTTTTGCATTTTGTATTTTAGTGCCAAAAGGCACAAAGTGAGTTTCAGGCCCGTGGACCTGTTCTGCTAACTAGCTTTCACCATTTTTGTATGGACCCAACTCAAAACATTCAAATGGACATATCTTTCGACCTAGTGCCCAAAACCCATTAAATTTAGCACCGTTCAAAGATATTGATCTCCTTTATGCCATGGAAGCATAAAATATCATTTTTAGCGAAAGTGTTGTTTGGTAAAAATAGGAAAACATATTTCACGCCATCAATATGTGATCTGATTGTTTAAATAACCTAGATTTTATTTTAATCACTATTCTTCCTTCTCTAACATGCCAAATAGACATGGACAAGTAGATTTGACAGATTATAGGTGGATTTGTGGGGCCTTAATGGTGGGTGGTTGAGTTCTTGAAATAGGGTCTATTTTCCTCTTTTCTCTTTTTTTTATCATTCTAAACTTCTATATATTGTAAAATTCTCATTTGAGAAGGGGAGACACTCTGAGGTGTGGGAAACTCACAATAATTTGTTTCCCAACACCATTTCAGTAAAAACCTTCTCCTACCCTTCGCAAGTGGATTTGTGCCTCTCGAGAAATAATTTAATGGTCTCAGTGCACCTTTAAGAGCAACAAAAAGTTTTTGTGGTGTTTCTTCAACCCTTTGCATTATTTTTTTGTTTGTCATGCCTCTCCCTTTCAAATTTGTTCCCTGTGCATATATTTCACATTTGCATGTGTAGGGTGTTGTGTTTCATGGAGTTTTGATCATGGATTTGGATCTGGGTTTGTGTCACTTCTATCTAACCTTCCCATCTCCATTTTCCTCTGTTTCATCCTCCCTCAATAGAGTATCTCACCCCTTTCCTTCTCTGGTGTATCACTGCTTTAGTGTAGGCTTTCTTTCACTCTCTCTTTCTCTCTAGTTCCTTGGAATGGTTAGGTTAGGATAGTTTAGCTTTGCGTACATTAGAGTAGCTCATGGTAGGTAGTTTAGGATACATAACTAGATTTCTCGAAGGATCATCTCAGTTTGTAAGTCCCATAGCTAAAGAGATGATCTAATGTTATGCAATCGCACCAAATTCCCCATCCCACAACAAGGCCATTTGGGGGTGTTGTGATTCTGCACTAACATTTTTGAACACCTAATGGGACAGGTTTGAAGCACCTTACCACTTCATTTCATCAAGTTGATGTGTTCTTGGTGAGATTCAGCCTTTGGAGGCACATGCAAAGCACATCTGGTGACTCCATTTGGTCAACAACCCAATCTCTAAAGTTGCAGACCTTTTTCATCCATTTTCATTCATTTTCTTCCACATCTTTCATTTTATTCCATTCCATGAGGTTGTGCAATCATGACTTCATTTCCATCTTGGAATTCACACTTGTAGCAACAGTGCTATTCAGATCCATCTCCAAGTTACTTCAATACACCTCTAGAAAGGTTTCACAATGAAAATTAGCACTATGGATATCCAGGTGACCCAGATTCAAATCAATTTGGTCATTTTCCAAACTATATAACTATTATAGAGCATGGATATATAGATTTTGGATGTATTTCCACACCTAAAGTAGTTAATTTGCTAGAGAAGATTCAAAAAAATTGAGGATGACATGGTTCAAGAAGAAGGGCTACAATAAAAATAAAGGCATTTAGGATTGGTTACAGGGCACTTTATCCATGGGTAAGCCCATTTCCAAGACATTACAGCCCTTAGGAGAAGCTTGACTTCATGGTTGAAGTACTACCTCAACTTGCACAATGGGCTAAGGAGATTGAGGCTTATGAGTTGGATACAAGAAAACCTTGTCAATGGGTAATTCCACCACCTCATAGCTTTTATTTTCCTCTTTCTCAATCAATATCATTTCAGCAGTGTCAAGAGTCAAGCCCCTCACTTGCTGCCCCAAGTGTTGATTTCTCTTCTCCATCTCCTAGTCTTCCATCTCATCTTAATTCTTCTTCCCTTTTCCCTTCCAAGAAGTCATTCCCTCCAAAGAAACAAGAAGTTCCACTTCCCTCTCCACCACAAACAACAACAAAATTGGTTGAATCTCAACCTACCACTCCTCTTGTTTTCCCAAACCCATGTTGGGAAGAAACTCAAGAATCTAGTCAAGGAGAACAACAAGAAGAGGAGCCCAATAGAAAAGAAATTACAGCTAATCGAAGAGTTGGGATGCTAAATTTGGTTTCACAAAGATTCACTTGATGGTTAAGCCTACAAAGGAGGTTAGGGTTGAAGAACCAAAGTGGTGGCCGTGAGGCTGATTTTATAGCAGAAGAAGAACCCGGACAATAAGGAGATGATCAGAAATTATTTTTCCTTGAATGAAATGCCCATGATGGCACTTTATTTGAAGAAAATGTTGACCCAACCCAAGCTACACAACCATCCATCAAGTAAGAGGAACAACTAGCTCCAAGTCTCATATAAGAGGTGATGTTGGGAGAGATCAAATCAAAGTTGAGGCCACTTAATTAAGAAAGCATCATTAAAGATTTTTTCTTTCATTTCAAGGTCCCGATTTGATTGGTGAACCCGTGGATGGAGGAGAACCATACGCTTTAGAGGCTCTAAGTGTGAAGCAGGCCATAGAAGAACCTTGAGTTCTTCCTCCAACTTCATCCCCTCCAAGATCTGATGTTGAATAAGAGTTTGAGCTTTCAAACTTCATGTTTGAAGTTGAGGGGAACCATGGTGAGAAAGTTTCAAATTAGGAGGACACCATGGAGGAGGTTAAGCACATGCGGTAGGACAATAAGGAGGTAGATCACATCATTTTATCTGCCATCATCCACCTTCCAATTACATGAGCATGTTGTCATGAAGGAGAGTATTCAAGGAAATCAACCTATATTTCACAATAGCCCTCTAGAACCAAGGTTGGAAGACATAAATCTTCCATGTTCTTCACAAGGAGGAAGGGAAAGAGCAAGAGGATTTCATCATCTCTTCCACACCATCCATTAAAGAAGATCTGCCGAAGACTCCATTCTTAGTGTTAAATATCATAGTGGTGGGAAAATTCAAAGGATTAGACCTTTCCCAATTAGGTACTTGGCTTCATTAGAGCCAAGGGAGAAGCCAAAACAAATCATGCTTACTTTTGAGCATGAGGATGAGTTTAAATGTACCAAGGATTAGTTGCAATACCTCTTCAATCCAAAAACAAAGAAACTAAAAGATGTATTTGTCTTGTTCCCGAGTTGACACCTTGATGATTTTGGTGGAGGACCAACTTATAGTCATTTTTCACTCATGCAAGCAGCCATATTCAATGTGAAATCATTTGCATGACTGCTCCTTTGGAGAAAGGGAAGCTACTTTTCTCTACTAGTTGTAGGATTTGTTCGAGATCTCTTTATCTCTAGTTAAAATAGAGTGGGTAGGTTTGAATTTCAGAAGAAGAAGTTCTTCTACACACTCTACATACCCCACTTGGGGTGTGCATGATTTTAAATTTTGTACATAGTGTGCTGTGGTGTTTTGTTGCTCTTGCACAACAGTGCATCGAAAATGAAATTTGGAGAGATCAGCCCCAATTTCAATGGTTTCTAAGTGTCTTAGGGATCATATTTTCAAAGTTCAGATCAGATTTGTGTTTACTAGGTAGAATCCATGCCCAATAGATGCTTCAAGGCCACTAATCTTTTCATCTAGTAGGAAGATGTCCCCTATGAGTCACCAATTGTTATAAAAAATAAGCTCATGCTTATTTTTGGTTAATTGCACCCCTTTTCCCTCATTTAGTGCTTCAATAAATTTTTTAGATATTCTAATCACTTAAGGTTTCTTGAAAACACTTCCATAAGATAGGAAATTTCTTACCCTTTCCAAAAATATAAAGAAGTCCTTCTAACTCCTCATATTTTACAAATTATGGGCCGACGGGCCTTGGAAGGATTTTTCACCCAAGGGCGGGTTGACAGACTGGGTAAGAGTTTTGTCCAAATGGAAAATGCAGGCTAGTTGGCCCGAAGAGGGAAATTTTCCCATGTAAATTTTGGGCTATGGAGTCTGATGGGGAGTTTTGTAACTTTGTGCTTTTTGAAAATAGGGCACAAAGTGAATTTCGAGTCCACAAGCCCACAGAAGATCTTAAAGCCAAATGAAGAAAAATGCCTAAGGCTCATAAAGGGACACATTTCCATGTTGAAAATTCAAAGTGGGAAGGTGGGTCGTTGGAGCCAATTTGAAATTTTTTCCCCGAGAAGGCATAAAGTGAAAAAGTTAGCTGCACCTCCATCGACTCCTAGGGGAGCCACGTGTCAAGCCTCAATTACATGCATTCGCGGGCCTTAGAGTGATTTTTGCCAAAAAGTGAACTACGGGGCCATGGGGTGATTTTTGCATTTTGTATTTTTGTTCCAAAAGACACAAAGTGAGTATCGTGCCCGCGGACCCACACTGCTAACTGGATTTCACCATTTTTTTATGGACCACTCAAAACATTCAAATGGACATATCTTTTGACCCAGTGCTCAAACCCAACAAATTTGGTACCGTTGGAAATATCTTGACCTCCTCTATGCCATGGAAGAATAAAATATCATTTTTAGCAGGTGTTGGTGGGTGAAAAATGGGAAAATGTCTTTCAAGCCATCAATATGGGATTTGATTTTTTCAACAACCCAGATTTGATTTGATTCGCTATTCTTCCTTCTCCAACACACCAAAGTAGACATGGAGAGGAATATTTGACAGATTATAGGTGGATTTGTAGGGAATTAATGGTGGGTGGTTGAATTCTCAAAATAGGGTTTGTTTTCCTCCTTTCTCTTTATTTTTTTATCATTCTAAACTTCTATATATTGTAACACTTCTCATTTTAAAAGGGAGAGAAATTCGGGGCTTAGGAAACTCTCGTCAAAAATTGTTTCCCTACTCCATTTGAGTAAAAACCTTCTCCTATGCCTCACAAGTGGATTTGTGCCTCTGAGAAAAAATGTAATGGTCTGTGCACCCTTTAAGAGCAATAAAAATGTGTTTTGTGGTGTTTCTTCAACCCTTTGCATTATTTTTTTGTTTCCGTGCCTCTCCCTTTCAAATTTGTTCCATGTGCATGTATTTCACATTTACATGTGCCAGGGTGTTGTGTTTCATGGAGTTTTGATCATGGATTTGGATCTAGGTTTGTGTCACTTCATTTGACCTTCCCATCTCCCTTTTTCCTCTGTTTCATCCTCCCTCAATAGAGTATCTCACCCCTTTCCTTCTCTGGTGTATCACCGATTTAGTGTAGGCTTTCTTTCACTCTCTTTCTCTTTGGTTCCTTGGAATGGTTAGGTTAGGATAGTTTATCTTTTCCTGCATTAGATTATCTCGTGGCAGGTAGTTTAGGATCAAGAACCAACTTTCTCTAGAGGATCATCTCAGGTTTGCAAGTCCCATAGCTTGAGAGATGATCCAATGTTATGTAATCACACCGAATGCCCCATCTCACAACAAAGCCATTTGGGGATGCTATGATTATGCACTAACAGGACCCATCATGACATAGGCTACATTGAGAGCTTAGTCGGTAGGAGCTCGTCGGTAGAGAGCTCAACAATCCAATAACAAGGTCATTAGGATCCACAACTCAGACCTCTAGAGTACCGATAAGAGCTACATCTCACCGGAAAGTACCATGCAGCTATTATGTTGTTGGCATTGCTAGAAATCATTAGATAGAGTGCCCACAGAACCCTAGTAACAAGGGTAAGATGCAGATACCAGAGCCTACTATTGGAGATATGGAATAGAGCCATCGGATATACGCAACGGTCGAGAAATGCTAGGATAAGCACCAGAGTACCGTGATAGAGACAACATGTAGTATTGGTGATATTTCTACCTATATATTGTTTGATTTTGGTTCCTATGATTCTTTTATTGCACCATCCTTAGTAGAATGTTGCAGGTTGGTGGGAGTTAGGAAGGGTCGTAGTTGGGATGTTGAGATGGCTTCTGGAGCCAAAATTTCTATAGAATCCTTAGTTAAGGAGTGTGTAGTGGATTTGGGACCCTTCACAACTACCTCATATCTTCGCATCCTTCCTTTGGGTTCATATGGAGTCATCTTGGGCATGGACTAGTTATCTGCACATAGAGCTAGAGTGGATTGTTACCATAAGACTATTGCTTGTATAGATGATCTAGGAGTTGAGTCAGTGATAGTGGGAGTTAGGAGGCCCGTTTCCATTCGCACCATCTCTGCTATGCAGCTTAAGCGGTGTGTGTGACAAGGTTGTCATATGTATTTTGTTATAGTTACTGACAGATCTAAGGATGAGTCTAGTGGATCATCCTTCATGACCATCACATTTTGAGAGAGTTTTCATATGTTTTTCTAGGGGAGCTACTGGGGCTACCTCCCCCACGTTAGATAGATTTTCACATAGATTTTGTTCTAGGAGCAAAGCCTATCTCATGAGCACCTTATCAAATGACTACCCCGAGCTATGTGAGCTCAAGTTATAGCTTGAAGGCCTTCTAGATAAGGATGTAATATGTCCTAGTGTATCCCCTTGGCATGCAACAGTGATTTTTGTGAACAAGAAGGATGGATCTCTATGGTTGTGTATTGATTACCACTATCTGAACAAAGTAACGATCAAGAATCGTTACCCCCTTCCACATTGCTGATTTATTTGATCGGATGAGGGGGCCACAGTATTCTCCAAGATAGACCTTAAGTCATAATATCATCACCGAGGATCATAGAGGTATATATTCATAAGTCCTCTTTCCATACAATATATGGCCACTATGAGTTCACGGTGGTACCTTTGGTCTAACGAATGCCCCTAAAGATTCATGAGCTTGATGAAGGACATTTTTGGATTACTTCGTGCTCATCTTACTTGACAATATTCTGATTTACTCATGCTCATGTGAGGAGCATGAGGAGCATTTTCGCCAGTTCTTCCGTGTCTTCATGAGTAGCATCTTTATGGGAACCTGGAGAAGTGTTCATTCTTTTAGAAAGAGGTGTAGTGTTTGGGCCACATCATGTCTGGGGAAGGTATTGCATTCAATCCTTCCAAGATTCGAGATATCATATATTAGCTAACACCCACTAGTTTGACTGAGGTGTGTAGCTTCATGGGTTTGGTAGGATATTACAATGAGATTTGTTTAGGACTTCTCTCGATTGTGCACCCCATCACTTCCCTTCAGTGGAAAGGAAAGAAGTTTTTTGGTCGATAGATGTGAGAAATCCTTGAAGAAATTGAAGGAATGCCTCACGAAAGTGCCTATTCTTGCAATGCCAAATCCTAGGGGTGAGTTCTACATTTAAATAAATGCTTCTTTGGTAGGACTTGGGGGTGTGTTGATGTAGGATGGCATAGTAACTTTTCTTTTGGGTCGCACAAACTCAAGAATTATGAGCTCAATTATCCGAATCATGATCTTGAACTTAAAAATGTTGTGCACTCCTTGGTGGAGTGGAGACACTTGCTTCTTGGCAAAAGATTTACACTCAAGACCTCTTCACGCAGCCAAATCTTAATGCTTATCACTAGCATTTGTTGGATTTTCTTTACGAGTATGATATGGAGATAGAGCATGTGAAGGGAAAGGAGAATGTGGTTGTAAACACCCTGAGTAGATTGAGACATTTGGCTATGGCTACTTTAGTGGGTATAGATTTGAGAAGCAGGATTTTTAAACAACTTCGTCATGACATATTCTACCTTGAAGTCGAGCAGAGATTGAGTCTCAGAGACCCCTTGAAGGGAGGTTTGATGGATTTTCATTAGAGGTAGATGGTCTTCTCAGACACAAAGGTAAAATATATGTTCCTAGAGATGGAGGCTTGAGACAGGACATTTTGACAGAGGCTCATTGTGCACCTTATTCAGCCCATCCTGGAGTGAAGAAGATACATGCCACTTTGAGATAGTTGTACCATTGGAGAGGACTTTAGAGAGATGTGGCTTATTTTGTATCATGTTATTTAGAGTGTCAAAAGGTGAAGGATGAGCATCAACATCTAGCTGGTCTTATCTTTCCTCATGCAATACCGGAATGGAAATGGAACACCATTTTTGTGGACTTCATTGTTGGGTTATCGACATCGAGATACCACGATGATGCTATCATGGTCATGGTGGATAAATTGATGAAAGTGGCTCATTTTTCTTCGATAAAGACAACCTATATAGCTAGTGTTATGATATAAGTGTATCTTGATGAGATTGTCAGATTGTATGGGATTCCGTGGAAGATCATTTACGACCGCAATCCTTTGTACACTTCCCACTTCTAGACCACCATGTAACATGCTCTTGAGATGAGGATCAATTTTAGCACAACGTATCACCCTAAGATAGATGAACAGACTGAGTAGTTGAACCAGATTCTAGAGGACATGCTTAGGATGTACATTATGGATCATCAATCGAGATGGGAGGAGTATTTTTACTTGGTGGAGTTTTCCTACAATAATAGTTTCTAGAGTTCGATAGGCATGGCTCCTTTTCAAGAATTATATGGTAGAGAGTGCAGGACACCTCTTAGTTGGGATATGTTAGAGGAAAAGGTTTCTCTTGGGCCAGCCTTATTACAGGACATGGAGCAATAGGTGGTTATGATCGGAAGAGATTACATGAGGCACAAGACAGGTAGAAGAAGTATGCAGACTAGTATAAGAGAGATCGTAGTTATGAGGTGGGCAAAAAGGTGTGTCATTGTGTCATACTGCATAATATCCCTATCCATTATAGAAAAGGTTCTAAGCTTTCTCCTAGGTTTGTGGGTCCCTTTAAGATATTGGAGCGCATCGGTCCCTTGGCCTATCGTCGAGCATTGCCACCCAACTTGTCTCACGTCTATGATGCATTTCACATTTATATGTTTAGGAGATATACTTTGATCCTTCTCACATATTAGATTAGACCGCATTGCGGTGCGAGAATCGGGGGTAGGTGATGGTGGAGCCTATCTACATTATAGATAGCAAGACTCTAGGACTTCGTGGTAGAGAGATTGACCAGGTTCATGTTCAATGGGACATGTACGATGAGACTACTACTACATGGGAGGATGTTACTTTGTTGCAAGTTCATTTTCCACATGTTCTAGTGACTTACAGGAGGAAGCCATGTGTAAGGGGAGGGGGATGTAGGGAGCACTTCCCTTCAAAACCTTTTGTTTATTGATTTTGATACTTTTTACTACACTTATGGATATTATTATAGATTTTTATTTAGCATGATATTAGATGTTAGAGACACTAGACAGTTATTGATTTCAATTCATATATGATGTGTTTAGATCATTAGAAATATTTTATATTGATTTTTTATGTTGTTGACGTGGTTATCTATGTTTCTAACATGCGATATCTTTTTCCATGCTTTGTGTAGGCCTTTATAATTGAACTAATGTTGTGATCATTTTGACATGGATGAAATGTAGAATAGAGATGATTGTTAGAAATTGTAAATGATATCGTAATTGCCTAGATGATGATTTGTTTCATATATAGATGATTGTGGATTTAAATTTCATATTTTATCTTGGATGTTTTGATGCGGCCACGAGGCCGAAGGAGGTATTATGTGTTTTACAGGTAAATATATTAAAAACAAATATCGGGGGATTGGAGACAAACCACATTGGAATTCTAGTTGAATTCAACAAGGGTCACCATGAAAACATGTATTTGTGTGTGTGTTTGAATTATTGTTAGGGAAAATTGTTACCAAGGAATTATGTGTTGTCTTTTATGTAGTTTTATTTAGTTGATGTAGTATGTGAATTTTAGTGATCTAATTTCCTTGTTATATTTATTTAGAAAATGATGTGTTCTTTTCCCTTTATCTCATTGGGTCTAAGTGTCTTAATTAAAGTTAATTTAATCTTGTCCTAAAATAATTATAGATGTGACCAAAAATAAAATCATTTATTAGACTAGATGTCTCTTGGGGTTTTGTGTTGTGAGTTGAGTGTTTGGGATCTTGAGTGTTCTTGAATGCTTGTTGGGTGCTTGGGTAGATTGCCTAAATGTTGTGTAGGAGGGGCAATGGGGAGAATTCATGTAGGGAGGCATAAGATTTATTTCTTGTTTTGTATGGATTTTGGGTTGGGTGCCCCACCTTTGACAAGGAATTCTTGCATTTCTTACTTGTTCTTGTATGAGGGAGGCATAAGAGCATCGGGAGACATAAGAGTATGTGGGAGGTGTAAGAGTTACTTGAGGGAGGCATAATAGTATGTAGAGGATTTGAGATATGTAGTGGAGGTTGTAATATGGGAACCCATTTCCCATTGGGAGGCATAAGTGGCCTCCCCATAGGTTCTTGCTCCTTTGGATTTCATTTTCAAGCCTTTTTTATTTTGGTTGTTTTTCCTTCTTGTGTTGTAGTTGAGTTGAATGTGCTTAGAATGGTTGTGAAATATTTGGTGTTGTGTTGTGGAAGATTTTTGTTGCCATGTGTTGGATTCACCTCTCATTGTAATGTGGTTAGGGCTCGGGGCCAATGAGGAGGATGGCTTCTCCTCCTCATTGGATATTTTGGTTGGGTGGAGAGTGTTTCCTCTCCCCCATTTTTTTGTGGATCAAAAAAATCATGAAGGAGATCTCTTGTTAGTGTTTTGAATCTTGGAGATTTTGTTGGAGTCCCTAAGAAAATCCTTCTTGTAATAAAACTTCCTTAGTGTTATTCCCACTTAGAGTGGAGGAACTTGTAATATTGTATTCCATTTTAACTTACATTCTTATATGATTTCCCACTTCAAGTGGAGGACATTGTATTGATCTTGTGAAGGAAAGTTGCATTCAAATTTTTTCTTAAAGTTGTATTGTATGTTGAAAGAAAAAAAAAAATAAAGAAAGAAAGATTTGTGTTTTAAATTTAGTCTTGTGAAATATAAAAAAGCTATTGTATTTATTTGAAGTTTTAGTTGTTTGTGAGAAAAGAAGTCCTTGGTTTTAAAGGAAATGAGCTATACGCAATGGGAAAATAAATTTTACTTTCATTGTGAAATTGAATTAGGGTAAAAGAGAAAGAAGGAATATAGAAATTGTAAGATGTTAAAAATGTGTGCATGCTAAATTTGAATGAATAAAAAAGTTGATTTTAGATATTTTGAATATAAAAGTTGCGGTAAAAAATGGAAGGAGGTAACAAATTTGAAGTGTATGGTTATTTTGATATGTTGCATGTTGTGTTAGCCATTTAACCTACCTTGAAGAAAAATGTCGACAAAATTTCTAGAAATCCTTTGTATAATAAAATTCCCCAAGGCCCAAAATCTGAAATTTTCGATCTTCAAACTTTGAAGATTTTTCTCTTTCAATGTTTTATTGCTCGATTTGGAATTTATTTTTACCTCTCCGAATTTCAAAACCACTGAAATTCCAAAGTTTCGGACTTTTGGACTTTCGTGTTTCAAACTTTTGCTCCATTTTCCTTAAATCCCTTTCGGATTTCCGAAGTCAAAAATTTTGAAAGTCGAAAATTCAGACTTTTGGGCTTTTAGGTTTGAGAATTCTCCAAGTCATTTTCGGGATTTTTACTTTCAAACTTCTGAAGTCTGAAAGTCTAAATTTTTAGACTTTTGGGCTTTCAGGTTTAGGAATTTTTTCATTTCCAATTCACTTTTTCATCTCCCATTCTCTGAAGTCTGAAACCTCGAAATTCTGAATTTCGGTTTCGGACTTCGAAAGTCCTCCACACAATTAAAATTTCACCTACCTCCATACGGATCGAATTTCTACCATTAATATTGGGTTTTCTATTTGAAATTGGTTTATACTCGTCATTTTTACGTGACACATTTTCTCCGACATTCAAATTTTTGTACTTTGCGACGTCTTTTTAAAGGTATGGTAATTTTTTTATTTTCTTTTGTTTTAAGGTTTTTCCTTTGTTTCCTTCTCATTTTATTTTCTCTTTGGTCTCCCTCTCATGTATTTTTTGAAATTTCAAACGCTTTGTTCACCATGTTTTGCATTTCGAGTTTCTTCAGGTATTCAGAGTTGTTTGAAGGATCCTCTCGAGTTTCCCATACTTCTTCTCAACAATTCTCATTTTTAGGGTTTGGGAATTAGTATTGTTTAGCAAAAATATTTCCCCTCTCTTTTGGAGAAAATGTTTAAGAGAAACCTATCGAGATTTCTTTCCAGAGATTTCTTTTGGAGAAATTTTTTCTTTTCGATTCGAGAGAAATTTTTGGACTTATTAGCTTGGTGATATCTTTTGGAACTTTTCGATTCGGGACTTGAATTTTATCTTTCGGGTTTTCAGAATTTCTCCAACTCCAGCTTCCAAAACACAAGGCTTGATGTTTTCTTCCACTTCAAAGGAAAACGAGAAGAAGAAGTACTCATTTATTAGAGTTTCTCCTCACTCCGCTTGTCTTCCGATTTAGAGAATATAGGGGACACCGACCTAGGGAAAATTGATTTTCCAGATTTCTAGGAAAGAGTAAAGGCTCCAAACAAGAAATCATGGATGCAGCCATCTACGACAGTGGGCTTGCCCTTACTGCCAGTTTTCCCACATCCATGCATTACCCAGAGTTTGTTTTAGCCGTAGTATCCCACTTTGACAAAGACTCCATGTCAGTCAAAGATAATGATGATAAGGTAGTAATCCGTTTAGACCCATACTTCTACAAATACCTACTAAAAAATCTCGACATGCAAGATTATGCCACAATTTTGCCATAGTTAGCGAGTGGAACATTGGGACAAGAAAGAGGAAGTATGCTCAAAAATCATGATGTAAACTTATCTATCCAAGAGATTTGCCAAATTACCCAAAAATATACATAGATCAGATTTTATTTAGGAAGTTAGTGATCTTATATTACTACTAAGCGAGTTTTAGGTCTCCCTTCTACACAAAAAATCCATGAATGAATTTTTTTGTACATCACTACCATCAAGAAGAGCGATGAGTTTCTCTAATGGGGGAGCACATTAGTAGCTCCATTTGCTATCAATTGGTTAGGGTTTCGAGATACGAATAATTTCTACATGACATCATTTCTAGTGTATGTTTTTATTACTATGGGAGTTATCCTCTACCATTTTGAAAAATAATTATACAACCGAAGGATTTCTGATGAAGCCTTTAAAGAGGTGTGTGAGTGGGGAGCCATTTATTTTCAGTTACCTACATTCACGAACATTTGGTTTCCAAGATTTATAGGTGCCCCACTAATAAATGGGTTCTACTAGAATTGGTCTGAAAATTGTTGGATTACCTTCAAATTCAAAACAACCACCACAAATCGGGAATGCATTTCCCTATTTCAATTGCCATATACACCTGCCATAATATTCATAAGGTGAAAAATATGAATGTAGAATTGGCCGAAGGGACTTTGCGAACCTTTCATCCATGAACTAATTTTTATTATTGGGGTAAATTTGGTGAAACATGTCGGTCCAATGCCCACTTTCCCCAATTGTAAGATATCTGGATTGATTGTCGGGATGAATATATTGTGTGACAAAGAGATTATAAGAGGTTGACCTTGGATGAGGTTTAGTATTTTGGCTTGGCCGATGTCCTAAAGGAGGCACAAGATAATGATGAGGTTTTAGATGTGGCATAAAAAAATGATAATATTGCCAATGAATCATTTCCATTGATTGATTTGTATGTTGAAGAATGTATAAATACAAAGGAGAGGACGGGAAAATTTTAAAAGGACCTTCGATTTGTTGGTTGGCCACTTTGGGAATGTCACCCAAAGTGAAGATAAACCTACAAATACAGGAGCTTTACCAGTAATAAACCAACCAACACCCATTAAGATAAAAAGGCTCCTACAATCCCAAAGAAGATTCCATTTGTTATTTGTGGTTCATCTCTCTCCAAGGATCCTACTCCAAAGACCACATATCCTACATTTCTTGTGATAGAAGTGGTCGAGGTTAGTGACTCCCCTAGTATCTCATAAGATCCATTACATATTCTTCCTCCTCCATTGTCACTTCCAATATCATTTCCTTCCACTTCCACAATCATTTCTTCCTTCCTCCTTCTATGGCCCAAGTATTCTCATCACTTCTAGTTCTATCACCGGGAAAATATTAGGTCACCCATTTCCTTTAACACTTCCATTTTCTCCAATCGTACCCCCTAGAATAGTTCTATCAATTCCTATGGTTGTCCTTACATCCATGCTATCCATCATTCCTACTTATGCTCAAATGCAAACCAAGTATTTCTAGTGATCTTGTTTTAACCAATATTTCAAGTATTGGGTCTACTTCTCCATCTTCATCAGCTTTAGCCATACTAGAATGGTTGTTTAGGAAAAATCCCAAGCAAAATAACAAGGTGCCTCTAGGATATGTTATAGATCTAAGTTTATTGGTTCATATGACCAAGAGACAAGCCAAGAGAACAAGAACTGTGTCAAGTTTGAAAGTTAACCAATCTGGAGAACGAGTGATAGAATTTTCCACTCTATTGAGGGGAAAACTAAAGAAACAATCATAGTTTGTGGATTATCGATCTCAAAATTCTCATTGGGAAGGCCACTCATGAAGGAGCCAAGTAATATGTGCACGCTGCTCTTGGGGCTCTATTGGAGAAATATGACAAATATAAGGCCACCAAAGATGAACTCAAATCCAAGGTCAAGTAGCTCACTACACTTTCAAGGAAAGTAACCCAACCCACACCACCATCTACTAAAGCCTTAACTAGTATGGCTATGCGATTTCATCTACAATCGATTATATTTCTTATCACGAGCTTGAGAAGCTAGGCTAGAAAGGGAGATCAATGAGTGAATGGATGGAGAGAATTATACAGGAAGCCAATCCTTTATTCAAGGAAGAAGTTGGGATATATAATGATCTATAGGTTAAAAAAACTACTATTTCAAAACCTGGATGAGGCCTTTTCTAAATATAATAATAATCTAAATATAAATTTGGTAACATCAAGTGAGATCAAAGAAGAAAATACCCGACTTTCTTCTTCAAGAAGAGGTGCTCGATGATGTTTCAAAACTATTTGAATATCAAAAGGCCATGGAATTCCGGTGTCAAGTAACGCAATATTTAATTAAGAAGTTGGAGGAGAAATAAGTGGAAATCACAGATGCCCTTAATGACATCTCAGAAGAGTTTGATATTGCCAATTGAAAATTCTTCAATTACAATATCGATGCTCTTCTGAAGATCGATTAAGGGAAGTTTCAAGGATTTGGTGAAGCATGACAATTAGGTAACAAAAATTTCAATAGTGACTCCATTGACCTATTTGTCTTGTGCCAAAATTTCGGAAGGAGACTAGAGAAGGTTACCAATAAAGTTTGAAGATTTCCATCTAGGATCACAAAGGAGATTAAGATGACATATGTAGTGAATCACTATGCCTGTGGGCCTGGAGATGAGGAAATTTAGGGAATTATCAAGTGCTTCACTGAGTATAAGCAACGAATGGATGTGTGGGAGGGAGAACAATAGAAACTTGTAGGTGAGGAAGGTGTAGCTAAACCAGGCCAAATCTGAGTGACCATGGAGGATTAGATCCAAGCTCTAGATCAGTTAAGTTGCAGGGTTTACTGAGTCAAGCCCTTGTAAAAAAATTCTATTTTCATGGGTGCAGATTCCCTTAATTTAATGACATTTCTATTTTTAGGAAAATGTTATTTAAGGGCCCAACTGTAATCGCTCATCCTAAGAACTTATAAATAGTTGAATGCTTTAAGTTAGTATATATTTTTTGTTTTGGAGGAGTCGCTCTTAAAGCTTGGAAGAGTACTTCAGAGATTCTAAGAAACCTTTTAATTATATTCATAATTACATCTTGTTATTTAAAATCTAATTTATTGTGTTGAATGGTTAATCAATAACTACTTTGTGGATTTATGATTCCTTAGTATGAGTGATTATCTTACATTTATTTGATATTATCTATTTCATGTTGTGAAGGAATAATGTGATTATATTTTACGTTAGTTGTGAAAAATTTTAGTTTCCTTCGTATTAAGTTATGTCATCATTATCCCTAGTTGCAGAAATAGATCTTTGACATATGCATATGTGGTTTCCTCATCATAAATTAATTGTGTGGTTGAATCCAATTTGATATATCCCTATGTATGCTCAAGTTTAATGAAGGAACATACGCCTAGTTTGTGGTATTTTGTACCCTTTTGAGTGGCAATAGGTGAAGGTGGTCAATGATGCAAGCATCACTAGCACCTTAACCCTTCTATCTTAATCATCCCTTATTTTGGTGTATCACCCTTCGTATAGTTTCATTTCCACAAAATATCTTTCCTTAAAACTCATGAAGATGTTAGCTTATTAGATGGTCATTTTATTTAACTAGGTATAGTAAAGCATTTAGTTTAGGAAGAGGAAGCCAAACTTATCCATAGGTTTACCCAGGCCCAAGTCCCAAACCTTGAGAGGTGATCCCATGTGTCCCAATCACACCAAACGTCCTGTTCACATTTTGGCCATTCGTTGGGTGCATTGATTTGGTGACAATATTTTTGGCATGCCCAGTGGGATAGAGTTGGTACTTCTCTTCTCATTCCATTAAGTAATAGTACTAGTGACTCAATCTCTATAGATATTCAAGGTTCAAGATAGTCACCTTATGTGAATAATTCACACAAGAGCTTATTCAAGGTAGGAAAATTACAAGCATACAAAACTTTCTTTGTCTCCCCCAAGGAGAAGAGGAAGAAACCTTTTAGTAGCACTAGTCACCACTTTACCTCGTAGAGGGAATTCAACTCCTCCTGAGAGACATTTTCCTCCACCGAGACACAACCAAATTTTGAACGTCATGGTAGCCAATGCTTATCCTCCTTTCAACGCCAAGAGTCCTTTTTGTTAGCATAAAGAGATGCCATACTGGCAGCTTCCTTAAAAATTTTACCTCGGAGACTAATGTTTCACCTCGGAAGCACATAATGGATGTAGCTAGTATTTGTGTGGTACACATGGGAGACTAATGTTTCACCGTGGGAGCACATAATGGATGTAGCTAGTATTTGTGGGTACACAAGTATTACAAAAGATAACATGGCATTTCAACTTCTTGGTACTTCATTCAAAGGTAGAGCACTTCAATGGTTGCAGATTTTAAATGATGGATCATTTACCACTTGGAACGAGTTAGGCATGAAGTTTTGTAAGTAGTTCGAGGGAAAAAGTGATCATCTCTTGCTTGTAGAATAGTTCCATACTATCGAGCGGCCCCCTCAAGAATATATGAGTGATTTAAACCTCCGTTTTAATAAGACTTGGAAACGGATCCCATCACTTGTAAGGCTATCTCCAGAGAGTGCATTTCTATATTACTTATGGGAATTGAATAGTGATGTAGCCATCATGATTCAATCTATGGAGGATACCATTATTCCCGATTCTTAAAAAATCTCTAGAAGAGATGAAAATTTTCTTTATTCAAGCAGGTAAAATTGCTCCTAGACCTCCCATACCTGTTTTTATAGAGCTTACAGGAAAACAACCAGTCATTGCCCCACAATTACGGTAGCTTCTAGTTCGACTACACACATGCATCTAATCCATCAAATGATCTAGTTGAGGTAAAGTCATTGTTACAAACTTTCGGGAATGAACTCATAGCAATGAAGAGGCAGTAGTCCCAGTATGCTCGCCCCTTTCAACCCCAATATCAGATGAGTTATCCTCCATTCCAAGGAAATGGTCAGTCACAAAATCAGGCCACAAGCCAAGCTGCAAATGTAAATCCTTTGAACTTTCGGATTCCTTTTTCCGCCAGTTCTTCCAGAGCTACAATCTCGATCCCGAACAACCTCATCCAAGACTATGAATGGTGCTACCATTTTTCTTGGCCCCATAACTAGAGCCTCTTCCTAGATGGATTTTTAAGTCGAGCCCTTATTATCCAAAGCATATCTTCTACCTTAATTATATACCATAATCCACTCCCGAAAGTCAAGACCAACCTTCGATGAAACTACACTACTAAATTGGAAAGCGAGAAGAACTTTGTGGCTTGAATACGATGCCTCCACTATAGCATCCAATACCCATTTCAGAAAATGGAAATAGATCCACATCTTCCAATACTGATCATGCATCTACTTCTCATCCCCCAACACATTCATAGATAGATCAGTCTACAAAGAAGGATGGGACTTCAAGTATTACAATGCCCAATAGGAACTTTCCAAAAGAGGACCCCAATGCCCCAAAAGGCATTAGAAAAGTGGGAGCGATTCCATTAAGCATCATGGAGAAAATGAAGAAGACCAATTTGAATTTCATAATGTGGGATGTTGTGTCTATTCCTTCTAAGAGGAACTTGCTATGGTAGGATTTGAACAACTTTGGCACTACTAGCAGTCATAAGGTCAATAAGTAATAGTGGCAACCAGCTTATGCCAACCCGAAACAAAAATATATGCAAATCCCAACAAACCTCCACCATTTTATATCTCGCTGATTATTGGTGACCATTTGGTACAAAATTGTATGATCAATTATGGAGCTAGTAGTTCCGTAATGCCCAATCAGGTCGCAAATGTAACCTAAATTCCATATACTCCAATTTTAAGAGGGGTTGTTCAATTAGATAGTACTAAAGTCCAAACTATGGGGGTCATTAACGGTCTTCAACTTAGTATCCACGCATTTCCTAGCTTGACATTGATTAAGGACATATATTTCATTGATCTTCCTCCCCTCTTTTCCATTTGCTTATCATGGGATTTCACCACAAAAATGGGTGGTTATTTGTCATTAGAATGGTCACATATGATCTTGAGGACCTGGTATGGGACTAAGGTAACTATAAGGGTAGAACCAATTTGTCACAATCATGTGGAATCTTACACAACCAAACCCATAAATGGTAATTATGTCATTTGTGACCTCAAAGATGAGGATGTAAATCATGAACAAACTACTCTCGTAGAAGAGTTTCCGGATACAATCCTAGATGAGGTGAGTATGGATCATCAATATGACCCTTATGTTGATTTATTGGCAAATGGAGAATTTGGTCACTCATTTTTGGAAGAGAGTGGATTAGGTACATATTGCATTCATGAAGAAGATGCCATCATACCTCAACTTGTGAAGGCATCAAGTGATACAAAAGGACTGTGAAAATTTTATTTGATGGCTCGCGAAGTAATAATGGATCTTGTGTAGGGGTTATGTTAATTTCTCTGGAAGAAAAAAATATTTATCTTCCTTTCGGTTGCAGTTCAGCTGCACTAATAATGTTGCTAAGTATGAAGCTCTTATACAAGGAGTTCAGCTGGCCCTAAGAAGAAGAATCCAAACCTTGACCATCTTTGGCGATAGAGAATTGCTTGTGCACCAAGTTACAGCCTGTAGCACATCAAAAAATGATTTATTGAGGTCATACAACAATCGGGTTTGGGGTCTGATAGAATATTTTGAGGCTTTTGGAATTCATGCAATTCCTAGGAAGAAAAATCAAGATGCTGATAGGCTAGCTACTATTGGCTCCCAGTATGATGTACCTATGGACATCATGAAAGAAGAGTAGAAGATAGTCAAAATGGTTGTCTATCTCATAGTACCAGATAATGTGAGTAGTTGGTAGGTGTTTGATGATGATCAACAGATTGTTCTCTTCCTATAGCAAGAAGCGAGTTTCACTACCAAAATCAAGATAAACTTCAAAATTATTATGGCAATCAAATTATATAGTTGAAAGGAAAAAATATTCCAAAATGAAATGTTACATTGGAATCCATCTTCAATTCAGATGATCAAGCCAAGAAGAGCACTAATATGGTGGTCAAGGAGGTGGATTTTGAAGAGGTAGAGATGGTAGGTGAAAAGGTTTTAAAAATGGTAAGGTATGCATTGCTAAGGAGAAGAAAGATTTCCTCAAATTATTTCAGGAATACCATGATATTTTCACATAGAGCTACAAGGAATTGCATGATTTTGATCCCGACTTAGCTCAACATACTATTGAACCGGGATTTGGACTCCAAGCTAGTTCATCAAAAATAGAAGCCAATCAATCCCAAAATGAGCCATTGATGAAGAAAGAGGTAACCAAGCTTACCGAGGCCCATAATGTTTCTCATCAAGCATTCTTTGTGGGTAGGCAATCTAGTACCCGTAAGGAAAAAAATGGTGAAATTCAACTTGGCATAGATTTTAGTGATCTGAACCGCTCCTCATCGAAGGATCACTACCTCTCCCGTCAATGGATCAAATCCTCCAAATAGTGGTAGGGGCTCAAAATTCTCTTTTCATGATGGATATTCAAGACATAATCGATTCTCGTTCAAGAATCTCGCTCAATTCAAAATAGCTTTCACCACAAAATGGGGCACATACGCTTAAAAAAGATGCCTTTTGGGTTATCTAATACAATAGATACCTTTGAGAGAGCCATGGATATGGATTTTAGAGGAATCATCAACGATATGATCTTGGTTTACCTTGATGATATCATTGTCTACTCCAAGCATGTTGAGGATCATATCACTCATCTAAGAAAATTTTTTCAAAGGTGTAGAGAATTTGGTGTCTCACTGAACCCTAAGAAGTGCATTTTCGCAGTGCAAGAAGGAAATTTGTTGGGAAATATTGTTTCAGCAAAGGGGTTATCTATTGACCCAGCTAGGATTTAGTCAATTATGTCCTTATCCCTCCTAAGTCATAAAAATGGTCTCTAGAGTTTCTTGGGGACTATAAATTTTGTTCGAGAGATTCATTCCTCAGTTTGAAATGTTGGAAAAACTGCTAATGGCCATGCTTAAAAATAATATTCCATTTTCATGGATGAAGGAGGGAAGAGAAATATTTGAAGCCATCAAGACAACTATCTCCCAAGCTCCTATGTTGGTGAATCCCCGGTTTGACAGGGATTTCATTCTTTATGCTTTCACAGGTCAAGAAAGGATTTCAAGAATCCTTACCCAGTATAATGATGATCTTTTGGAGCATCCCATTGCATTTTTTAGTCAGTCTCTTAAGGACTATGAAATCAAATATTCCTTCATTGAAAAGTAGGTCTTTGCATCGATCCCTAAAAAGTTTAGGCATATGTTTTCTAACAACAAAGTCCACTTAATGGTTTCTCATCCCGCGTCAAAGAATTTTTGTTGAATAATGAGATGAATGAGATATGTGCTCAAAGTGGATTACGAAATTAATGGAGTATGACGTACACATCAAGGTCACTAAGCTTGTTAGGGGAAAATGGTTATGTCAGCAGCTAGTTGTGGACATGGAGACCAAAGATACAAAATATGTCATGCTTCTGAATGTTGATGAAGGAAATGATTAGATTGATTGTCAACTAAGATGTAGAATTTCCTTCTTTCAGGGGATATATCCTCCAAACATGGATAAAGTCCAAAGACATACTTTTTGTCTTTAGTCTATTCCATATGTCGTGATAGATAATGTTCTCTTCCGAAAGGATCTAAATGGTGTTCTTCTACACTACATCAAGCTAGAACAAGTGAACAAGGTATTAGAGGAATTTCACAATGGCCTGTCTGGAGGACATTATTTGCATAAACAACCACTAATAAGATCATGTGGCCAAGTTATTATTGGATATATTTGTTTAAAGAATCTCATATCTGTGTGAGGAAATGTAAGGAGTGTGCTCTTTTCGTAGGCAAATAGAGGCTGGTAGCTCTCCCATTACATCTCATTCAGGTGGATCAACCCTTCATTCAGTGGGGATTAGATTTCATTGGGATGATCAATCCTCCATCCAGCAAGGGACATAAATGGGTCCTTACTGCAATAGATTATTTCACTTGCTGGATAGAGGCAGTGGCCCTAAAGGAGAGTAACAAAAAGGCTATTTTGGATTTTCTTGAAAATTACATGACAAGGTTCGGTGTTCCTTTTACTGTTATCTCAGAAAATGCTATGGCTTTCCTCAGGATGAAGATAAGTGAATGGACCATCAAGAATGGAGTCTACCTCAAGACTTTGTCTAACTATTACCCACAGGGGAATGGGTTGGCCGAATCTAGTAACTAGAATCTCATAAGATTCATCAAGTGCATGATGGAGGCTAAGAAAAGAACCTAGCATACACATCTCAAGATCGACCTATGGGATGATCAGATAACATCTAAAATGATAATCATATTTTTTCCTTTCATGCTTGTATATGGAAGGGAAGAAAAGTGAGGTTCTTAGAACTCATGGAGCTGAAGAAAATTCGAAACACAACCATGAATATGTTGGGACAACATCAGGCTCAAGTTAATAAATCCTTCGAAAAGAAAACCTCTGATAGGCTGTTCAGGGAGGTAGATTTTGTTTTAAAATGGGACGAATATCGTGCCAAACCTGACAGGTATGCCAAGTTTGGTGCTCTCTAGAGCAGGCCCTATATTATTACAAGCTTCAAAGAGGCAAATTCATTTCACCTATCTAGACTCAATGGAAAAGAATTACCCATTCATGTGAATGGGATACACCTCAAAGCTTGTTATTGAGGATATCCCACCCTGTACAGTGTTCTTTCTCTTTTCCACCAAGTGCTCTGCACATCGCTTTGTTTTCTTTTCTTTTTCTTGTGTGTTTTCTATTTTAGTTTTTTCTTTTTTAGGACTCCTTTGCCCAATGTTTTGCTTAAGGATATTAGTATGAAAGCTTAGCAGGAAAGCATTTCTAGGAGGTCACCAAAAATGTAAGCCAATTAACCTACCTCGAAGAAAATATGTCGAAAAAAATTTAGAAATCCTTTGTCAATGAAATTATCTAAGGCCCAAAATCTGAAATTTTCAATGTTCGAAATTTGGAGATTTTTCTTTCGAGTTTTATTACTTGTATTTGGAATTGATTTTTATATCTCTGAAGTCCAAACCCCAAAATTCTAAATGTTTGGAGTTTTGGGATTTCGGATTTTTGAACTTTTTGCCCCATTTTTAAAAATCTCTTTTGGAGTTCCAAAGTCTGAAATTCTAAAAGTCTAAAAATTTGAACTTTATGGCTTTCGGGTTTTGGAATTCTCTGAGTCATTTTAAGGATTTTCAATTTCGAACTTCCGAAGTCTGAAAGTCCAAATTTTTAACTTTAGGAATTTTGGGTTTTGAAAATTTTCATTGCCAATTCACTTTTTAATCTCCCAATCACCAAGTCCAAACCCCAAAATTCTAAATTTTAGGATTTTTGGTTTTGAAATTTTAGAAGTCCTCCGCACAATTAATTTTTCACCTATCTTTGTACGGATCATATTTCTTCCATTAATATCAGGTTTTCTATTTAAACTCAATTTTTACTCGTCATTTTTACACGACACATTTGCTCTGACATTTGATTTTTTTGTACTTGGCGAAATCTTTTTAAAGGTATGGTAATTTTTTTATTTTCTTTTTGTTTAAGGTCTTTTCCTTTGTTTCCTTCTCATTTTGTTTTATCTTTGGTCTCCTCTATGTATTTTTCAAAATGTTGTACCCTTTATTTCACCATGTTTTGCATTTCGAGTTTCTTCAAGTATTTAAATTTTTGGAAGGATCCTCTCGAGTTTCCCATACTTCTTCTCAACAATTCTTTTTTTTAGGGTTTGGGAATTAATATTGTTGGGAAAAAATCATGCCCCTTTCTTTTCGGAGAAAACATTTCGGAGAAACCTTTCGAGAGATTTCTTTTGGAGAAATTTTTTAGACTTTTAAGCTCGGTGATATCTTTCAAAAAAATTTAGTTCGGGACTTTGGAAGTTTTTCTTTCGGGTTTTTTGAAGTTCTCCAACTTCACTTCAAACACAAGGCTTGATGTATGCTTCCACTTAAAATGGAAAAGAAAAGATGAAGTACTCATTTATTGGGGTTCTTTACTCAATCTTTCCGCCTTCTCACTTAGGGAATATAGAGGATACCGACGAGGGAAAATTGATTTTTCATATTTATGGGAAAGAGTAAAGGGTCCAAACAAGAAATCATGGATGCACACCATCTATGATAGTGGTCTTTCCCTTGCTTTGCCAGGTTTCCCACATCCATGCATTACCCGAGTTTGTTTTAGTTGTAGCTTACGACTTTGACAAAGACTCCATATTAGTCGAGATAATGATGATAAGGTAGTAATCTGTTTGAACCTAGAATTCTTCAAAGATATTTTCAAAACTTCCCGATTTTCAATATTATGCCACAATTTTTCAAGTGTTGGCGGTGGAACATTGGGAAAAGAAAGAGGAAGTATGCTCAAAAATCATGATGAAAACTTATCTCGTAAAAGCTTTGCCAAATTACCCAAAACCGTGCATCGTTCGATTTTATTCATGAAGTTAGTGATCTTATTGTACTACTAAGCAAAGTTTCGGTATCCCTTCTGCAAAGGAATTATAGGAATGGATGTTCTTATACATCCCTACCATCAAGAAGAAATATGAGTTTATCCGATGGGGGAGAAAATTAGTAGCTCCATTTGCTATCAATTGGGTTAGGGTGTCAAAATATGAAGAATTTCTACATGACATCCTCTCTTGTGTATGTTTTTGTTGCTATAGGAGTTATCCTTTACCATTTTGACAAAGAATTATACAACCGAAGGATTTATGATGAAGCCTTCTAAAAGGTGCATGAGTGGGGAGCCATGTATTTGCATTTCCCTATATTCACTTACATTCAGGTTCCAGGCTTTATAGGTGCCCCCAACAAATTTCCAAGGTGCCCCACTGATAAATGGGTTCTACTAGAATTGGTCTGATAATTGTTGGATTATCATCGAATTCAAAACAAGCGCCAAAAATTGGGAATGCATTTCCCTATTTCAATTGGTAGATACACCTACCCAAATATTAATAAGGCATAAAATATGGATGTAGAATTGGCCAAAGTGACTTTGCGAACCTTTTATCCATGAAATAATTTCAATTACTAGGGTAAATTTGGTGAAACAGTCGTGTCGGTGCCCATGTGCCCCAATTAGAAGATATATGGATTCATTGTCGGGATGACTATATCATGTGAAAAAGAGATTATGAGTGTTTGACCTTGGATGAGGTTCAGAATTTTGGCTTCACTGATGTCCCAAAGGAGTCGCAAGATAATGATGAGGTTTTAGATGTGGCATAGAAAAATGATAATTTTGCAGATCAAACATGGCCATGGATTGATTCATATGTGGAAGAATGAAGCAATACAAAGGAGAGGGCGGGACCCATTCTTAAAAGAACCTTCAGTTGGTTGGGCACCTTGGGAATCTCACCAAAAGGGGAAGATCAACCTACAAATACAGGAGCTCTACTAGTAATAAACCAACCAACACCAACTAAGGGAAAATGTCGAATCAAAAAAATTGCTACAATATGAAGAAGATTTCATTTATTGTTAGTGGTTCATCTCTCTCCAAGGCTCCTACTCCCAAGACCACATCTCCTGTAGTGCTTGTGATAGAAGTGCTTGAAGTCGATGACTTCACTAGTATCTCCCAAGATCCATCACATCTTCTTCTTCCTCCATTGTCACTTCCAATATTAGTTCCTTCCCTTCCACAATAATTTCTTCCTTCCCATCCCCTTCTATGGCCCAAGTATTCTCATCACTTCTAGTTCTATCAACTCGGGAAAATATTGGGTCACCCATTTCCTCTTCATTTCCCTTAATAGTTCCATTTTCTTCAAACGTAACCCCTAGCAACATTCTATCAACTCCTATGGTTTTCCTTACATCCACGCCAATCAACATTGCTACTTTTGCTCAAATACTAGCCAATATTTCTAGTGATCTTTTTTAACCAATGTTTCAGGTATTGGATCTCTTGCTCCATCTTCATCAGCTTTAGCCATACCAAAATGGTTGTTTAGGAAAACTCCCAAGTAAAAGAAGAAGGTCCTCTAAGATATGTTATAGATCTTAGTGTATTGGATCATATTCCCAAGAGATAGGCTAAGAGACAAAGAATCATGTCATATCTTAAAGTTAACCCATTTGGAGAATGGGTGATAGAAGTTGTCACCACCATTGAGGGGAAAACTAATAAAAAAATCACAGTGCATGGATTATCGATCTCAAAATTCTCATTGGAAGACTACTCATGAAGAAGCCAATCAAGAAGTGCACACTTTTGATGGTGATCTTTCCGATAAATATGACAAAGATAAGGCCACCAAAGATGAACTCAAATCCAAGGTCGAATAGCTCACTACACTTGTGCGTAAAGTAACCCAACCCACTCCATCTACTAAAGCCTCAACTACTACGGATCTAAAAATTTCTTCTATAATCGATGATATTTCTTATCACTAGCTCGAGAAGCTAGGACAGAAAGGGAGATTAGTGAGTGGATGGATGGAGATAATTTTTTAGGAAGCCAGTCCTTTAATAAAAGAAGTAGTTGGGATATATAATGATTTGTAGGTTACGAAAACTACTATTTCCAAAATGAATGAGGCCTTTTCTAAAGATAATAATAATCTAAATTTAAATTTGGCAACATGGAGTTAGATCAGACAAGAAGATCATGACTTTCTTTTTTAGGAAGAGTTGATCAATGATGGCTCAAAATTATTTAAATATCAAAAGGCCATGGAATTCTGGTGTTAAGTAACTCAGATTTGATTAAGAAGTTGGAGAAGAAACAAGCAGAAATCACGGATGCCCCTGAATGACATCTAAGAAAAGTTTGATATTTCCAATTGAAAATTCTTCAATGAAAATATTGATGCTCTTCCTGAGGATCAGATTAAGGGAAATTTCAAGGATTTGGTGAAGCGTGACAATGAGGTAACAAAAATTTTCAATAGTGACTCCATTGACCAATTTTTCTTATGCCAAAATTTCGTAGGGAGAATAAATAAGGTTACCAATAAACTTTGAATATTTATAGCTAGGATCATAAAGGAGATTGAGATGAAATATGTAGTGAATCACTACGCCTGTGGGCCTGGGGATGAAGAAATTCATGGAATTATCAAGATCTTCATTGAGTATAACCATTGAATGGTTGTGTGGGAGGAAGAACAACCGAAACTTGTAGGAGAGGAAGGTGTAGCTGAACTCGGCCAAAGTTGAGTGGACATGGAGTATCAGATCCAACCTCTAGATTAGTCAAGTTGCAGGTTTACCGAGTTAAACCCTTTTAACAAATTAGCTATTTTCATGGGAGCGAGTTCCCTTAATTTAATGACATTTCTATTTTTAGGAAAATGTTATTTAAGGGCCCAGTTGTAATGGCTCATCCTAAGAACTTATAAATAGTTGAATGCTTCAAGTTAGTATAGATTTTTTTTTGGAGGAGTCACTCTTCAAGCTTGGAAGAGTGCTTCGAGAGATTCTAAGAAATATTTTAATTATATTCGGAGTTACATCTTGCTATTGAAAATATGATTTATTGTGTTCAATGATTAATCAATGTTTACTTTGTGGATTTATGATTCCTTAGTATGATTGATTATCTTACCTTTATTTCAGATTATCTATTTCATGTTGTGAAGGAATAATGTGATTATATTTTACGTCGAGTTTGAAAACTTTAGTTTCCTTTTGTATTAAGTTAAGTCATCATTATCTCTAGTTAAAAAACAGGATGTTTGACATATGCATGTGTGGTTTTCTCATGATAAATTAATTGTGTGGTTGAATCCAATTCGATATATCCCTATGTATGCTCAAGTTTAGTGAACGAACATACACCCTGGTTTTTGGTATTTTTACCCTTTCCAAGTGGTGATAGGTGAAGGTGGTAATTATGTAAGCATCACTACCACATTAACCCTTCCAGATGTTAAGTGTCCCTTATTTTGGTGCATCACTACCCTTAGTATAATTTCATTTATGTAAAATATCTTTCCTTAAAACTCATGAATATGTTATCTTAGGATTAGATGGTTATATTATTTAACTAGGAGTAGTAAAGCATTCGGTTTAGGAAGAGGAGGTCAGCCTTATCTCGGAGGTTCACCTCGAGCCCAAGTCCCACAAATTCAAAGGTGATCCCATGTGTCCCAATCACACCGAATGTCCTATTCACATTTTGGCCATTCAGAGGGTGCAGTGATTTGGTGACAACATGTTGTAGTAAGTAAAAGTAAAAATGTAGAATTACATATAAATATTTTATTTTACTCTTGGAATTCAAAGAAAACTAGTTGAAAAAAGGAATATATCTTGTTGTTTTTATTACTTCTATTGGTATTGAAAATGTTTTTTTTTTAACTAAGGAATGAACAAATGGAATTAAATCCCAAAAATGGAAACTTTAGGTGCATAAAATTAAGTTCAGAATGTAATTTTAAACACATTAGTGACTTTTGTTTTTGTGAAAATCTCATATTTTAGGTTCTGTTTTTAAGAAACATGACCGCTGCCCTGCGCGAGCGTGGTCTCGTAATCGCCACTCAAGAAATGCGGTGGTTCTAGGTGAATAAAATCAAGTTCGAATGTAATAGTAAACACATTAGTGACTTTTTTTATTATGAAAATATCATATTTTAGGTTCTATTTTTAAGAAAAATGACCGCCACCTGTGCAGAGCGACGGTCTCATAACCGCCGCTCGAAATGCGGCGATCTCGTAACCACCACTCCATAAGACAGAGGTTCATAATTTGTCACCTAGGTAGAGCGGAGATTCCAAGACCATCGGCCTCCTCTAGGAGGAGGTTCTGTCACTTACGGTAGAACTTCTTGCATCCACACCTGTGTAAAATTTTTAACTGGTATATACTAATTTTTAAGTTTGTAAATTTAACTAAGAAACTACCAACAATCAAATAATGCTCAAATCTTATTGTATAAAAAAATTAAACCTACAAATGGTAATTAAACACATCCTTTCTCATTTACATTCATGGGGGTAGGGTTTTCCCCAAATAGAGAACCCCAAATACAAATAGTCTTGAAATAAAACCAGATTGGTAAAGGAAACCCTTCCAATCCTTGAATGGGAGAAATTACAATAATAAAACTACAATCTAATCTAATCTAAGTTTGATCTCCTTGTAGAATCCTCCATAGTTCTTCCTCTCTTTCTCCCATGGCTTCCTTCTCTCCAACCTGTAATTTTAACAAAAGAAAATAGACCAAATGAGGAGAATAGGGTAAGAAGAGGTTTTAATAAGAATTCTTAAGGATTTTTAGGGTTAGTTTGGAACCCTAGGATCTAGTGGTCAAGATTTATTTGATCTAAGGGTGGAGGATCAACGCTACTTTTTTTTGGTAGGAATATATATTTTATAGATGTTTTAAATTAACCCTTAAGGGTATGTGTAGATGGGTGAATGGGGCCATTTAATTTCCTTGGGGTGCAAAGTCTTTATTAGTTCTTAGTATGCCTTAGGAAATTAATGGAAATGACTTTAAGAAAATAGGATAACGAAACTAAAACAAATAATTAAAATGCTAACCATTCGGATTTAACATTAACTAATGAAGAGAAAACATTTAACCAAGTAAACTAAATTAGGGCACCTTACTAAGTAACTTTTAATTAATCAACCTTAGAGGTAAAGTAATTTTAATATTTTAATCATTTAACTAGACTTGGCCTATCAATCGTAAATTTGGGTTTAGTGGTGTGAGTTAATTTAATGTATCCTAAGGGTTAACACCCTTGTAACATTTTTATAACTTAAACAAAAATAATAATAGTTACAATTTTCAGGTTAAGTGTTATGTTTTAAGGCATTCCTAGAACGTCATTTTTTCAGAGTTACACAATACATATGATGGGAGTTTATTTTATTCCAAGCACACATCTATTACATTTCTTTACATCTAGCTAATTTTATCTCTATTAAGTGTGACATGCACAAAAGCCACATAGGGCACAATTTTGCGCACACACACACACATAGAGAACTACATTGTGTTCGAGATGTAGTGCATCACTTAGTTGTAAGATCACAATTGTGCAAACTAAGGATAGTCTGAATCCTCATTCAACATCTTTATTTTGAGGATTTTATGTCCTTTAAGGGTTTTATAGGTCATTACTATACTTTTTGCGTATGTTTCTTGTGATTTTGGTGATCATTGTGTGACATCATAGCAACCAAAGGTGAACAATAGTAAATACCTTGTAACCACATAGAAATGATTTTTGAGCATTTTTGTTGACATAGGCCCTAAGAAAAATTGTAGGGATTCGGCAAGTTCCCTTGTCCATCTCCGACACCCTAGTCTAATCAAATCATCAACTCATAAAATTTTCCGAGGATTTGTCTCGATGCTTCTCCCTATCTATTAATCTAGCCAACAGTTTATCACAAAATAGGAATAATTACAAAACAACTAAGTCATCTTACGTATTCTTTGCACTTAGGGTTTCATCTATTTTGGATTAGTTTTCTTGGGTCAATTTATGTATTTAATTTATTCTTCATTTACTTGATAGAATATCAATCACATTAGGAACATATTTCCATATTTATCTTAATAATTTTTTTGAACCCCACTCGTGATCATTCATTTGTATCCTTCTTTGGCACATCATCTTTTGGAACACCACTTTTCATTTCCTCATAATTAGGGATTTTTTTCCATTAACTCATTAATTACGCTTAATGTCTTCATTGAATTTAACACATAGCCATAAAATTCTAGCATACATGAATTATAAATACCCTTAATCTATTTCACACTATTCAACTTAATTATCTTGATGCTTTCAATGATTAATATCTTACAAAAAAATAATCCATCATTAATTAATGTATAGAATCGAACTAGACAAGTTATGATAACCATGTACAAATGCAAGGGTTTGCGATCTACCCAATCCTCCTCAAACAATCATTACGAGCCAATATACCTAGTATATCATTTGGTTAATCCTTTTATAGGATGAGATAACTTGTGAGTCTTCTTAGTGTCATTTGAATATCTATACACTTCTGAATCTCAACCCTAAAGAAAAATACTTGGTGAATAGCAATGCATCTAGTTACATGCACTACAGTGGCCATAGTTATTTGGCATTTTGCTAGAAATCCGACTCCAAAACCGCACATAATCCTATGGAACTTGTCTTTCCTTCACCTCACAACCATCCCAATCATAGTCTTCGGATTCATTTACGTTTTTAGGTTATTAATTTTATCATTAAACATCTTAAGTAAACATACATTTAATTTTTAAGTTCACACACCGAAGCAAAATTTACCACAACTCAGATTTTGGGTCATGCGGGTCATGCTAAAACCACACTAGAATCCATACAAGAAAATATGTGTCTCTGGTATTGACCTCTATCACTACGTGTTCTACTCTTTACCCGTAGCCAAACAAAATCGATGCAGGTATGACATGTAAGACACGTAGGTCATGTCATGTTTCCATTCCTTGTTAACCTTAATGATATGAAGGGTACATTTAATTTATTATGCGTCATTTTTTAAAGATCGCAATACAAATGTGAGATATCATTTGATATGATTATCTCTTACCTTATTATAAGCAATACATTCTAATTTCTTTAACATGTATTAATCCTTAAACATATAATTAATCTTTTTAAAAACATATTTATATGTGTCGACATATTAAATAATTGGAAATATATCTTAATAGCGTTGTTGTGTTTTTCATATTATATTGTCTCAATTTAACATTAAGCAAAAATCAAATCATAATGAAGAAATTATCAAATTGTACTTGCATTATTATACATTCACATTCTGCCATAAATTTGACATTATAACATTTTATAAATATAAGGTGTGTTGTTAAAAACAACAACATATATATATATATATATATATATATATATGGTGTGCTTGTAATTGATTACATAACATTATGTATTGTAAATGAGGTTTTGACCTCCATGACTTGCATATATATATATATATGGTGTGCTTGTATTGATTACATTAACATTATGTATTGTAAACCCTTTTTGACCTCCATGACTTGTTTATATCATATATAACATATATATATATATATATATATATATATATATATATATATATGTTATATACATATATATGCAAGTCATGGAGGTCAAAACCTCGCATATATACTTAGTAATCAATATAACACACCATATATAATACATATTCATATGCAAGTAATATTTTTCATAAAAGTTCATGCTCATCCATTATATCCGTACATAATAGTTAGTAATAATCTCAAAGACTCATAATCACATTCCAATTCAATTTTCAGAAACTTACTTAATTACATCATGCAAAGTAATATTTTTCCTCTAAAAACTAGTTCATGCTCATCCATTATATCCGTAGTTTCGTAATAGTAAGTAATAATCTCAAAGACTATAATCCATTCTTTAAGTTTTTACAATTTTATCAAAGTAATTGAAACTTTACAAAAAACCTACAAACACATAAAAATGATAAACATTTTTTAAGAGGCTATAAATACTCTAAAATTTACCATTATTGCCAAATGGAATAAACATCTTTTACTATCTATTTTAGTTTTATGGCCACAAAGTAACTTGTTATCACATTTTTTTGTTTATCATGACCTCTAAATTTAAACAAGTATCATGTCAACATGTCATATAACCATAAATGACTAACAATGAAAACCATTTATACAACTTGCTTCCATTCCTTGGCCTAATAAATCTCCATAAAATAACCTCGATTTACATTTCTAATTATATTAGATTAAATAAAATTTTCTTATCCAACCTAATTAAGCATCATAACCTACCCCTAGAATTTATAATACAATACTAAACTAAGTTGCCTTTTGGAATTTAGAAAAGGGAGAACAAATTTTACTAACAAGTATTCCAACAACTTATTAAGAAAATATGTAAGACATCTTGTGCACTTTATAGTTTTCATCATAAACAATTTTCACCCATTTACCATTCAACACAACATATTACACCTTCAAGATTTAGATAAAAAAGAAGAAACCAATCCATCCAAAACAAATTACCCATACTCTATTAATTAATGTGTGAAAAAACTCAACCACTTACATCAACAAAAGTGAATACCCAAGGTTCTTTCATATCATAATGATTAAACCTAGAAGAGTATTAACCCTTCTACCGGAACCTAATGTGTCCCCACTTCTTACAAGTATCCATTTTCATATTAATATTTAAGCATATTTCATATTATAGACATATGGTTCTTGGATACCAAATTTGATAACCGAAAATATCTATTATTAAACTTTGGTAGCAGAAATAGGAAACTATCTATTTTCTTGATTTAGGAATAGACTTAATTTTCATATTAATAAAATAATACATAACAATTATGAAAATCCAAATATTATCATATTCAATCCACATTCAATCTGCTAACAAGCATATAATGGAATTGACAATAACCTCGAAGCCTCATAGTTTATTCCCTTTTCAATCATCCTATTTTATCAGATGAATAATAATAATAGTAGCTCTTATTACCAATCAAAATACCAGAAAAAGTTATTATTCCAAAAGGCCAGGTCATCTTATCTTAACATTCATATACACCATATGTATACACAAGGTATTATAATGGAGGGAACCCACAAATTACTCTATGACACCCAAGGAATATAGAGTACCCATTGGTCATTTACAACCCCACCAATAAAACTCAAAATACACCTTGACCAATATCATCTCATCCAAAAATTAGTACATAGAATTAAAAACAGCCATAAAAATTTTGAAGCATGAATACAAAAACAACAAGAGTTGCATTGCGGTAATAGTATCTACCCGAATGCAGTATTGTAAATGCTGGTTTGATTTTCAAATACAGAAAATGGTTTTTTTGCTTTCGAAAAGTCAAACAGAAGCATGGATGGCTTGTTTTTCCTTTTATAAGTACTTTAGTAAATTCACAATCAACCGAAATGCATAAATAAGAAATGACATTATGGAAAATTTGTTCAATCTACATAAAAGCATAATTATGATATATCATTTTCTTGTATTTTGGCTCATTACATTTTCCATTAGAGCTAGATTAAATAAATATACCATAAAATCACCTCTTTAGAGCATAGAGCATGACAGAAGCCTTTGTCAAAACAATCAATTAATGAATAATGTTATTTTTAATACTTAACAAGAAAGGAAAATCAAAGTAGGAAAAATACAACACAAAAGAAAAATTATATTAAAGAAAGAATTGAAATTGTCTTTTGTAGAAAGTTTTTGTCGTGAGTGATACAATGTTTCTATTGTCAACTAGTCATTGATACTGAAGAGCTCTAAGATAAACATGTAATTCATAGTAGTCGAATTTGTATGCTTATCCAACATTTTTCTTTTATAATATCATAGGGCTCAATTGAAGAGTTTCACAAATCTAAATTTGAACTTAACGATGAAGACGTAACATTATTCGGCTCCCTTACACATTCTTATTTTCTACGTACTGAAGTCTAATGTATCAATTAATTGATTCTTGTTTTAATTCCATTTTTCCTTTTTGCAAGAGGTACATGAAGAGTACATGTAATGTTTTACAATATGTGGGCAGTGCCTTATTAGAAAATATTGCTCTGAATATACTCAAGTACATGTATTTTCTCAAGTATTTTTATACATTCAAGATACTCTCATTGGACATGAATATGATATTGTTACTATTGTTACATACTAACTCTATGAAAATATTGTTCTGAATATACTCAAGTACATGTATTTTCTCAAGTATTTTCTCAATTATTGTTAGAGACTAACTCTATATACTATTTTGGAAAACCATTGCACTTAGAAAGCTACGATATTTCAGGCGTGGCTATATCTTGGGCTTCATATATTTTTGCTTTGTATTTATACCAGTGAGCCCATGCCATGAAATACACCATATTCAGCAATCCCATTCCGCAAACAAGAGTGTAAAAGTAATCAAGACGGCTCTGATTAAGATCGTCGGTCAGCCATTTGCTGTGTTTATGAACAACAGTCACCATCGAACTGGTTAAATAGTATCCCACTGCCCCTGCAACAGATACCAACCCAATGGCTGTGCTGCGTACTGTTTCTGGAAATTCATTGTAAAAGAAATCAATCCGTCCCACACTTTGAAACGGATCTCCCAACCCTATTATCACATTTTGAGGAATGAGCCACAATGCCGACATCGATCCCACGGACTCCATTTTTTCTGCATTTAAACGTTTTCTTTCCACCACGGCCGCTACGCCCAATCCGACACAGCAGAGAAACATGCCCGTTCCTATTCTTTGCAGATATGTAAATTTTATTCCTTTACGAGCGGCGAAGGGTACAATCAGTTTGTCATAGATGGACAATATAATTGCAGAAGACAAGAGATTAAATACCATAAAAGAGGCCGCCGATATTTGGAAATGAGGGCCCAAATTCCTATCCAAAGAGTTGCGTGGGGCCACCATGTGGCCCCTCGGTGCATTTCCAAAAGGTGAAGTGAGAGTGGAGACCCCTAGTGCTGCACGGGGCCTCCACGTGGTGCTTTACATTGTATGCTCGAATTCATTTCGGACTCATCCTCCCACCGCGACCGCATGAGCATCCGACCCTAGAGGGTGGCATTGCATGAAGAGGATCGATATTCGACATGAAGATGGGAGACGAGGAAATAGCCCCTTGGCTTAAGTCTTGACTTGTAGCTCCTGAGTACCATACCACAAAAGCTGAATTTACAGACCCAATAGGTTACATTTTGAAGATCGAGAAGGAGGTGAGTCAGTATGGCATATGCAAGATTGTACCTCCTTTCCCTAAGCCTTCAAGGAAGCTTGTCATTTTGAGCCTTAATAGATCTTTAACAGAGTTCCAAGACACTTCTCTAGCCGGTGTTCATGGCTCTTCTTCTTCTTCCTCCTTCACTGTTTCCCGTAACATGAACACAACGGTAACAACTTGCTCTGCTCCACAGCTGGGTAGTAATAGTAAAAGTGAGACTTCTCAGATGGTTGATGTGGGTGATGGTGTTAGGAAATAAGGGATAAAATATACGGAATAATCCCTCATAGAATCACAATAGTAGAAACTAATATGCAGAAATTATTACAGATCTGAAATAAAAGTGCAGAATAAAATAACACAACACAGAGAGACAAGATTTAACGTGGTTCACCCAATTTGGGCTACGTCCACCAAGAATCACTTGCTCAAATTTTATTACAAGCCTCCACTCTCTCAATACAATACCTGATTCGTTTGGAGCTATGCTCAACAAACTCTATAAATTCATACCGAATTCAAAACACATCTGTAATACATTTTCTTGTACATCTATCATATGCATAAGACCATATAAATAGACAATCGCTTAAGTAGTTTGATACAAAACCATGGGTATCAAAACCAAGGGCAAAAAAAAAGCGTGGGTATCAAAACAATGGGCAAAGACCGAAAACCATGGGCCCAAAACAACCCATAACGGTTACCCATTACCCATGGGTTAATAAACCACCCATAAAATTTTCTTCGGGGGCTTCACCCCCGAACCCCCTTCCATCATGGGGGCTTCACCCCCCAAACCCCCGACCCGCCGTAAAATACCCGAGTGTAACACATAGAAGGTGTACCACACTCAAACATGAAAATAGGCTCCACAAACATAAAAATCTCCCAGACTGATTTCCATTTTGAGAAAGCTTCTCAACCCTTCACTGTCATCCGCGAAGGCCAACCAAAGCTGAACATAGCTTTAGTTTATCCCTTGTGACCACCTTGGTCATCATGTCTGCAAGATTCTGACTGGTATGAATCTTCTCCAACTTCAACTTATCTTCCTCCAAAGTCTGTCTTGATGAAGTGATATCTCAACTGTATATGCTTCATCCTGGAGTGGAAAGCAGAGTTCTTAGCTAGGTGTATAGCACTTTGACTATCACTATGCAGCTTACATTCCTCCTGCTTATGCCCCAACTCCTCAAGCAATTGTTGTAACCAAATCATCTCTTTGCTTGCCTCTGTGGCAGCAACATACTCAGCCTCCGTGGTTGATAAAGCCACTAGCTTCTGTAGTCGTGAAATCCAGCTCACTATGCTGTCCCACCTACAGTGTAAATATAACTTGTCATGCTCCTCCTGCTGTCTACATCTCCAGCCATGTCTGAATCTACATAACCATGTAAAGTGGTGTCTGATCCATTATAGCACAAAACTGTCCCCATGGTCCCTCTCAAATACCAAAGGATCCACTTTACTGCTTGCCAATGCTCTTTACTTGGATCACTCATAAATATACTCACAGCTCCCACTGCATGGGCAATATCAAGCCTAGTGCACACCATAACATACATCAAACTACCAACTACTAATGAGTAAGGTACTTTGGACATCTGGTTTCTTTCCTTCTCTGTCATGGGACACTGCTCCTTTGATAACTTGAAATGGCCTGCCAAAGGAGTCCCAACCGGTTTAGCATCCTGCATGTTAAACCTATCCAATACCTTCTTAATGTACTCTTCCTGAGATAAAGTCAACTTCCATTCCTTCCTATCCCGAGTTATCCTCATACCAAGGATTTGTCTGGCTGCCCCCAAATCCTTCATATCAAAGGATTCACTTAGCTATTTCTTGAGTACTTTTATTTCCTGCATGTTTTTACCTGCAACCAACATGTCATCAACATACAAACACAGGATAATATAACTTCCATCCTCAAATTTCTTTGTATACATGCAATGGTCAGAATGACATCTAATATAACCTTGCTCCATCATGAAGCTATCAAACTTCTTATACCATTGACATGGAGCTTGTTTCAAGCCATACAAGCTCTTCTTCAATTTACACACCATCTCCTCTTTACCTTTGACCTCATAGCCCTCTGGTTGCTACATATATAGTTCCTCCTCCAAATCACCATGGAGAAATGTAGTCTTTACATCTAACTGTTCTAAGTGCAAGTCTTCTGCTGCCACTATTCCAAGAATAGTTCTAATAGAAGTCATTTTTACTACAGGAGAAAAAATCTCATCAAAATCTATACCTTTTTTCTGTGCAAACCCCTTGACCACCAACCGGGCCTTGTATCTTTTCTTGCCTCCTTCTTCCTCTTTGACTCTAAACACCCACTTATTTTGTAATGCTCTTTTTCCTTCGGGAAGCTTTACCAAATCCCATGTCTAGTTCTCCATGAGAGCCTGATGCTCCTCATCCATGGCTTGCTCCCACTTCTTCCTAGCATCTACCTGCATTGCTTCATCAAAGCTCTCTGGTTCTCCACTATCAGTGAGTAATAAATAATAAAGAGAAGGAGAAAATGTTCAGGTTCTCTTCTTACCCTAGAAGAACTCCTCAATATAGGAGTTTGGGGTTCCTGTTGAGGGGGTTCCTGAACTAATTCATGTGTCACTTTCCCATCTGGAAGATCCTCTACCGCTGCATATTCTTTCTTGGATTCTTCCCTGTTTTCCTGCAACTGCTACTTATACATGACTTTCTCATTAAAGACCACATCCCTAGATCGAATGATTTTCTTGTCCTTAATACTCCAACATTTATATCCAAAGTCATCACCACCATAACCAATGAAAGTACATTTTTCTAATTTAGCCTCTAGCTTAGTCATATCATCCTTGTCTATGTGAACAAACACCTCACATCCAAAGACTCTAAGAAATGAATAATCAACTTTCTTACCATACCAAGCCTCCTCAGGTATGCCTCCATCCAAGGCACTTGAGGGTCCTCTGTTTATCAAGTACATAGTTGTGCTCACCACTTCTGTCCCAAAAAGAAAGAGGCAATCCTGCATGTAACCTCATGCTCCTAGCACATTCCATTATTGTTTTGTTCATCCTTTTTGATACCCCATTCTGCTGCGGAGTTCCTAGAACCATCTTTTTCCTGCAGATTCCATTCTTAGAATAGTAATCATCAAATTCATTGCTGCAATACTCCCCTCCATTATCTAACCTAAGACATTTTAGCTTAAGACTTGTTTCATTCTCTACCAAGGCTTTCCATTTAACAAAAGTGTCAAATACATCAGATTTGTTTCTAATACAATAAACCCAAACTTTCCTTGTTACATCATCAATAAAAGTAACATAATAACTTGAACCCCCAAGAGATGATACCTGAGCTAGCCCCCACACATCAGAATGCACTAGCTCTAACTTACTCTCTTTCTTTGTAGGTCCAACCTTGAGAAACCTTACTCGCTTCTGTTTCCCATATATGTAGTTCTCACAGAAATCAAAACATGTTTCTGTATATCTAGGAAAATTCTTCTTTATGATGTTCATGCCCTTATGGCTCATATGACCGAGCCTATAGTGCCATAATGTTGTATCTACATCTGAAGCCACAAGATTACAATCATTAGTACTAGTAATGGTTAAATACAAGGTTCCAACCTTCTTACCTCTTGCCACCACAAGAGCACCCTTGGTAACCTTCCAAGAGTCTGCTGTAAATATCACAGTACAACCATCACTTCCCAACTACCCTACCGATATCAAATTTCATCTTAATATAGGCACATGTCTAACATCCTTCAATAGCCAAGTATTCCCATTCTGCATCTTAACTCGAATGAACCTTTTCCAACTATGCTATGCAAGGCTCATCATCACTAAGAAAAACATGCCCAAAATCTCCTTGAACATTATCAACAAAATAATGCCTATGTGGAGAAGCATGGAAAGAAGCCCTAAATATAAAACCCAAGATTAATTAATATTGTGCAAAGAAAGAATCAAAGCATCCTGACATACATTACCCGTTACCACATTTGCCTCCTTGTTTTATTCTTGTTGTTTCTTCTTGTCCCGAAGCTCCCAATAGTCCTTCTTTGCATGCCCAAAGCTTTCCACAATTCCAAAGATACAATCTTGTTCTTGGATTTTGACCTTGCCTGATCTTTTGATTTTCCACAGCTTCCTCTATTCTTCGGTCTCCCTCTAGTTTCCACTGTCAAAGCATTCCCTAAAGTAGAAGATTCCCCGGAGCTTTTTCTTCACATTTCCTCGCTTAGAATCACCCCTACAACATCCTCAAACTTCAACTTTGAGTTAGTTGGAACCGAGTTACTTACCGCCATTACCAGGCTATTCCAACTCTCAGGTAAAGAGCACAAAATTAATAAAGCCCTAACTTCTTCATCAAATTCTATTATAGAATCAAGCTAGCATATTCACTACCGTATTGAAATCATTTAAATGATCTCGCTACTGAACTATTCTCAGACGTCTTCATATTAAACAACTTTTTCATTAAAAATATCTTATTAGAGGCAGAGGGTTTTTCATACAACTTCCCTAATGCATCCATTAGATCTTTTGTAGTCTTTTCCTTTGAAACATTAAATAATACCAAAGATGCAAGACTCAGGATCATTCCAAGTGCCTTCCAATCCAACAAATCCCATTCCGCATCTGTCATACTCGAGGGTTTGTTCACCTTCTCAGACAACGAAGTATAAAGATCCTTCTAATAAAGGTAATCTTCCATCTACATCTTCCAAAGACTGAAATTCTGCCCGTTGAATTTATCAACCCTAGATCTTCCTTCATCTGCCATAGCTCCCACTCAAGCTAAAAACTTTCCTTGCGATTCAACACTTCAACAAATCAAACCAGGCTCTGATACCAATTGTTAGGAAATAAGGGATAAAATATGCGGAATAATCCCTCACAGAATCGCAATAGTAGAAACTAATATGTAGAAATTATTACAGATCTGAAATAAAAGTGTAGAATAAAATAACACAACACAAAGAGACAAGATTTAATGTGGTTCACCCAATTTTGGCTACGTCCACCAAGAATCACTTGCTCAAATTTTATTACAAACCTCCACCTCTCTCAATACAATACCTGATTCGTTTGGAGCTATGCTCAACAAACTCTACTGAAATTCACACCCGAATTCAAAACACTAATACATTTGCTTGTACATCTATCATATGCATAAGACCATATAAATAGACAACTACTTAAGCAGTTTGATACAAAACCGTGGGTATCAAAACCAAGGGAAAAAAACCGTGGGTATCAAAACAATGGGAAAAAGACCGAAAAACCATGGGCCCAAAAATAGCCCATAATGGTTACCCATTACCCATGGGTTAATAAACCACCCATGAAAATTTGCTTTGAGGGCTTCACCCCACTAACCCCCGACCCACTCAGCGGCGAGCGAGACCATCGTAAAAATACCCGAGTGTAACACATAGAAGGTGTACCACACCGAAACCGAAAATAGGCTCCACAAACATAACAAATGGGGATTGCAAGGCTAGATTCACCACACATCATCAACAATTAGGCTAGAGTCCTAGGAAGTTAAGAGGCCCTTTGCAGTCTGTTGTGCAGAAAATAGTATGGGAAAGTGGGGAGAGCTATACACTTGAACAATTTGAGGCCAAGGAAAGGCTTTTCTACCGTTTGCGGCTGGGTATGTGTAAGGAAATCTGACTACTGACAATCGAGACAATGTTTTGGAAGGTAGCTTCAGACAAACCCATCTTAGTTGAGTATGATAATGACATTCCTGGTACAGATTTTGGGGAACCCAACAAATCTTTCACTTTCAAATCTCCTCCTCAAGGAAGGAAGTGAAAAATGGAACCACGGTCTTGGGTTGTTTTTGATGACCACGAGAAAATTGGCACTGCTTACAGAATGCAAGAAATAGATCGCAAGGATGAAAACATTATGAATTCCCATAAAACCTCTAGCTTGAATGAAGACACTCAAGAGGATAGCCATATCTTGAGTAGTGCCGAATTAGCTGAGGACACTGATCTTGCAGAATCACCCACGGCTGACAAGATAAAATATTGCTTTTCCCATGCACTTGGATCAGGGATTGAATGCCCAACTGATTGTCCATGAATTACAGGTGGACATCATGCATAGACCCAACCGTCCACAACACGAGAAAACAAATGTCGGATAAAACAATGAAGGAGCTTTCAAGTTTTTCCGTGTATTTTCTTTTGGAAATTTCCGTATAAAAACACAAAACTGTGATCTATTTCGTGGAAGTGTTTAGAATTTTTTTCTGGTAGCCCTGGATTTCTATATTGTATCATGTCTTCCAAAAACCCATGTTTTGTAATAGATGTAATTTATTGTAATTTTTTCCAAAGGCTTGGTCATTTTTATAATGGACTGTTTGTTTTCCATGTTTAAGGTCCACACCAAAGTTGCTACGTTGGGTTAAACATTGCAAAGATCACCATACCAGTATCCAAAGGAGCTTACAAAAAAATAGAAAACAATCATCTTTGTCCTTGCATTTCCCTTCACATCAATCATATCTTGCAGGTAAACAAGAACACATTTGAGCATACACATCTAGGGGAGAGGGGCCAGTAGTGGTACACCTTAAGTTAAGGGGTCCATAAAATAAATTGTTTATCATATGGGATTGTAATTTTTTCACTAATATGTAGTTTAGATTTGTATTAGCTTATATTTTTTCTTTGGAATGTTCAATTGGAGGGAAACCCATATTTTGAATTGATTTAAAATACTAAACTTGAGTTACACTACAACCATGGTGGAAACCAATACTTGAATATGGGTGAAATTGGTTGAACATTGACTTTTTTGTACTTGTACATGGGTGAGAGGTCTTACATGTCATGATGTTATTTGCTACTATACATAATTATTATGTCAAAAAAACTACTACACAACTATTGGGTATTGTGTGATCAATACTCATATCAACTATTGGACCTTGTTCACCTATTGGCCCCTCTCCCCTAACAATTGGATTGCCAATGGCATATTAACCTAGACTGTGTTGTGAGTAGAGGTGTTGAAAGTAACAAGCTCTAAAAACAGAACACGCCCTTCGCATTTATCCAAGAATCCAATCACACAAGCAACAAGCGGCATGACATTTATATCCAAACAAAAACCCAAAAAAAACAAGTTTAGTGGGTGCCCTCGGGTTCGCTAAAATTCCATAGAAAAACGAGATTGGATCCGCTGGCATAAATATTCCTCACTATGGGCACACACATTATTCTTTAAAAAAAAATGAAGATGAGCACCTGTGATGGAGTAGCTGGAGAAGCCAGAGGATGAAGTGGGTGTTTCCAATCTTGGATAGAAACAGAGCACAACCACAATGCCACGGCCACGTGAATGAGACAAACCACCCTGTTGCAAAAATCAAATGAGCATTTCGATAAGGTTTTTCTGACTCCTAAGAAAGTTGCAGTCCAGGCGGCCACTCCTACTACCACAGTTTTTGCTCTCTCCTCAAACTCCATTTGTCTCTCCTGCGGTTGTGTTTTTCTCCTCTCCATGTTCAGTGTCATCCTAAAACCCCTGCAATAATCCATAGAACTTAAAACAATAAAGCAGGGACAAAACAAGAGGAAAACTGTCAAGGTCAAAATTGAAGTTGGAAATGTTGTTTTCTTCAGCAAATCTACGGCATCAAGAAAGGTGGCTAAATCAAAAGAGAATCTTGGACCACAAGTTTCTGCCCATATTATAATAATATGCTCTACTTTGGTCTGAAGCCAAATTTCTAATGGATTCGATGAATTGCAGCAGTTCCAATCAGTGCAGCAATGGTAGTCAACTTCACGTGGTAATGATCTGTTTGTTGACTGTTTTTATGATTCCGCTGCAATAGCCATAAAATTTTGCAATGAATTAGAGGCAAAATTTATACAGTATATTCGGCAGATCACAGGAATTCTGGTGGTTCCTGTTTGTGCCCTTCTTCCTCGCCCTTATCCTGTGAAACAGAACAGTCCTGAAGAATCAGAGCATGAGTGCCTGAGATGGCTGGAAAGGTAAAGGCCTGCTTCTGTTGTTTATGTCTCGTTTGGTAGGGAATATTTTGTGTCCGAGCAGATAGAGGAGATATCCCAAGGAGATTGCCTCTGATTGCTTTTCCCATGCACTTGGATCAGGGAATAAATTACAGGTGGAGAACATGCATAGACCCAACTGTCCACAACACAGAGAAACAAATGTCAGCTAAAACAATGAAGGAAAAACAACTAACAATGAAAAGCACAGAAAATAAATCATTAGCCCAAGCAAACTATAGTCTTCGTAATACATGGAGTGTGACCTTAGAGAAAGCCAAAGCATTCCAAAAAAATTAGCCACTAGCAACCCACCACCCCACTGCATGGAATTTAATAGCACAAGCCGAAAACAATAGTACACTGCCTACGGCAGGTACTAATAATCACCGTTCTCCCCCCCCAAATATGAGCTCAAAGGCCCTCAATCCTTATAAATAAGACAAAGTACTCGCACCAAAAAGTTTAGACAGTTTAGTTGAACTAGCAATTTTCCGATAAAATAAAGGATAAACCCAATGAAATAGTGGAAAAGGGAAGCATCAATGATACAACTAATTCAAAATAAATAACAACAGAAAGAGGAGAATTCCATGTCTGATATTGTGTGAGTTTGTCATCCCACAAGACCAATAAACAAGAAGCTTCCTTTCACTTGCTCATGCAACTCGATTTTCCCCCATTATCTCTTTGAAAATCTCAGCTTAATATGCAATATTTTTCATGTAGAGTTCATGTAATAGCTCTGAAGGGAAAGAAAGAGTTTGCAGTTGCAACATGCAAGAATAGAATAGAATGCAAGCATTCGTGATATATTCTCTAGGAAGCTTCATCATTTCCAAGGAGTTTATTACGAATCCAGTGAATTTAATGTCCAAAAATTCCACGTAGTGGTTTGTTTTAATTTGCCATTGCTTTCCCTCCATTTTTGGTGGTGAACTTGAGCGCTCCCAACTAGTCCAGTTTAAACTTTATTCAACATAATACATGGTGGCTAATAAACCTTAATAAACATTTAAACCTTCACTTAATCCATTTGTAAATGATAAAAGACCTTTTTCAAATATCGTTTTAACTAAAAAATTATTCAATCAATTCAATAGTAGGCCCAATATTATTCGCTAATTAACACCCTAACTTTTCATGGGTCATCCAATGGTGTAATAAAAATCTCAATATATTTCAATAATAGCTAAATAGCTTGGGGTTGGTAAATGACCATATTTATATTATTAACAACTCCATACAATTTTTGAAAGAAATCAAATTCCAAAAGAAACATTAAAATGTTCCTCGATATGTATGATGTCTAATACTTAGATCAACCAAAAGTTCAAATGAGCGTTATAACCATTTTGAAATCATCTACTTCTCAATATGGTCAAATACCATAGTGATTTACATTGTATTCCCACAAAAATTATCTAAGTCCATATTGCTTGATAAAGTGATATTTCATTTTATACATATTAACTTAGAGCACATATTGCCTTTTGATATTCTTGTCCTAACCATGGACTATTAAATCATTTAGAATCATTACCTTTCTCTCCATTACTATTTTAATAATGGCATTCCTACTTCCAAAGTAATTTCATTTATGTGGTTTATGGTTTGTGACCATCTACCCGCATGTGGATAATAATAACATCTCACGTTAGTAAAGAGAGGGTAAATAAGCAACTTAAATTTTATATTATCACCTACGATATAATATTTTGATGCTTCATGGTTGATGATCAATCCAACCAAAGGATGTTGAAAGAGATACTACATGTTAATATAATTGATGCAACATATATATATATATATATATATATATATATATATATATATATATATATATATATATACATAAAAACATAGTCATGGAACTAGCTACGAAAAAACAAAACCATCATCTACAAAGCAAGAGGGTCATTCCACCATGAATAGATAACAACCGAATCAATATCCTAAATAATAATCAGCAATATATCAATGCAATAACTCGCCACTTTCAATCCAACTAACTCATAGCACCCAGATTAGTACAAAGATAACACACAATAGAACAAGGTGTACTTTGGTATTAAGAACAACATCTAGATAGTCCAACATTGCTCACTTTGAATGGAAAACACATTCAAATCTCAAAGAAAAAGAATAATTCATAAAGTCTAAGTGTTTTATGAACACTAGGAGACAAGCATTGTTCTGCGATTGCACATGGAACTATGTGCAAGTTTGTATATCCTTTTTGGATATACATATGCACGTGTAGCTGCATATCTAACTACGTAACAAGGCTTATTCCCTATCTCTTGTAAACCACTTCACATCTTTTGGCTTACCCTTACAACAAAAAGACCAAAATTGAGGGATGTGACATCTTTTCTACCTTGGCTCCTAAAGTTACTTTATGATTTAATTCGAATGCATCCTAATTTCCAAATTTTTCTCAAAAAATCCCTAAACACCATGTATCTCCTTAGAGATACGTCACCGCATCAATTGAGTTTTATTCTTGATCATCTATCTGATGAGACTAGTCTTTGTGATCATCCATCTAATCAGCTCATGTTGGAGTCAATTCAATATTTGCATTCTTTATTTAAAGACAAATTTTAGGATATGGAATCCACAATTACATCTCTTAAATCTGAAATATACAAACTTATAGATGCCTCTCAAGCTCATGTTTGTTCTCCTTCTACATCCCATTTGGATTTTATGTCTTCTACATATGCTCATATCATTGAACCTCAAGTATTTTATGTCTTCTACACTTGACTATTGAGGGCATACTATCTACATGAACCTCACACACTACACACCATACACAACACACTACACATTACACTCTTCACAAATCATGAGATGTTCACACCTCTTTTTGTAGAATCTATCGTATACTATATGCACTATTCACATTGCACATTCACACTATATCTTTCTCGCATCTACTTTTATGCATTGTGCTCACTATGTAATGATGCACTCTAGTTCTACGGTCCATACTCGACTATGGAGGGTCTATATCTAAAATGGACCTCACCACATTAATGCATTCAATCACTCACTCATGCGATTACACTCTATACTTTGCATTTGATGATCACATCTTTTTATTACACACATATAACCCATTTCCCAATGACGCACTCTTGCTTTAAGGTTCATTCTTAATTATTGAGGGGGCATGTACAAATGAACTTCACTTCATGAATACGCATCCACTTGAAGGGAATGTGGCTCCTATCACTCATAATGCATTCAATTTCATATCATCCACAACATATTGCATATGTTGGTTGCATTTACTCTTACTTGCTCATGATTTTACATATACACCTTTTACACATGCTAGCTAGATATCCTATATGTCATTATCGTTATCATACTCACATATGCATTTAATTTCCTTCTAGTTGTGATCATAGATAATTTAGATCTATTACACACATCATGATGTTTATCATAGTACCTATTACCAGTCCCACATTAGCTCCTGGGGGCATCCACTTTCGTACACTATAGGTGTTATTGTTTCATTTTTCAAAGCACATTTATATTTCAGATTATACATGGTTTGACATGCTCTTTATCTTTCTAACATGCTACTAGGTGCTTCAAGTGTAGAATTTTTATGCAGGTCCATTTAAATCCATGGTTGTTTGTTACATTACTTGTCATTTCTTGTTCTTTTTATGATATTGTTTGCAATATTTTTCCTTTTCTTGTGTGCATACAATTTTATTTTGGCTTTGTAATCCTTGATTTCCTTCAAACATCATGAGTGCTTTCCCATGTTTGCAACCCACTTTTTTGGCCTATATTTTCTTCTTGCATGTTTATATTTCCTTCTTATGTCTTATCTTAGACATTGTATGCTTAGCTTACATTTTTTATTCTACTCGCATTTTTTCTTTTCTTGTACTAATAATTGTCTCCTAGCCACTTTTTGGGTGTTCCTTGATTTCTACCAAGCATATTCCCTTCCCCTACAAGGCATAATTGTAGCACAATGGTCGGTCCTCCTTTAGGATGCATACTCCTTCAATGATGTCATACGCACCCCGAATGAGGGGGTCATCATTTGATTGAATTAGTCATCACATACATCATTATACAATCACATTTCAACACAACACAATACTAGTTTAGAACATTAATTAGTAGCAGATAGGGCTTAGAATCAAACTTGGGTCCTTAACACAACATAGAAACTACTCCTCGGACTGTGGATAGTAGTACATGAGTGCTCCCGACCCTTCATGGATTCCTGTGACCAGGGGGAATTTACATAGCATTTGGTAGTTCAACACAATATATAGAACTCCATATAGTGGCTTTTAGAAGGCACATAGTCCTTAGCACTCGACATGCATGCACTACATAATACTTTTCACTTTCATGTTAGATCAAATTGTTTGAATTGTTCAAAATTTTACACACCATCTACAGTGGTGTTCTACATTGCGGGAAGTAGTTAAAGGTTTGAGGATAACACTAGAATTTTCTCCCTACAATTCTTCCATGGCTTAGCATGATATCACCTCAAAAACGCGTGGCCGAATAACCGGTGTGAGAACACCCAAAAAAACATGCTCTTTACAACATCTTCACAATCATTTCTACACCCTTTTAGTCATCACTCGATCAAGTGCACGTGTTCCTTTTTCATTTTTATATTTTACATATTTTCCTTACATATATTTTCCACATTATCAATCATATACATGCATATTTGAATACTTGATTGTTCTTCTCTTTTACACATCCATCCTTATGCTAGCAGTAGTCACATCACATCACAAAATCAATAACACCAATCACAACAAAAATTGACATGAACAATAGGCAATCACAACATCTAGACATATGTTTTCACCCTAGGGTCACTTTCATAATCATTTTTTGTACCTTTTTGTCATTAGCATCCATGGTTCAAATTTTTACCACTCCACACATTGTATTGTCCCTCAACATGCCTTTTTCATTGATCTACATGGTTATCAAGTACACATCTTATCTACTTTATTTTATAGAGATTTTTCTCAAGAAAATAAATTGGGGAAGAATTTACACACAAAATCACATAGTTTGGGTATTTATTTATTCTTTTTATATACTACTATTCATATGATTCCTAAGTAAGAAAAGTACTAATTAACACATGTTTTTTCCACCTTTCTTAAATTTTCATTGCCATGTTTTTTCTTGCACCCTTACTTACTCAGTATTCCTTTTTATACCTTGGCATTTATCGTCCTTGACACCATCTTCTAGCAAGGATGTCGGTGTAAGGAACACTCATCCCGTATGAGCGTCCCTGACCACTTTTTGCTTTGTTCACATCTTTTCGGTGATTTCTAGCCTATTCAGCATCTTATATTTTTGGTAGTCGAATTTTTGGGGCTAATTAAAAAATTCAAGCAAATGAATCATATAAATATAAAGTTATGTGATCATAATAAAGGAACCAAGCACTAAGCATTATCTATCACCACCTAAGATTGCATCCATCAAGCATCTAAGAAATCCATTGCATCCATCTAGCACCATCCAAGGAACACGATGGATAGTTATTTTATAAACTTCATAGAAGGGGAGGTCATTATATTCGATGCGGACATCTATTGAATTTATCTACATGTAGCTACTTTTCTCACTATCAAGTGCGACACGCACAAGAGCCACCTAGGGCACAATTCCACACACACACACAGAACTACACTAGGTATGAGATGTAGTGCAATGCTCAATCGTAAGATCACCTTTGTGATAGTTGAGGATAGGATGACCCCTCATTCTATATCCTTTTTTGTAGGAGTTGATGTCTCTTTAATGGTATTGCAGGTCATTACTTCATTGTAGGTTTTGAGAAACTTTGGCAATCATTGTGCGACCTCATAGTGACGAAAGGAAAACATTAGCGAATACCTTGCAACCACTTAGAGTATTTTTCTAATCATTTCCGAGAGACATGACACCCCAATCCAGTCATATCATCAACTCACATACTTTTATAAGGATTTATGTGATGCTTCTCCCTCTTTGTTCATATGATCAACACTTCATAACAATCCAATAATAATTGTGAAACAACTAAGTCATCTTACCTCTTCTTTTCACTTAGGGTTTCATATATTTTAGCTTAGTTTGCTTGGGTTAATTTATGTATTTAATTGATTATTCATTTACTGCTATAATAACAATCAAATTAGGCATATATTTCCATATTTAGCTTAAATAATATATTTCCACAATAGTGGTTTTAAAAAACATGATGTCAAGTGATAGGGAATCTAATGGGTTCCCAACCTATAGACTTATGACTTGTAGGCAACTACGGGAAAAGGTTCTCGAGAAAGTGTGAAATACATAATGTTTTTTATAAGCACGGGATAGATAGGATGATTTTGGATTTTAAGAGGTTCTTGGGGCTGTAAAATGAATCATGTTTAAGGTGAATTTCAGTTTATTTACTATATGAAAAACTAGAAACTTAGAAGATAAATTTTTTTAATGATACCTGTATAGAAAATATAATGTGGATATATGTGGATATAAAGAGGGTGCAAAAATCCTTCTTCTAGTGAATCATAGAAACCTACATGCAAACATATAGCTATACTAGATAGATATTAGATAAGGATATGAAAAGTTTCTCAAAAAGGATGATCCCATAAAAAAGGGCTTCCTTGAAGGGTGCTAAATTATTTTTACAATAAAGTGATAATGATAGCAAGATAATAGAAAATAAAAATATGATTAGAAATCTAGAGGGATATCAATATCCTACTTCATGAGATAGGTGGCCCAAGTGATGGATACAAAATGCTCAAAATCTAAGAAGTAATCAAATGAAGCTTTTTCACGTATGAATTTAAGTCGATCTTTGATTTCTTCAATGTTTTGTGTCAAGGAGATCGCCTAAAGACTAAGTTCACATGAGATGTTAAATTGTTCCCACACTAGAAGTTTTGAAACAATGGGAATGTTGTATATGCTTGTAATCAAATGTGCTTGACTTGGTTCCATCATCTATATGGAGAATCAACTTGAATAAAGGAAGATTAGACAAAAACATATTGATATATTGATTGAAAATGTGAAAAATTTGATAAAAGTGATGAAATGATAGAGATTTCTAGTGATATTTTCTATCATCAGTCATTCAAATGAATCGCTAGTAATTACTCTTAAAAGGATTAATTTTTGGCTAGTTTAGCATAAGTGAAATAGATTTTGTTAAGTGTAGAGTGTGATTTTAATGGGGTGATGATATGTTTTATAGGATAATATGATATTTTAATGTTTTGAGTATGAATGTGAGGAGTATGGATAAAAATGTAGGCTACCGAAAATAGGTGTCTACATTTTCCCCTTTTGATAAGTTGTTTGTATAGACAAACCACTAGATAATAAAAATGATTGGAATGGTCTATTTATTTTGGATAGGTGGTCCCCCCTAAAAATGGGGGTCATTATGATGAATTTTGATGATCATTGGTTTAAATATATTTCGGATGACATAGGCTTATGTGTTGTTGTGTTTTATTTTAAGATTCCCCAAGAATGGGCATGCAAACAATTTCCCGAAAGGTGGCCTTGTGCGACCAAAGAGTCAAATAATAGGGGAACCAATGGGTTATTAAGCTATAGAATTACGAATCATAGGAAGAAACTATGGGAAAGGTTCCTAAGACATATGGTATCAACAATTTATTGGGAAACACAAACTCAATATAAAGGATGTTTCTACAAAGGTGGGTTACATGAAATTGAAGTCAAGTGATAGGGGAACCAATGGGTTCTCACCATATAGATGTGTGACTTGATGGCGAAAGTTTTCTTGAAAGGATAAAAATCTGAGATGAATTTGGTAAAGGCAACATGGTTCATTTTAAGAGCATTCTCAAAAATAAGAGGTGGAATATCCCTGATAAATATAATTGGAACCACTTTCGTGGCACAAGAAAAATTTCCAAGGTTTTTGAGTAAAGTTTTTTCAGAAAATAATCTAAAGTGTCACATGACAAATGAGTACCTGTGATTGTCAAGCAATAGTAAATTTAACTATTATGTGACAAAGTTTTATTTTGTTGAATGACAACAAAATTTACTGTCATGCAACAATGAAATTTTTTGTTGTATGACAATGAAAAATTTGTCACATGACATCAAATGTTGTTCACGCATGACATTGAATTTTGTTGTGACATGACAAACAATTTACTGACATGCAACATTAAATTTAATTTTTCGTGACGATGAAAATTCGATGTCATGCAAAACAAATTTTCTATCATGTGATAACAACATTAATGGTGTGCATTAGAAAATTTAATTTCATGTGTCTCTTAATCCTTTTTTCATGCATTTATAAATCCTTAATTTCGGATGTCCCTTCCTTTTTCGGTCACACATCCCAATACAAAACCCTATTCCTACCCTATAAATAATCCCTCTAACCCTCATTTCTCACACTTTTCATAATTTATTCCTCTATGCTCGGAGTTCTCACGGTCTCCTTTTCAACTTAATGCTCGGATATCCTTTTTAACGTAGAGCTCGCAAGTTACATTTTCAATGCGGGGCTCACATGTTTCCTATTTAACTGAGTTACGCGGTGCTCACATGGCCATATAGTTTTCCTATTCAACTATCGGTGCTCATAGGTCACATCCTACATATTTCCTTTCCAAACCGTTTAAAAAAAAATCCAAGTCTCGATTCAATTCTTGATTTAACTATTTTAGGTCTTGATTCTCATTTGTAGTATTCATAACTACATCATGCTAGCTCAAACTATCCAATCCATCACCCTACCCAAGATCCAATACAAGAACTTAATGTGCCCACAGATTAATGTAGTTTTTAATTGAATGAAACGTACAAGGAATGGGTACAAGATTGTGGGTTCAAAGGACTAGTTAACATGCCACAGTTTGAGATAGATGTATCCATTCTGAACTACCTCCTTTCATCATTTAATCCGTAGATGAAAAAATTCACCGTGACTTTGCAAGATGAACGTGCATTCAAATTTAGTGTTGATCCTATGGATATTCATCGATTGACAATCCTTTTGTTGAAAAATTGTAGCTTCATTACAGCCAAAGCCACTTTGACAAAAGATGATAATAATTTCCTTGAATACTATTACAATTTCCATGTTAATGGTACGTGTTTTAATTTTGCTGAATTTTAATTTTATTTAACATTTTAATTTTGATATAAATTGTGCTTAATTCTTATTTAATGACTTTTTACAGCAAATATTAAGAAATCAAGATGAGTAGTCGATGTGCAAGGAGTTGCACAAAAATTTCTTGAAACCATATTAACATTTTTTCAAGAGAGGATTTTTTTAAAGGTAAAAATGCACATATTCCCCATTGGCATATTTTTGACATTCTCGCAATGATCCAAAAGAAAAATTTCATTGGTGCACATATCAAATAAAATAAAAGCTTATTTTTCCAATATTTGAGTTACTTAAAAACAAATTATTTTTTTCTCGCAAACTATATCCTTTCTCTTTTTTAATCTATTTCATAATTTACAAGAGGAACCCACTCCTACTTACAGGAACAACTAAAAGGAACGATAATTAGATCGTACCAATCCAAGAACACAGATGCAAATGAAACACCACGATCAATAAGATGAAAGCAATTCTCCGAATAACTATACATAAAACCTTTGCAAACAAATGAGAAACAATATCATATATTATTATGGAACTCAATGCAATACATTGAGAATGGGCCTTGCTTAAATAGGCAAGGAATAACAACCTAAGAACTAGTCAAGGTCATATATCAAGCCATGAATCAAGGAAATAACTAGTCATCAAAGAACTAGTCAAGACCATAGATTTAGGAGAGAACTAGACATAAAGGATCTAGTCAATACCATAGATCAAGGAAGTAACTAGTCATCAAAGAACTAGTCAAGACCATATATTTAAGTGAGAAATAGACATCAAGGATCTATTCAATACCATAGATCAAGGAAAGAACTATACCTAACAACTAGATAATATCTCGTAATATCTAAATAAGATAAAATAAATATCCACACACATAAGTGGGTGAGGATAAATACAATAAAGGTAAATAAAGTACCTAAGTGAACATGAGCTAAGGTAAATACCTACTCTAACACCCCCCCTCAAGTGAAGCTAGGGGCCAAAATAGAAGTGGCATGTCCACAGTATGAGTCTCGGCAACTAGGCCTAATGAGGTACTCATGTACAATAACTGGGAAAAAGGGACACCGCAAGGTACCCAAAACTAGTAACAACAAAGTAAAGAGAGTAAAGACCCACTCCAAGGCATCCCAAGAAGCTTGGCTCAAAAAATCATACAATGCTAAAGAATTTTGGTGTGTACTATGGTCTGAATCTACTACTCCATCACAAAACTCAAAAACAATTGACACTGGTTTCACCAGAATAGCTCCATACAAGGAGACTCATCAACGGAGTGATGTCAAAGTGTAAAAAAACACCAAACATAATTCGATCAACTACTGCAAATAGGTGTGCCATGATCCAAGAACAATAACCAAAGCAACAAGGAAAGGACATAAACTCTAGAGTGTCATGATCCAAGAAAAGCCAAGGTAACAAGGCAAGGACATGAAACCCAAAAAAATAGGATCAACACCACACCCTCCAATACTTTGCTTTGAATGGGTGGAGTGACGCTACAAATATGTATGAGTTGTCAAAAAAACTACTTGAAAACTGAAAAACTAACACTGTGCTCCACCAGAATAGCTCCCCCACAAGAGAGACTTTCAACATGCCAAAAGTGTCGAAAATATAGATACAAAATCTCTCAAAAAACAAGAGAGATACACTACACCTGCTAAAGAAAAATGCTCAAAACAAGAAGCATCACAATGCATGAGGTATAGAAAGTGGATCAAGAGGCCGAATGGTGGAGGAGCCATGCCTGTAGATTCCTCTCAACAAGTGCATATGTCGCCTCCACAAGTGATCGATATTCACCTCAAATCAACACGGGTGGATGAAGAAGATGCCTGCATATAACTTGTTGGAAAATGCACAATGGGTGCATGCAAAATAACATCAGAATGTGTGTCAAGTTGATCATGTCTGATAGCTGAAATATCAAGTTTCTTAATCCTGAGTGAAGGTGTAGAACTCATGTGTTGCTCATGATCCTCAGAAAGAGTCGAGCAAACAAAAAAGGAGCTCTGTCAATGTGTGATCCCAATGAAGTATCTTCTCGAAAACTAATGTCATGACGAGAATTCCACTTAACATGTGGAATAGAGGAAACAATACCCTATGAATGTTTGCCAATGACTCCTCTAGTGAGACCCATATAATGGAGTATGTCAGAATTGAATGCAGTGGTATGCTTCTTAAAAATTCATGCAAATGAGCATAGGATACACAACATGTGGTACCGTAATAGGTACATATGTGGAAGAGCATGCGAATGAAGCCTCATAGGTTTAAAAGCATCAAAAGTAGGTTCGGTCTCAAAGACTGGAAAATCAATGTTAGTGGGTACAAGAGCAACAACTACAAGTGGACTAGGAGCATGGATATGGCTGTCCACAATATGATGGTGATGTTGTAGGCTAGTAATTTTGTTCTCCAGAAGTGTATTATTGTATCCTTATCATGAATGAGTGATTGTACAAGAGAATTTTGCTTCTTGAGTGATCTATTTTCTTCCAAAATTTTAAAATATCCTCTTGAAATCCACATACTTCAAAGAAAAGCATATCATTCTCAGAATCCATGATAGGTTCAAACTGAAACTCCCAAAAATTTAGGACATCGGGCTCAGCCAATATTGTGTCCACAATTGATTACAACACTCCTCCATATTTGGCACTTCATAATTATAGTGTAAGTCTCAAAATAAATATTTCCAATGGAAAGAGCATGAAATAACATGCACTTCTACAAAAATAGGCACTCAAAACCGAGTTACCGATCAAAAGTTACAAGCTTTTTTATATTTTGCTTTGTTATTTATTTTAGTTGCCACTAAAACAAAATAAATTGTTATTGCCTTCACCGCAAAAATAAAATTAAAGAGGGCTGAAGTTAAGCACCTACTAGTATGAATCATAAGCTTTAATCCCTCATATGACCATACCATATGAACAAGGGCTAAGGATTTTAATGGGTGTATACCGAAAAAATACCCAAGATAGATCTCACGATATCCAAAAATGCAAAAACATTTCTCCAATTTCTTAACCGTGTGGCTCAAAACCCGAGGTAAACTGTGTATTTCACTACAACCACAAAAATGACTACCTTTAGAAATGGCTGAGTTTACTGATCTATCTTAGGGTTTCACACCTTCCGATTCAATGGAAGCCTCTGTTTTTCATAAAAGTGCACGCAATAATAAAATATGACCAAATCCCAAATATATGTATATACAAATTTTTATTTACAAAATAAAACTTACAGACGGATGTCAACAACAATCTCCAGCTCTGATACCATGAAAGGAACGATAATTAGATCGTACCAAGCCAAGAACACAGATGTTAATCAAACACCATAATCAATAAGATAAAAGCGATTCACCAAAATAACTTTACATAAAACTTTTGCAAACAAATGAAAACAATATCATATATTATTATGGAACTCAATGCAATACATTGAGAATGAACCTTGCTTAAATAGTCAAGGAATAAAAATATAAGAACCACCAAGGTCGTAGATCAAGCCATGAATCAAGAAAATAACTAGTCATTAAAGAACTAGTCAAGACCATAGATTTAGGAGAGAACTAGACATCAAGGATCTAGTCAATACCATAGATCAAGGAAAGAACTAGTCAATACCATAGATTAAGAAAAGAACTATACCTAACAACTAGATAATATCTCCTAATATCTAAATAAGATAAAATAAATATATCCACACACATAAGTGGGTGAGGATAAATACAATAAAGGTAAATAAAGTACCTAGGTGAACATGAGCTAAGGTAAATACCTACTCTAACAACAACCAAATGAAGCAATTGTCCATTTCAATTGAAGAACAATAGGTTAATAAATTATATTTTGATGTTAGTAAGATTATTCACTTATATTTTCTTATTTACCTTATGCAGAAAAAAAAATGGTCACCATTCCACAAAAAAAGAAGCATCAAGAGGAAGAGGTCAACAACATTCGAGGCATCGGGAGATTCACAATCTGACATGGATGCTCACTCATCACCTCAGCCTCAAGTGTTTCAATTAGTAAAATGACAGATATGTAATACCCCTAACGTTCATTATTGTTTTTTTTTACATTTTACCATTTACCATTTTCCATTTAACATTTTGCAAGGACTTTGGACTACCCTCCACATTTACCACTACAATCATCACCCACTTAATTAGTTCAGTCGCATGTATCTATTCAATTTCTACAAGTGCAATTTCCCACACCACCACTCCAATCACCCACACAATCATTTTAGATGCAAAAACTATAGGTTCCTATTTACTAAGGTTTACTTTTTTAATTTTTGTACTTTCTAAGAATTTTATATAAGCTAGTAATGTTTTTGTTCTTGACGAAAGCATTCATTGCCATCTATTCAAACAATTCCACCTCCTCCACCAGTACCACCATTTTGAATCAAAGATCCAATAAGAGGAAGAAATGCCAGTGCTAAATGCATGACACTTCTGGCCCCCAACAGGGCACTAAACATTGCATACAAATTTCCAAATCTCTTTTCGGTGGCATGCTTAGTACAATGGATAAATTAGTTTTAAATCAAATTAATTTAGATTAATATTATTTTTGCATTGATATAAATGACCCAATAGGTTGTTTTTATACACGTGATATGATTCAAGACATGCGGGTATGTTTCCATTTGTTATTTATTTATTTTAACATTGATACATATCAATTTCTTGTCAATTTTTAATTTTTAAATTGCTTCCAATTTTAATATTTAAATTTATTTTAACACATAAATAGGATCAGGGAACACAACGACAACAAGAGGAGGCATATATACATGAAGCCTCAAATGTTTATCCTTCAAGTCCCCCATCCTATCCATCCTCCCCAAAAAGTGACCAGTTGACTATTTTTTCTTTAGATAACTTGATTTCTAATGACTATGAAGTCCTTGTCCAATAATTTGTTATGCCTAGTATAAGTCAACTCAAATAGTGGGAGCTAAGGGCTAAAGTGTTAATTAAGGAGATAAATAATAATTTTGATAATCATAGCTAGAGGTATAGTTTATATGTTGAAGTTCAAAATCATTGAGCTAAGATAGATATCTTACTTGAACCAAGCACAAGGCGGGACTATAACATATAATAATAGTTATCAAGACAATGTTTTAGATATAAAAATTAATCGATTAGAGAATATTAATGTTGAAGATTGAGCATATTTAAACAAATGGACAAAGGATAAAAATTTGGTGGAAATTGCCAATGTTAAAAGACATAAAGCTCTTATAAGTATTGCATTACAAGTTATAACATTCAGTTTTAAATATTATTTTTATTACTTTCAATTTTTAATCATACGTTTTAATTGAGCTCAACTTTTTTGTTGCAGTTGAAATATGAAAATTTAAAATTTCAAGCAAAGGTGATCCAGTGGTCACTTGGAAATAGCTCGAAAATTTAATCTGCAATTCATTCGCTTTAGAAGACTATTATTTAAATGCTTGACAAGAAAAACAATACTTTGAAGTAGATTATCAAATAGAATGACATGGATGTGGACATTTTAGTCAATAAAAGGAAACTAGAGATCCCTTTCTTATCCCCTAGAGATGCTTCAAAGGAAGATGAAGCAATTGTTAAGAACTTAAATATTGTTGTGGAGGATCTTGTAAATTCTAGAATTCTCAAAGCAGGGAATAGAGCAACAATTGGGAAAAGTGACAAAAAGTTGCAAAAGAAATGGAAAAGGAAATTGGGAGTGGGGAAGTTGTTTGAGCATATACTACATGTGTAATTGTATTTGTTGAAAAATGTTTACAAAAATTTAAACTTGAAATTTTTGTAAGTTTGAAACTTGAAAGTTGAATCTTTGTTTAAATTGAAGAATATTGTCATTGTCTACTTCTATTGTCTATAATAATTTCATATAGTTTTTCAACAAGATATGCTTGCACGTTGCAATGGTTTTCATGGAATCTCATTTTTACACATATTATCTTGCAATCTGGAATTTATATTTTGTTATATATAGAAATTATAGATTGTGAATTGTAATGATATCAAAATATGTATGGAATGCATTTTCTTTAATGTTGAAATTTTAATTATTTATAATGCAAATTATGTAAGATGGATACCCTAAACTATGATTAAGTATGTAAAATGTAAAATATGTAAGATGGATAACTCAAACTATGTTTGATTCATTACACTTTATTTATTATTATCTTACGTCTAATTACGATATTTGAAAAATAGTGTTCCAAAAATGCATGTCACAAACATAATATCAAAGTAGTTTGAAAATACCAAAATACAAATCAAATAAAACATGATTATTATAAATAATTGTATTTGAATAAATGTAAGTTGATACCTGTAACATTTTAAATGATAACTAGAGTTGAAACAATCCATTTTCAATAGCCTCCTCATAGTTGATATTTGCATCTACAGAGTTAGAGAATGCACCAAACCCAATCTCATCATTGAGATCATTTGTATTTTTAGTTTTATTATTAACATCTCTTCTTTCAAAGCAAGATAATTCCAATGTGTAATTTCTCTATTAAAAGGAAGTGCATCTAGGGAGTAACGTGAAACATATAACCTCATACAACTTTCTAGATTTTTATACAACTTGTTTCATAGTTTTTATTTTACAAAATAGAAAGCATTGAAAACCCTTTCTTCCTCCATATATCTAAAAATCATTGTTTAGAACAACTTTTATGATAAAAAAATATTCACTAATATCTTCCAAGAACACACTACTTTGGTAAAATTTTCGCGAGCCTTGTAATTGCACCATTCTCTTTAGGTTCAATTAAAAAATGATATTGTTAACCATTTTAATTGAAAAATGAGATGATTGAGACTTTATTAAATCCTTATTCATAATACCTTTGATTTCAACACCATTGACCTTTGATGTCTTTGTGAAATGATCCATTATAGTACCCATGGATTTATGAAATAGCTTATGACAAAATCACAATAACCTGTAGTATTCCAAAAAATTGGATTCATCACTCCCATAGCTTCAAGAATGTTATCTTTACTGAAATGGTATTTGATTTTAGAAGCTAAGGATTGTGAAAAAAAAATCTTTATTCGTGTATCAACTGTAATAAAATCAAATAGAACATGAGTCACATGAACTTCTTCTCTTTCCAATCCTAGAATATCTTGTCATTTTTACAAACTATGTAGTGGTATCTCCCTCCCATTAACATTGATACAAAGGTGATCATGGATATTAAATCTCAAATAATTATTGGGATTCTTAACATCTAATAAAACTTTCCAACTATCGAAAATAGGTGTATCAAAACTTTGTTCTGACAAGTACAAGATATCAAGAGATTGACATACCCACTTTCTCAGCCATATAAAATCAACAATATAGATGGATCTCTCTTACGCATTCTTCATTGATGTATTGATATCCTTAAAAATTGGTAGAATGCTAACCAATGTAGGCAATGTTTCCAAATCCATTAAGTGAAACAAAAGATCCTTAGATTTATCAACTTCATTATGATATTTGTGCATGAAACCAACCAACAATGGATACTCCTCGAAATTTTGCATACGGGATCATACAAATAAATCCACCTCGTATCAACATCCTAGAGAAACTTTTTACCATATGTATTTCCAATTTAAAAAAATTTCAACTCAAAAATCTCTTTGGACTACTTGATATATAGGAATGTAATTCTCTGATAAGGTCTTTGTGTTCAATGAAAAGTTCCAATATTCATGGACATGGGGTAAGAATCTCTAAAGAAACACCAAAGGCTCTTAACAAACTGTTAGTATAGAATCACAACACCCTCGAATGCCTTGGATCTGAGATGGGGGCATTCGGTGTGATTACACAACATTGGACCATCTCTCAAATTGTGGGACTTAAAAACTTGATATGGACCTCCAGAGAATGCCGGTTCCTACTTCCTAAACTACCTTCCACAAGCTACTCTAATGCAGGTAGACTTAATCTATCCTAATCTAACCATTCCAAGGGGACAGGGAGAGAGAGAGGGTGAAAGAGAGCCTACACTAAGTGGTGATACACCAGAAAAGGAAGTGGTTGATCATGGATTCGACTACTTGAAGTGGAGAGAGGTGAGCAGAGGAGAGGGTGGACAAGATGCACCACAAAAAAAAAGATAAATGTTACATAGACACCACTTCAAGACCCGTTAATCATAACTCCCGGAACCTACAATGGACATCGAGTATGCACAATATACCCTACAATGACGAGAGGTAAGAAGAGACAATAAAATTATCCAAGGATGGACAGATGCATCACGAAATAGATTCTATTGCTCCAAAAGTTACATGGTACATCATCAGTGGGCAAGAGGTGAGAAAATTTCATTCTGAGCCATAAGAAGAGGCTTAGACTCCACATTCTACCCTAGGTAAGAAAGAGAGAGGGAGATAGAAGGGAAGCAATGACCAACCTGTATGAATATGCCCCTCCTTTATAATATATAGAAGAATATGAGAGAAAGATGGAGGGAAAGTTGAAATCTGCATTCAACCACCCCCGTAGATGCATTGAATCCTACTCGAAAGCTCAACCACCATCCCTCAATGCCCCCTACAAATCCACCCACAATCTGTCAAGTCTTTCACTCCCCATGTTTGTTTTTATGTGTTGAAGAAGGAAGAATTACGTAGAACAAATCAAATTCAGGTGGTTGAAGCAATCAGATCCTTCATTAATAGCTAGGAAGACATTTCCCTACTTCTCACCCACCTAACCCTATCAAAATTAAAGTTCCAGGCCTCCATGGTGTAGAAAATGTCGAGTCCTTTCCAAAAGTCTCCTCCGGCCCAAATTTGAGTTCCCAATCAAAATATATGGCTATCCAATTTCCTTGGGTTGGGTGCTTAATGACACTTGCAAGTATGTAAGAGTCTCTGTTCATACATGGGCAACATGGCAGCCCCCCGCATTTTTTGAGCTTTCTCCCCTTGGCCTTGCTCTTAAAATTTTGCCTTTGAGACACATAGCATCGTTTGCAGGCTACCCTATTTTCTTTGTATCCTACCTGAGTCATTTCTACTGGTGGAGGCACTATGTCTAACCTAAGACACATGGCTCATTTATGCATGTTTGGAAACTACCCTTTGAGCCATGCCTTTGGAATTACACTAATGAGGTAGGTGGCACCTTTCACGCCCCTTCATACTTAGCCGATTCAGGTCTGATGAATACTACCTTTACAGGTGGGACCCTTGTAGCTTGCCCCTTAAATTATGATAGCGGGACACGTGGCATCATCCATGGCCACTGTTGTTTCCTTTGAATTTTGGCTAAGTCTCCTTTCATTTGGTGGGGCCCTATGATTGACTCTGGACATGTGGAGGCTTAACATGCATTTGGAAACCCACTTTAAATTTTTCTTTTGAAGTTGTGCTACATGCGACACATGGCTCCTTCCACTAGCCTACCTCTACTTATACTTTTCAATGGTCCTTTCAATACTTTTTAGGTCCTAGGAAACATGGAAGCCTCGTGCTCATTTGATTCTCTGCTTTGGGTTATTATTTTAAAGTTACACTGAGCTGATGCATGACTCGCTCTACAAGCCCTTCCACTTTTCAAGTGATAACTCTATTTCCCTTTCATACAGGACACATGGAAAGCTAGCGCTAGTTTGGAAACCCACTCTTTAGACCCATCCTTGGTGTTGTGCCATTGAGACATGTGTGGGCTTGTACCGAAACTCTTATAGTTAACCAATTTGGGCATGCTTTGTACCACTTTTTGACTTGGACCACGTGGCGAGCCTGCACTTGTTTGGGGTCTCTGTTTTGGATTCTATCCTTGGAGTTGCCCCATTGAGACACGTGGAAGTCTTCATCGGTCTAACACTTTTCAATGGCTGATGAGACCCTATTTTTTTATGTTGGACACATGGAGGGTTGGAGCTCGTTTGGGATTTCACTTCTTCGATGTGCCTTTTGGAATTGCGCCAAGATGACACATGGCACATTTCACGAGTTTGTTGTTTTTCCCGGAGTTAACTCGTATGCGGTGAAGTCCAAAGCTTTGAGTCTTTTCCCATCTCCTTCCTTTTGTGCGCTTTGTGATCTTTTAATGCCACTAGTCTCCTATGTCGACCCTACTCTTTAATTGAGTCAAGCTCACCTACCTCCTTGTTTATTGGATTTGAATGTGAGCCCACTGGCTTGAATCATGCCATCGATTATCTGTGCGGGGTCATGTTTGACCAAACTTGTCGGGGGAAAATTTGGGATAATAGTTTGGTGACTCATGGGACATTTTCCTGCTAGATGAAGGGACCAGTAGCCTTGTTGTATCCATTAGGCATGGAGTCACAATTAATAGCCTAGTACTGACCCTTCTTTCAAAATAGACTCCCCGATTACCTTCCTTTTCTAATTTTTCCTAACCTTGAGCCTTCATGCGCATCCGCACTCTCAATTTTCATCAAAAATCTTGAAACAAGGCTTCTTAGAGTAGAAAATTGTTTGACCTAGGGTCTTCACCTATCCTTAAATGGACTATAAGCATACCGCACTTGCATGGTGATACAACCTCGGAGCAACAAAACATAATAACATGCACTATATATAAAGATCAAATCATACATGCCTCAAATGAGACATGCAAAGTGTGCAAGAGAACTTATTCCACCGAAAGAAAATCTACTCCTACTCCTAAACTATCTAGAGAAAATGGGACTCAAAAAAATATTGCAACTAGCAGGAGAAATATCTTCCCTTTCTAAAAGGGCGGGCATGTAAGTGATTTGATACTCGAATATGGCTGCTTGTATGATTGAAAAATTGGCCAAGGGGTCGACCTTCCACCCAAATCATCAAGGTATCAACCGGAAGCAAAAAAATGCCTCTTTTAGTTGCTCTTCATTTGGATTGAAGAGGCATTGCATCTTATCCTTTGTACTTTGGAGCTTATCCGCATGCCCCGGTGGGCATGGTGGCTTTAGCTGCTCCCTTGGCTCCAATGAAGCCAAGTACACGATTGGGAGTGATCGATCCTTTGGATGTGTCCCTTGCTCAAATTTCAACTTCAGAATGGTGAGAGAGAGATGATGACATCCTCTTTCCTTTTCCCTTCTCCTGTGAATAACATGGAAGACTTATAGCTTCCAACCTTAGTTCCAGACGCACGTTATGAGATGCAGGTTTTTGTTCTTAAATGTTCTCCTTTATGGTAGTAGGCTCATGTGTTTGGAAGGTAGATGGTGGAGGAGAAAATTATGTTATCTCCTTAGGATCCCTTCCATCAAAGTAATCTTCTAAGTCGACAGGCGAGTCTACCTCTTTGTTCTCTTGTTGCATTTTCTCTACCTCCTCCATGGTGTCCTCATGATCTACAACTAGCTCACCATGGTTCTCTTCATCTTCAAACATGAAGTTTTAAAGTGAAAAATCTTCTTCAACATCGAGCTTGAAGGGGATTGAGTGGGAGGAAGAACCAAGGTTCTTCTATGGCTTGCTCCACACTTGGAGCCTCTAAAACTAAATGGTCCTCCTCCATCATGGGTTCATAAATAAAATCAGGCCCTTGAAATGAAAGAAAAAAAATTTCAATGACCCTTTCTTCATTGAATGGCCTCAACTCTTATTTGATCTCTCCCTACTGCTCCTCTTCTATAGGACTTGGAGCTATTTGTTCCTCCTCCTTAATTGGTTGTGTAGCTTGGATCTGATTAGCATCCTCTTTAGACAAGGATTCCTAAGAGAAACAAGATAAGGAAACAATTTTTTGTAGGGCCAATAGATGTGGTTTCTTTATATGGTTTTCAAAAGTATAAACATAGATGCATACCCATGAGGTTTTTTCAATTGTTGTTACTTCATCAATTGATAGAGATATTAAATTTCTAATTTTTACACTCTCTTTCAAATATTCCTTTTCAATCATTGTAAGGCATTAGCCATTTCCATGCACTTTTGTCTAACAATGACATTAAAGAACATTGTGTATTACACTATATTGAATCAAAATTTTGAAATTAATGAAATCAAAAATAGGTCTTCCCTTTTAAGGATGTGGAATATGGTAGAGAACTATATGCTTTTAGCATGAAAATTTGAATGAATTTCCTTACTAATTTGTGATGTGGTTGTTCCACCCTTTTCCATGAGATTTCTATGTCTTTTCTTCTTGGCTTCATATTCTACTATGTATTTAACATGCATACATTCTTTTTCTTTTCCATCTATGTGTTTTTATTATCTGACCATCCTCTTGTTGTATAATCACATAGTGTTTTCCACAATGTTTTTCAATTGTGTCTAACTTAAGTTGCATTTTTGTTGATTTTTAAGTTTCCAAGTACATATTGTACATGTACATTCGATTCAATTGACTTGAATTAGTTGGCTCTACATGTTTGATAAAAGGAATTTTTCAGCCCACTCGAACTTATATGTCCTACCAAGTGTCCACATATTTTTGTTTTCTTTCAAAGTTTTACTTTTGTGACCAGAATATTTAAGAATATTTTGATCATTTTGTTTCCTCTTTTATGAACTATATTTTTCATTTGATTTTGGTGTTATAGTTTGTTGAGTATTTGAGATATCTTGATCCTCTCTGGTTGCATCTCAACAGGAATATCTTCAAGCTATGGCATCTCAACAAGGATATCTTCAAGCTCTAGCATCTCAATAGGAATATCTTAAAGCTCTAGCATGTTGTCATCATAAGTATCATTTGGTTAATATTATGATGAAGACATGTCCACTTCAATAATACCTTCCACACAGTATGTACTCTGATTAATTCCAATGGTAGTTGTATGGGCTTTAGTGATAGCTATATTGGTACCTACATAGTTTCCTAAATACTTGAATAGTGTTGACTTTTGAGAAATTTTTGTTACCTTCTGGCTCATCTGAGCAATAGAAGATTCCATTGAGTACTTGATTTGAGAATTGGTCACCCGTCTACACCCTTTTTAGATGTCAAAATCTCATCGTGTGTCTGTTATTGATGTTCTTAATCACCCTTTGCATGTGTCTACACCCTTGTCACACATCTATAGCCTTGTCGCACATCTGCATCCTTTCCATGCATCAACAAACCTTACTTTTCACAAGTTAGAAAGCCTTACTTGTTGCTGTCTACAAACCTTATTTTTCACTCGTCTTAACTCTTTGTCATGCATCTACACCTTTATCACACGTCTACGATTTGATTTACACTTTTTTTTTTGTATTTGATGGTACTTTACAAGTTCTCATGGTACTTTACAAGATATTTGAGATATCTTGATCCTCTCCTGGTTGGATCTCAACAGGTATATCTTCAAGCTATGGCATCTCAACAAGGATATCTTCAAGCTCTAGCATCTCAATAGGAATATCTTAAAGCTCTAGCATGTTGTCATCATAAGTATCATTTGGTTAATATTATGATGAAGACATGTCCACTTCAATAATACCTTCCACACAGTATGTACTCTGATTAATTCCAATGGTAGTTGTATGGGCTTTAGTGATAGCTATATTGGTACCTGCATAGTTTCCTAAATACTTGAATAGTGTTGACTTTTGAGAAATTTTTGTTACCTTCTGGCTCATCTAAGCAATAGAAGCTTCCATTGAGTACTTGATTTGAGAATTGGTCACCCGTCTACACCCTTTTTAGATGTCAAAATCTCATCGTGTGTCTGTACTATTGATGTTCTTCATCACCCTTTGCATGTGTCTACACCCTTGTCACACATCTATAGCCTTGTCGCACATCTGCATCCTTTCCATGCATCAACAAACCTTACTTTTCACGTGTTAGAAAGCCTTACTTGTTGCCTGTCTACAAACCTTATTTTTCACTCGTCTTAACTCTTTGTCATGCATCTACACCTTTGTCACACGTCTACGATTTGATTTACACTTTTTTTTTGTATTTGATGGTACTTTACAAGTTCTCATGGTACTTTACAAGATATTTGAGATATCTTGATCCTCTCTGGTTGGATCTCAACAGTATATCTTCAAGCTATGGCATCTCAACAAGGATATCTTCAAGCTCTAGCATCTCAATACGAATATCTTAAAGCTCTAGCATGTTATCATCATAAGTATCATTTGGTTAATATTATGATGAAGACATGTCCACTTCAATAATACCTTCCACACAGGTATGTACTACGATTAATTCCAATGGTAGTTGTATGGGCTTTAGTGATAGCTATATTGGTACTGCATAGTTTCTAAATACTTGAATAGTGTTGACGTTTGAGAAATTTTTGTTACCTTCCTGCGGTCATCTGAGAGCAATAGAAGCTTCCATTGAGTACTTGATTTGAGAATTGGTCACCCGTCTACACCCTTTTTAGATGTCAAAATCTCATCGTGTGTACTGTCTTATTGATGTTCTTCATCACCCTTTGCATGTATCTACACCCTTGTCACATCTATAGCCTTGTCGCACATCTACATCCTTTCCATGCATCACAAACCTTACTTTTCACGTGTTAGAAAGCCTTACTTGTTGCTGTCTACAAACCTTATTTTCACTCGTCTTAACTCTTTGTGATGCATCTACACCTTTGTCACACGTCTACAATTTGATTTACACTTTTTTTTTGTATTTGATTGTACTTTACAAGTTCTCATGGTGCTTCATTATACTTGATGGTAGCTTACTAATAAGTTATCTCAACGGTATATTACTTGACGAATCACCTATGTATATATAGGAGTAGTTTTCAATAGTAGGCTAATCCGACCCTAAAAATAGTTATACTAGAAAATTTAGGCGAACGGTACATTTGTCCTACTATGAAAAATCACCTTTTAAGAATTTTTAAATATGAAATATTCACAAATTATGAATATTCACCACTAGAATTTTCCATGATATTATTATGTGTGTAAGTTAGGTTAATGTAGACAACCTATGAGATTATCTTGAATATAATAGGAGTTGTTAAAATAACTCGTATTGTTTTAGTGAGTAGTTATAGGAGCCTTAATAGGATTCATATTTTATAAGACATGTTAGTCATATATATATATATATATATATGGATGAAAAGATGAAACATATTATTGTATACAATTGCTCATACCAAAACATTTGTATAGTGACTAATTTGTAAAAAATTATGGAGTTGTAAATTTAGCCGAGTGGCAAATCCATTGAGTTAATGCCGAACTCGTGAAATTATTTATTGATAAATAGTCTATAGTATAGCCTTTGTTCACGCATCCTTGGGATATGTTAAACTGGTCTTGGTTTAATTCATTTCATTTGTATATTTTCATAAACGATCTCTCTTTCAAAAATTCGTTCAAGTATAGATTTGACTTTTCAACCCTTGATTTGAATCTAGCTTCAAATCCATTAAGGTTTTGGCTGTATTGAACTGTGTCTCTCATTCATTAGTTAAGCCTTCAAATTATGCACATTCATATCCAAATTTTACAACCTCACATTGCAAGCACTAGCATATTGTTCCTTTCAAGATTCGTGCAATACGTAAATTATCATTGTTTCCAGTTTCTAAAATTCTACTAATTACATCCTGTAAATTGAACGAGCATGGTAGTGGATGAGGGCGTAGGGAGAGGTACAATATTAAAACATGGAAAAGGAGGTTTCCAGTTTCATATAAATTCATGGAAAATTGAGATCACCATCACGTGTGCAGAACTTAAAATCAGCCTTCAATTTCTATCAGGAAACATCAATCTCCTTTTGATGTTCAAAGTCTGCACTTCCTCCACTTTACATCGATGGATTCTTAGATCATTTAAGCATTGGTATTATTCAACATTTCACTGAGATGAACTCGTGATCTATATTGAGATTCCCATTTTTAGCTGTCCTTAGGTAATATTCAACATTATAGTTCTATAAAAATACACAATTGTAGCTTGTGCATCCGCAATTATAGTTTGAATCGTTATGCTCTTCCACAGGCATCGGCATTTTTAAAGGATCAGTGAATATACACGATCAGTCTGAAGATTTCCTGTCACGTTCTTCTAATAGTGTAATCCGCTATTGAAAGTTTAATTTTATTTTTATCAGTGTGCATTTGTCTCAACTTGTGAGAAGTCCATCCATTAGCATTTCCTTTACCATTTCTCTTTATGCATTTAAGTCCATGTGCACCTCTTCAGTGATTATATTTGTAATCTAGTTTAGTATTGTCTAGGTTATGCGTTCAAAAGCATGTGTATTGTTTTGTGTCATATACCATTATTAAGTCCAACTACCTTATTATATTAAGTTTAGAATTTTACTATCTTTTATTCCATTATTGTGTACTCATAATAAGTCGTGTATTTATAAAGTAATCAAAATTATTACTTCGTTCTTTTAAAATTAGTATTTTGCTATTTTCTAATAGATTAATATGATGTTAACTTAAGAATCAAAATCAAAAGTCAAAATTATCCGTCATCATTTTGTGTTAATAAGTTAATGTCATCTTGTGTCATAGACTCATAGTATTGGTGGGTCATTTGTGAAAAAAAGTTTTTTAAAAATAAATTGTCTCTCGAGACGTATTTTTGGTGTAACCCGATACCATGCAAAATAAAGTGCTTCACATTGTGGGAGGGAAGTTAAATGATAAACCTAATCCATGGTTCATTTTAGGGGTGAATATTCTTAAATTGGTGAATATTAAGATTTTGGATGTTTGAAATTGGTAATTGTTTTATTACCGTCTTTGAGTAGCAGTTCACCAAAAATTTATGAGTCATAAATAAATTTGCACTTAACTTAGCCTTATTGTTTCCATTAAGGGCCACCAAAGTTAATATATTTGTCCTTATGTTATAGTATATTATTATATATAGGATTAATTAACCATAATGTAGTAATAAAATACAATTTCAAAAATTCGTTAATTTTGAGATCTAGAGTCAAAGCTGAAGGTAAAAGTGAATATTCCTATTTAAAAACAAAAATTACAAGCCAAAAATATGAAGGTATAAGTGACACAACTAGATGGAAATTTTAGTGTGCTTCAAGATAGGAACGTCCATGAGGGAACAACACGCTAGCATGATGGCGTCACCAATTGGTAACAAGTTTTTATTACGACAGTAGAAGTTTTCCATGTCACCAATCGATAGCACTTTCCATGCCACTAGCTGATAGCATTTTCCATGTTATTGGTATGGCATTCTTCGTCCGGTGTAATTTTCCATAGTCTTTGTTTGGTGGTATTGTTGACCGTTGAGCATTTTCCATGCTATCGGCTAGTGGTATTACCAGCTAGCATTTTTCATGTTACGCTCGGTAACATTACCACACAGAAACGTTTTTTCGATTATGTCATTAGACAAAAAAAAAAAGTGTGGGAGTTTTTTTCTTACACCATATTATGGGAGGACATATTTCTCATCGAGACGATCATTTTAATCTAAGCTAACATCAATAAATTTAAAAAAATCTATACAAAAATAGCAAAATCTACATTTTTTAAACGAAAAAACACTTTTTTTGAATTTTTTCTTTGCGCCAAATTTTGTGAGGATAGTTTTCTTATCGATCCGGGCATTTTAACTATTATTGTCAATAATTAATTTTTCAAAAAACTACATATGCTTTTTACTCGATATCATATACTATCAACCAACAACATATATTGTTAGTCGAAAATTGCTACCGAATGACACCATTATTAAAATCTTTTTCATCACTTTGAAACTTGTTTTCTTCATATATGCCATCATTTTGACAGTTATTTTCACATATTTTTCAGGGAAAATATACCAAAAAAACTATGGGAGGTTCTTAAAATAAACCCTGAATTAATATAGAAACCCATGACCCTCATGCTCGCATTTGTTTCGTAAGAAACAACATTTAATGGAGGATATAGGCAACCGAGGTTGAGGGTGATCAAAGCCTCTCGTTAGTGACCAATGATGGGGTCACATACAACATTGGTGGCATCTCTTTTTCATGTTACACATTGTGTTTCTTTTCGTGGTTGCATATATGATATGATTTTATTTCTAGTGTTCCTAAATGGAAATTTCACATTTGGGGGATGGAACATGATAAAATGATTCAATTCCATTCTCGCGAAAAAATAGATAAAGTCAAGGGCAAATTCCAAAGTATTGGAAGTTTCTATTGTCATTCAAGATCTAGAGGTAGCGATTGACAAGAGTGGTTACAATTAAGAACATTTTTTCCTTATTTTGAGTGAGCATATTCCTATTGAATATGTAGTGTTATGGCATGGAAGGTGAAAAATTGTAAACTGGTTGTATGGGAGGGAAGCTAATTTCAATGATTCTCTAACTATAGAGATCCTACAAATTTTGTACTTGTTTGGAAGATGATCGACCAATGAATACATTAAACCGAAAGTGAAAACGTGATAAATTTCTCATACATCTAGGTTATCATGTGCAATAAGATCCTCTCAAGAATACGTAGACATAAAAGTATGAGATGTCATACGATTATGTTTTCAGACTCATTGCCCCATGTTGACACTAAGGGAGAATGTTAGGAAATTATTATTTTCAACATTATGTGGTTTGATAATATTTACATAGTGGTAAATATTATTAGGTGTATAAGTTAGGTTGATGTAAAAACCTATATAATTAGCTTGAATCTAATATGAGTTGTTAAAACAACTTATATTGTTTTAGAAGAGTAGTTATAAGAGCCTTAATAGGCTTCCTATTTTATATGACATGTTAGTCTTATATATGTAATATGTTAGGTGAGTAAAAATATGAATAGTTATTATTCTCGTAATAATTGCTCATACCAAAACAACAAGTTTGAATACTTGATGATAAATTTCTATCAGAAACATAAATCTCCTTTTGGTCTTCAAATTCTGCACTTCCTCCACTTTACATCGATGGATTCTTAGATCATTTAAGCATTGGTATTATTCAACATTTCACCGAGATGAACTTGTGATCTATATTGAGATTCCCATTTTTAGTTGTCCTTAGGTAGTATTAAACATTATAGTTCTATAAAAATACATAATTGTAGCTTGTGCATCCGCAATTATAATTTGAATCGTTATCCTCTTCCACATGCGTCGCCATTTTTAAGGATCCATGAATATACACGATAAGTCTGAAGATTTCTGTCACGTTCTTCTAATAGTGTAATCCGCTATTGAAAGTTTAATTTTATTTTTATTTCAGTGTGCATTTGTCTAACTTGTGAGAAGTCCATCCATTAGCATTTCCTTTACCATCTCTCTTTATGCATTTAAGTCCATGTGCACCTCTTCAATGATTATATTTATGCCGAAGGCATTCCCTTATGGTAAAGGACCTCCGGACGTTTCTGCAGCGGTGTTAAATTTGACGGTTATACGGCCGTCTGGCCGTCTGGACGTTTTTCGCTTATAAAACCCGAGTTGCCATTTACAAGAGATTAAATTGTAAATACCGGTTAGGCTTTTCGTAAATACTGGTTATGCTTTTCGTAGTGTACAGACTTCTGTATAACAAATTATCTGTAGATTGGAGTTCCATCGGTAAAAAGCACTGAAGAGCGTAGCCTATAATCCAAATGTGAAGGGGCGAAGACGGCCACTCCTCCGCACTGCATGCCAAAACCACAATGGAAACGGCCACAATTGTTTAGAATGCACAGAATGGAAATGAAAAGCAAGGTTCCAGAGAAGGCTTAGAATGCGCCCAGTCGATCTGCCTTTCCTCCAATTGTTGAGCGGCCGCTTCACGCACCACAAGTGATGGTTCTCTCATTATTCTCCTGTTACCCTCCCTCTGTATGAACCATGCCGCTCCTTCGCATCATATTACTACCATTATTATTATTACCAAGTCCAATGAATGAGTAAAATCTACCAGGCATGTGAAATCTTTAGAGTCGAGCATGTATGTCTCTGCACTTTTTTGGGCCCTTTACACAAACCACGTCTGATAATAAAAGATAAACACCAACACAAAACCCACTAAAGAAAATTACCCCAAAAGCTACCTCCCCAACAAAAAGGGAGTGAATGATAAATAGTTGGATTGTGGTATGACGGACATAATGTGTAGGAATCGGAATTCCAAACCCAAATTGAAAATAGGTAAAAACAATTATGTAATCCAAGCAAGTATCTGCTTATATTGTATAGTTGTGACTCAGTTTTCTTTACGAATGTTTTCCTATTGAATCTCAATTTGAATAGAATAGAAGTATTTTTAGACCAATCAAAAAACGTATCAGTAGTTTAAAGACATTCGAAAAACATTGCTGATAAACCATTTCCTAATCCAAATCTTAAATTTCTAAATATCCCCACAATCAAAAACGACCCCCATAAATCTTTACAATGTCCACACCTTACAAACAATGAAGAAAACATCAAAATAAGCCAAAAGCATTTGCAACAAAACTATGATCAAACCTAAGCACACATGAGAATGGAGAAAAGGAAGAGATGAAACACAAACCATGTAAAGTCGAGAAATAGGAAAAAAATGGTCATGTGTGGGTGTGCTGCATGCATGCATGCATGTGTGTGGTTGCATGCACACATGCATACGCAAGTGCGTGTGCGTGCGCACGGATGTGTGTGTGTTAGTATCTGCCATTGCATGGTTGTGACAGTTTTCTTTCTTAATGTTTTCCTGTATGGTATCTCAATTTCGATAAAATATAAGCATTTTTGACCAATCAAATAAAGTGTTAGTGTTACTTGCTCAATCTGGTTGGTTGTTGTTACTTGCATTTATGGAAATTGGGATTTTTAAATACTAAAGAATTTAACCAACACTCATTGTAAAATGATTGAACAATATTCAAGCTCTCAAGGACTAGAATACCTCTAAATGATAAATAATGTGGTATGGTAATTTGAAATTCAATACCAATCTTACTCTAAAGATATCAAGTAACCACATGATGTGCACTATGTAGATTGGCATGTAACTTAGCTTGTTTTTACCAATAGATATAATAACATGTTAGAAATTCACCTTGCACTCAACCAAATCCTCTTAAGATGAATTTTAAAATGTGATTAAGCCTACTTAGTGCTATTGAAGGTTGGTTGATATTGATTTCAGATGAAATAATATTATTTCACACTTAAAATATATAAGGAAAAAGTTGCAAACAAGACATTGTAAGAAATAATTTATAGGTAGGATGTAATAAGTAAGAAATAATATTTAATGTCCAATAAACTTGAGAAGCTTTGCATCAACATATCCAACAAACAGGTTCAAGAACGGTGGGAAAGGAAGGCATAATCTTCATAAAACCATTTCCTTGTGGGTTTATGACCTATTAGAAAGGGTGGAGCACATAAAATCTAGCATTATATGATTGCCCTATAGACAAGACACCTATGCAAGCAGAAAATTTACGTTAGTTTGTTTGAAGATGGACGTGTCTAAGCATATGCGTTAAATGACTTCAGCCTCCAACCATATGGCGATACTATCCCATGTCTAGCCTCATACCGCCACAACTCGCCGTCATGCTTTTGCAGCCTTCCTGTCCTTTAAAATCTTAGGCTTCTATTAGAGGCCTTTTCTGGCTTACCTCTCAACTATAGAGCACGATGGTCATAAGATTTTTCTTTTTGGTACAATCCTTTTAAATTAATATATAACGAGCTTTCTCTTCTTGCATTTCTTGCTCAAATTTGTTTTGACCCAGACACACAAGTTAAAATTTTGAGATCAGTTGCTTACCTTATTCCTTAAAAGTCTATAAGATATGTTTTATTACATCAATATGCACCAATGAGTGTTAGCCTCCCCATCATGATTGACCTTTATGTCTTACTCCCATGGATTTTCTCACAGCAAGATGTAATGCATTTGTTTGAAGAGTTGCAAAATACCTTCTCTTCTTGCTTTTAGTCCATTTACGTTCCTCTGTTTCTAATGAAGCATATTGGAAGGGAAATCTATTGATATCTTCTTCAATGTTGGTAGTTTGATTTCACTTTTGTACTATAACTTGTTACCTGTCCATCACATGTTATCATTCTTCTTGAGAATTGCATCCTTATTTATAAATTACTATTTATTGTGTTTTCTTGCACTCATGGTTCTTTCTTTCTAAATATTTAACTACTAAAATGAACAAAAGTTTATCTTGCATATGTTTCACTATTTTTGTCAAATTTTCACCATTTGTGGTCCTCTTGTAAATAATCCCACCACCACCACCACCACCACCCCCTTACTCTTATTGGATAATGCATTGTTATTCCTTGCATAACAAAGTATTTATGGCTGAAATTTCCTTTGATACCATGGAAATAAACCAATTCACTAGGTTTTGTATCTCTATAAGAGATATTCTATTGCTCTCTTTCAACATTATGGTGTTCTGTGTTCGATTATTGAACTGTTTCATTTGAAAAATAATTATTGATCAACGAGATGGATCTACTTAAATCCATATACTTTTCTTTATTTAAACCAGTGTATAATAGTATCATTTATTTTGTTGGAATCAACTATTAAAATGTTTAAAGTAGAAGTAAAGGGGAAAACTTCACTAATAATTAGTGTTCACTCAACGTTGAATCTAAACAAAGGGAAATGAATTTATGTTACATATAATACTCTCGAAAATTAAGTTTATTGTCTACTTCTTCCTTCTATGTAATCCTTGGAAGATGATCGAGGTATTGATGGTATCTGTCTTGAACCTCCATGTTTTGCATTGTCGTGCTTCTCTACTCTACGTTTTGTACTTTTCTTGTGACTTTTCAACTTAGAAATTTGTGTAGAAAGAGAATTCATATATAGTTGACTGTCAACATCACTAAATGAATGCATTTTCATCAGCCTTTTATTGGGTCCCAGATTTTTGTTGTATGTCCTGGAAGGAGGAGGAGAATGCATTGGGAGAGGAGGAAAACACATGAGCAGGGTGGGAGAACACAACATAGTTTTTCTGGGAACTGAACAGTTCGAATAGGCCTCTGAATCCTTATGTGCTACTATAGGGTTGCATCTGTCTGAAGATCTTGTTCTTCCATTTTCTAATTCATGTTGTTTTATAAGCCCATATTCCTTATCCCTTACCTATTCATGTTGTATTGCATGGTCTTTAGAATTTTTCACATTACTCTTGTCAGCTGTTCATATTCATTTTATAGTTATGAAAATTCACTCCATCAATGACTTTGTTCCTACTTAGGGATAATCTCAGATATTTCTTGTTTTTCCACCTATTTAAAAATGTTAAAAACTTGGGATTTTATAGCATATGACGAGTCTGTGAAGAAACCCCACCTCCCTACTACAGATTTGCATGAGATTTTATATGGGCAAGCTTCAATTGGTAGTAGGAGATTTGAGTCCCTTACAAATCAACACTCAAGTAAAATGAAAGTGGCTACTCTGAAGGCAGGGATAGAGAGAAAGGATTATGTGAAAGCTACCTTGAAGAGAAAGTATGTGTCAGTTGACGAGAAGATAGAGGTAGAGGAAATTATGTCCTATATGCATTGTGCATCCAAGAAGAAATTACCAACAGTATCCTTGGAGAAAAATGGTGTTGTTCTATTGCCATCACACCGCATAATTGTAAGAGTCTCAGGATTTGGAGATTCAAGTAAGAAACTCTTGATTTCCAGGAATCTAAGACGGAGTGCTCATAGTGGAGAATTTGATGACGATGCACATTCTAATGGCTTTCATATCACTTCAAAGGCTAGGTAAGAGCTTGCATATCCATTCACAATTTAATTCTGATTATGAAATTCTTTTAAGTACTAGAGGTCACAAGAGTGAGTCTAATGATTGGCCAAAGAAGCCTACTCAACCCCGCTTGTCAATTGAAAGATTGGAAACAAGTCCAGTTCTATAGAAAAAAGGATCAACAATCAAGTTTTGAAGGAAAAATATGATAGTATTGCTCAACATGAATCTCATAGTCTAAGATATGATGGGCTGAATGATTTTATCTGTGAAGAGCGTCAAGATGGTGTTATTGGAGACGAGTTGGCGGGGCTCATTTTCATGTGTAATGATAGACAGAGAATTAACTATTTTCGATATAAGGTGTTTGGTATGCCCAAAGCAAAGTTGAGACTTTTAGACCATGTAAAGCAAGGTACTAAATTGTTTCTTTTTTAGTATGAATCTAGAAATATTTGTTCCATATTTGAAGTTGCTTCTTATCCTGGAATTGAGCTTGATAATGATGCCTTCAGAGGATCTGAAGTTGACTTCCCCTTACAATTATGCTAATATTCAATATCTAAGTGATAAATATGTAGATGGTTTTTTTGTTCTGCACTTGTAACATTATCAGAGACATGATCAATGTTGAGTGTCCTTGTAAGATGTTCAATGATTTTTTACAGTTTGATATTATAAATTGTTTCCCCTTATTTACGAAACAAGCTATTTTGCCAAATTATGTTAATGAAAACCTCATATTAAATTTGATGTCCATTGGACTGTCGTAAGGAAATTTCAACCTTAAATTTGTGTACATTTGACCATCACTTCAAAGGTTTTGTTTCCTTTTTCTTGAAGAATCGCAAAACACTAATATCTTGGCCATATGGTAGAGTTGGGCCCTATTTTTCTGAAATTTTTTTCTTGAGACCGACATAACCATGCAACTAAATTAATGCCATTTTCACACATCAGTGGGAAATTTTCAGAGCATGTAATAGAGTTATTAATCAATATGGTATGTGAAAAATTCAAGATAAGAACCTTGGAATTGATATCTCAAAGTGGATTTCAGATAGATGTATTGAAGATATATGAAAATGGCATGAGGTTAAAGTTGTTTCCAAACAGTTACTGCCGAGACAAGAGAATTATAAGCTTGTCTTTTGAAGTATGTATATGAACTGCCAATGTCGAATATTATTCCTCCTTGGCTTTCTTCATCTCCTCTCTTTGCAAGAAGTTTTTTCCCAATGATCATCTGTGCAGTTCCCGCATAATAGTATTTTCTGATAAATAAGGGAGCAATCTGCGACTATGCTCGTAGACTGGTTTAGATGAAAAAAGAGTTCAAACAATTACAAAATTACACGTTTCAACATACATGTTCAATTTTTCCTTTTTATTGTTGCACGTTTCTTTATGTTAACCAACAACAACACATTTTTAATGTCTTCATCTGCACACAAATACCTAAAAATTTAAAATGCCGAGAAAGGACAATGCAAATTATAGTTGTTTCCATCCAAAGATTTGTACATTATATCACTTTTTTGCATTTTGAATAGTTTAAAGGGTTGGACCTCATGTTTGCGCTTTTTAAATGAAGTGACTCATCTATATTTCTACACATACAAAATCAATCACCCATAGTTTAAACAAACACAACTACAAAAGTAAAAACTATCCCTATAACACATAACATATACCGTTTTTTGTTTGCAAAATGCCTCAAAGAAATGTGGTCTCATGGAATGTTATGATTGTAAGATATGCACAAAATAGCTCTAACAATGATGCACTCAAACTCGTTGACGTAATAAAGAAAATTGGAATGTACCATAACCATTTCAGATTTTTAATATATAATTGCATATTTTGTCTCATTTTAGTTTCATGGAGAGATAATATGTTAAAGCACTTAGTCATTCTTTCAATCTACTTTGACAACAACACTTCACATTCACTACATTCTTGAGAGTGAGTATTAGCAAACTTACATGTCTCACTTGAATTTGTATTCAAATATTACACAACTAAGTGTTATCTAACATCCCTTCTAATGTATTTCACAACATTTGTTCTGGCTTTAATAGAAAATCAGTATTGTCAATCACACCCCTCATCAACATCAACTACAAAAGTAATAACTAAATTTATAAATCTAATAACATATACCATTCGGCGTTCACATTGCATTGTACACATGCGATTGCTAGTTGTAATCTAGTTTAGTATTGTCTAGGTTATGCGTTCAAAAGAATGTGTATTGTTTTGTGTCATATATCATTATTAAGTCCAACTACCTTATTATATTAAGTTTAGAATTTTATTATTTTTTATTCCATTATTGTGTAGTCATAATAAGTCGTGTATTTATAAAGTAATCAAAATTAATACTTTGTAAATATTTTGTTCTTTTTAAATTAGTATTTTGCTATTTTTCTAATAGATTAATATGTTGTTAACTTAAGAATCAAAATCAAAAGTCAAAATTATCCGTCAGTCATTTTATGTTAATAATTCAATGTCATCTTGTGTCATAGACTCGTAGTCTTGGTGGGTCATTGTAAAAAAAAATTAAAATAGAAATTTGTCTCACAAACGCATTTTTGGTGTAACCCGATGCCCCGCAAAATAAAGTGTTTCATATTGTGGGAGGCAAGAAAAATAATAAACCTAATGCATGGTTCATTTTAGGGGTGAATATTCGTAAATTGGTGAATATTAGGATTTTGGAAGTTTGAAATTGGCAATTGTTTAACTACCGTACGATAGCAGGTTCGCTAAAAATTTATGGGTCATAAATAAATTTGACCCTAACTATAATGCTCACTTATCTTCGACACTATTTCATCTTGATATTGATACTATTGGACTGATATTCAGACATTTTGATTATGATACATTGATCAGTAGATGATAGATTATACTTGATATTTGGATTATTGACATTATGATGTTTACATTTTATTATGATGCACTAGATAGTGATGTTAGATAGTTTGATATATGTTGATTTTCATGATGTGGATTTTATACTGACATGTTATGTTTTGGGATGTTGGAGTATAATTGTAATCTCATGGATGTTAGGGTTAGATTTTGATATATTGATGGATAATAGAATTGCTAATGTCGAATGATGAATATTGATTATATATATATATATATATATATATATATATATATTCTCGATGTTATATATTCTCGATGTTGTTAATACAACCGAAAGGCCAGAGAGGTATTTTTTGTGTGCAGGACTTTTATCACATACACCGAAGGGGATAGAGAACCAACCACAGAAGGATGTCGAGTGTTGAGCAATGAGACAAAATTTGACAACTTGTGTAATGTTGTTTAGTGAGTGTTTTGTTTTTTTAGTTTGGAAGTCTCCCATGGCGGGGGGTGACTTCACATATGTGGCCATGGAATGAATGGTTTTCCCTTCCTTTAATTTTTGTATGTGTTTTATTTTATGATTTGTGTATTTAAAATTTGGAAATTTTGTCAATTTATTAGCATGTGTAAATGTGAGTTAATTAAGCTTAAACCTTCTTATTTTATTTAACAAAATTAGAGATGTGAAAAATAATTATGATAAGATTTGGTAGTCCTTGTGTAAGTAAAATTTATGTATATTTAGGAGTATTTTACTCCAGCCCAAGTTTAAAATTCAGATTTTGACTTGGAGGGGGATTTTGGAGGCTTGTGGGACAAACAAGGCTTGTTCCATGCCTCTTAAATTGACCCAAAAACCCTACGTATGGGTTGGAAAGTTTATTTTTGACCTCTTTTTCCTTTTATGAGTGTAAAAGAAGGAAAATTATTACACTTTCTTTCTACCCCAATTTATTAACTCTTTCAAAAGCGTTGTGTGCAAGTTTTGAACCATGTGGGTTGTCATAGTTCTTTGCATGTGCATTGATTTTCTTGGTCTTGGTGTGTTGAATGGATTGTGGGGATGTAGGAATGATGAAGTGGCATCCTACATGAAGTCACTTCATCATCTTCACATTCCATTTATTTTTATTGGTGACTTTTGGTTGGAATGAGGGTTACTTGTTCTTTTCTCTTCTTGTGCACTTTTGGAATTGAAGCTTTTTGGAGTGCTTGGAAATCACTTGGCTTGGATTTCAAGAGGCTTGTGGATTTTTCTTGGAACTATTTGGTTTGATCATAAAACCTTTGTATTGTTCTATATGTATAAACTTGTTGGTTATGTGATCTTGGTTGAGATGAATGTCTTCTATGCATGTTTTTGTGAAGTCACTTTGTTGGAAGTTGTCATTGTTGCTCGATGCTCCTATGGTTCCTTGGTTGGAGCTCGAGGTTCATTAAGCCTTTAATGGGTTTAAGGCTAGGTGGAGAGCATTTCCTACTCCCTCTTCCTTGCTTTGTGATCCTTGTGGTGAAAAGTCAAAGATAGCAAGATTTGGAGATACCTTGGAGAAGTCATGCGAATAAGAGATTTGAATATTTGGCCTTGTTGATAGCCCTTTGTTGTATATGATTCATTTTTTATGTCATTATTTAAAGTGGAAAGTTTGTAAAGCATGTAATGAATTCTTGTAAAAATTTATGCTAAAGAGCTCATATCCAATTTCACCCCCCAGGGTTGAATTGATAACACACATCAGGATTCCCAAGTCCCAGGCTGAAAAAGAACGAGATCTGAGAGAATGCGAGAAGTTGCAGAAAATAACCCCGGGCCGTAAAAATTTTTTTGAAAATTGGCTAAGTCCTTGTCCTAGAAATATTTGGGACATGTGGGACACCAAGGCGTGGTTCGGCCGAAATGCCTCCAGGCGGCCCGCGAAGCAAAGGGACATCTGGGACAAATGGACGCGAAATGCCCGAATCGGCCGAAAGAAAGAAAATTTGTCCAAGTCCTTCACCGAGAGCAAGCGGGACAAGAGTACGCGGAAGACCCGAACCGGCCGGTTCGGCCGAAACAGGAAACTTTCACACTGGGACATCTGGGCCGTGAGTGCGTGGAGGATGAAACCGGCCGGTTCAACCGAAAGCGAAAATTTTAGCAAAAGGACAAGTGGGAAAAGGGACGCGCGGGATGTGGATAGCCAAGAAGAGGCGAAAGCCAATCAGATAACGCCATGTCACTGGCAGAAAGGGGACGTGGAAGCCCATTTTGGGCGAACCGGAAGAATTTTTCCCGGCATAAGACCTTTGGGACATCCGGGACAAAAATACGCGGTGGACGTGAAAATCAGCAAGGCCGTGGATGAATCACAGCATGACACGTGTCGTCAAGGAAAAAGGTCCAAAAAGTCAAAGGGGCGAGTTTTCGAGCACTGATCCAAACCAATGAAATAGTGCCACGTGTCCAAGTTTAAGGGGCCCACAAGAAAAACCCATGAAAAGGTGGAGAGAGGGAATTTCTCAGCGAATCAGAGCCCGCCACGTGTCGTCTAGATGGCAGAGCGCGGGAAAAGAAATTTAAAAATCCGTTTTCACCTGTTTTGTGCCCTAAATCTTCAGATCATCATATCTTTCGATCCAGAGCTCGGATTTGCACGTTCTTGATATCAACGGAAAGCTGTTGAAATTCTCTACATGATTCTGGGATCAATCTTGCATTTTGGTGCTGTTTGGAGGGAGAAAATTAAGAAAACGTCTCTGACGCGTGGTGATAGATAGAAGTAATGCTTCAACAACCAACTTTAATGCGAGAGCTCATGCCGCTCTGTTAGTTTTTGCCAAAAGCCGCCACTTCTACCATAATGAGATGATTTTAAATGTATCTAGAAGTGGTTGTGGTAGATTCGACTTTCCTCTCTCTTTCTTCTCTCATTCTTAGTATATATTGTAAAGAGGAGCTCCTTTAACAGGTCGGACATTCTTGTTTTGCATCCTCCCTTCTTCCCTGCTTGCAGGAGAATTTGTGGAGCTTTTCAAACCTCCCATATGGATTGTAATGCCGTTTTTGCCTCTTAGCCACTAATGATATCTTGTATCGACTCTTGAGCAATATATATATATATTTGTGATTGATTCTCAACCCTCTCATGTATTCATTGCTTATTATTTTGATCTCTTATTGCGGTTTGGTTACTGTGCATAGTGTTTGTATTGCATCTATGTGAGTACATGTTAGATTTGCAAAATGAGTGTCTAACATTCCTTGGTGCATCACCTCTGTAGTTTAGGTTTTATTCTATGCATTTTCTCACCCTGTCTCCTTGACAAGTTAGATTAGGTTTTAGTAAACCCTCTGCATTTTTGTGTGCATCTGAATAGAGGAATAAGAACCAGCCTTCTCTGGAGAATCCTTTCTCATCTTTACAAGTCCCACACTTGGAGAAAGGATTCCATGTTGTGCAATCACACTAGATGCCTGAACATCAACCTAGAAGCCTGATCTGCATCCAGGGGTGCTGTGAGTCTACAACAACAGTTTTGGCATGCCCGGTGGGACACTAGAGGTCTCATTTTTATTGCAGCAAAGTTGATATGCATCTGCTATAGTTTTCTTGCTTATAAGAGCTATTATTTGCATATCTGGCGACTCCAAGGGGAAGAATCAATTGGTTTCAGCAGTGCAGGCCTGAAAACTCATGAGAAGAATCACCACAAGGTCAAGAGTCGGAGAAGAAGAGGTGTTGTTTGAATACCTGCAGTTATCTCCGAGAAGAAGGAAAAGAGGAAGAAGGATTCAAAGGTCTCCATCTCCACCAAATAGAACTCTCTCAACTCCTCCACCTGACAGGCCTTTCTTTCAATATACAAGGGTTTTAAGACCAATCAGAATGGCTCAGAACAACCCCTACATCAACTTCATGGCGCAGCCCACTTGCTCTCAATGCACAACATCCAGTTCCTATTGCAGCCTTGAAGAACATTCCCTACTTCACTGGAGAAAATCAGACTACTCCAGGTGATCATGTTAAAGATATTGCTAACCTTTGTGCAATCCATGAAATCGATGAAATGCAAGTGGCTGTCAAATTACTGGCATCTTCATTCAAGGGTAAAGCATTGCAATGGTTTAGGAGCCTTGGGGCTGGTTCTATTACAAACTGGAATCAGCTGTGCATTGCACTTCATGAGCAATTTGGAGAGAAGGGAGACAACTTGTCTCTTTTGGAGCAGTTGACAACTATCAAGAGAGCCCCCAACGAGCAGCTGACTGACTTCAACTTCAGATTTCAAAGGTCTTGGGATAGGATTCCAGTGGCAGTCAGGCCAACAGCAGGAGGTGCTTTTCTATATTACCTTAAAGCTTTGAATTCTGATATTTCTATGTTAATTCAGTCCATGGGAGGCACAACAATCCCTATGGCTTATAGCATTGCCATTAGAGCCGAAAACTGTCTTATTCAAGCTGGTAAACTGGCTCCTAGGCCTCCTATGCCCTTGTATCCAAACTTAGAAAATCCAAGCACTAGTCAAGCACCCACTTTGGCTCCTGTTCCCACTCCTAGAAATCAGAGTTCGAATGAAGCTTCCACTTCATCTCCAAGTGCTTCAAATGAACTCCAAGAGGTCATGAAACAGTTGCAAAATTTGGGAAATGAGCTGGTTACTATTAAGAGGCAGCAAGCCCAAGGTTTCAGACCTTCTTATCAACCTCAAGCTCAGCCTAATAGGCAGCCATACCAACCACAAAGACCACCTAATCCAACTGCAAATATGAATCAAAATCAAAGCCAAGTAAGGCCTCCTGCCAATAGACCATTCCAGCCCTATAATCCAAATGCCATATCTGCCTCTAAGGCATTAGTGCCAACACAGAACAACATTGCTCAGGAATATGATTGGTGCTTTCCATGCAACGAGCCTCACAACCAATCCATGTGCTTCAATGGTGCTCTCAATCAAGCACTAATGGTGACAACTACCGGTGTGGAGGCGAGGCGATCAAGAAACAACCAACAACTAGAAACATTCCAACAGCAATCAGCCCCAAATGACACTACATTGGTGAACTGCGCAAGCGAGAAGATTTACGTGGCATGAATCGAGCGTTTCTCAAGGTGTTGCAGCCAACACAAGGTCAAAAAGGAGGAATCTGGGTGAAGAACAGCCATTAGCCCTAGCCAATCCACAACCTTCCACGGCTCCACAAATGATTGGCAAGCAGAGTCCAGTTTCAAATACACAAGGGCAGCCAAGAACAGCCCCTAGGCCAACTCAAATGCCAGGTTGTTCTGCCCACGTGCAGGGAGTAAACGTGCAAACCAAAGGACAACAGAGAGATTCTTCATCACCATTCAGTATCATTGATCAGATGAAGAAGACAAACGTTAACATATCAATGTGGGAATCCCTATCTATCCCAGGCCAAAGAGATCTGCTGCAAGCTGCCATGAAGGATTGGACAACTTCGAATCAGCGGGTTCAGATGCAAGACAAAGTGCTTACAAATGCTGCCCAGCCTGAAGGAAGTCATGGAGGACAACAAGGTAAAATGTTGAAGCCCCCTCCTTTCTATGTTTCATTAATCATTGGGGATAAACTAGTACACAATTGCATGATTGATTCCGGGGCAAGTAGCTCCGTGATGCCCAAGCAAATAGCTGATCAGCTGGGTCTCGAATATGAAGTAATATCTAAAGGAGTAGTGCAATTGGATGGGACAGCAATAGCAACAGTTGGAGTGATTAAAAACTTGAGTCTTACCTTGCATGCATGTCCAAATGTTGTTGTCTTACAAGATGTATCAATCATAGACCTTCCACCACTCTTTGCCCTTTGCTTGTCAAGGGACTTCACAGCCAAGATTGGAGGGTATTTGTCTGCTGATTGGTCTCACATGCTGTTTAGAACAAGGTATGGAACTAAGGCCACAATCAGATCCGAACCCATTGCAAACTTCCATATTGAGCCTTACACCCCAAGTCAGATTAATGCCAATTGCTCAGCATTTGATCAAGAAGATCACCCTAGTACTGATGAGGCTGACACCAAGGTTGGAAGTATCCCGGACCTAACTCTTGATGAATGGGCAAACAAGATACATGCTTTTGATCCCTATCAAGAAGTAGAAGAATCGAGTAGGAGTCTATTGTATACACGAAGAAAATCAACCTGTTCCTAGCATCACCAAGCCAAGCCATAATGATGACAACGAGGTATGGCAGCTGTTTTTTGACGGATCAAGGAGTAGGCAAGGTGCAGGAGGTGGAGCCATGCTTGTTTCACCCCAAGGAATAAAGTACTATTCAGCTTTTAGATTTCAATTTGCATGCTCCAATAACACTGCTGAATATGAAGCCTTGGTGCAAGGGATGCATTGGGCAATCAAGAGAAAAATAAAGAATCTGCAAGTCTTTGGGGACAGTGAATTGATTGTAAATCAGGTCAAGGGATGGCATGCTGCCAAGAATGATCTACTCAGGTGCTACAAGAACAGGGTGTGGGACCTCATGGAAGATTTTGAAGGTTTTGGCATCGAATCCATTCCCAGGAAAGAGAATCAAGCTGCTGACAGGCTTGCAGCAGTAGGGGCAGCCTTTGACATTACGAAAAGCATTCAACAAGACAAGGTACAGCCAAACATCCACGTGATTGTGAGGCCTTCAGTGCCGGATAACAATGTCAGTTGGCAAGTGTTTGAGAATGACCAGCAAATCATCAATTTCCTACAAGAAGAAGCTGAGTTCTCTGCCAGGAATCAAGACAAGTTGCATCAGCAGTATGGTGACCAAGTGGTGCAGTTGAGAACTAACAAATTACCAAAAGGCCTCATAACCTTGGAGTCAATCTTCAACCCGAATGATCAGTTCCGGAAGGAGAAGGCAAACATTCAAGTAAAGGGTGAGGATTCAGAGCCTATTTTAGTGGAAGAAGGCAAAACATTGCAGATTGGCAAAGTAAGTACCTCACAAGAGAAATCTGATTTTGTTCAGCTTTGCCAAGAATTTCCAGATGTCTTCGCTTGGAGCTATGAAGACTTGAGAGGATTCAATCCAAATTTGGCACAACATACCATAGAATTGGATCCAGATGCTAAGCCCATCAGGCAGAAGTAGAGACCAGTCAACCCTCACATTGAGCCTCTGATGAAGAAAGAGCTAAATAAGCTAATAGAGGCAAGCATTATATTCCCGATCAAGCACTCAAGCTGGGTTGCTAACTTGGTTCCGGTCAGGAAGAAGAGTGGAGAAATCAGGTTGTGTGTGGACTTCCGCGACCTCAATAGGGCATCTCTCAAGGATCATTATCCACTCCCTTCCATGGAGCAAATATTGCAAGTAGTATCCGGTTCAGAGAGATTCTCTCTCCTAGATGGCTACTCAGGGTATAATCAGGTGATGGTAAAAGAAGAGGACCAATTCAAGACAACCTTCACAACTAAATGGGGCACGTATGCTTACAAGAAGATGCCATTTGGGCTGTCAAACGCTGGTGCTACCTTTCAAAGGGCAATGGACATGGCGTTCAAGGGCTTGATCAACAAGATAGTGCTGATATACCTTGATGACATCACTGTATTCTCCAAGAATGCAGCAGACCATCTCTTTCACCTCAGGCAAGTGTTTCAGAGGTGTAGAAAGTTCGGAGTGTCTTTGAACCCCAAGAAGTGCATCTTTCTTGCACATGAAGGAAAGCTCCTTGGCCATATTGTCTCGAAAGAGGGACTGGCAATTGACCCAGAGAGAGTTGAAGCCATAAGAGCACTGCCATTGCCAAGTCACAAGAAGGCTCTTCAAAGCTTCTTGGGAAGGATCAATTTTGTCCGCAGGTTTATCCCAGATTTTGCAGCCCTTGTCAAGCCCATCACCAAAATGTTAAAGAAGAGCATGGCTTTTAAGTGGACAGCAGAAGGCAAGGAGAGTTTTGAGGCAATCAAAGAAGCTATCTCTCAAGCACCAACTCTCATTAACCCAGACTTCTCCAAGGATTTCATCCTCTATGCATTTGGAGGTGATGACACTATCTCTGCCATTCTAGTACAGCAGAACAAAGATAATGATGAGCAGCCGATTGCCTTTTTCAACAGCGAGCCTAGATGAGCTGCGAGGTGAGGTACTCTTTTATTGAAAAGCATGTACTTGCGTGTCGAAGCTTGAAGAAATTCAAGCATTTAGTCTCAAACAACAAGGTCCAGTTTCTGGTCTCACATGCTGGAGTTAAAGACTTCCTCCTCAACAAGGATTTGAATGAGAAAAGGGCAGGTTGGATCACCCGTGTCATGGAGTATGACATTGATATCAAGATCACCAAGCTGGTAAGAGGGAAAGGACTGTGTGAGCAACTGGTTTTGGGGAAGCAAAAGGAAGTATGCAACGAAGAAGAGGCTGTTTTGACAGTCCAGGACAATCATGAGCCAAGTGGCAATCAAGAAGAAGATGATGCTTCCCCCACTCCTTGCTGGACCCAAGATATTATGCACTTCCTAGGTACAGGCCAGTGCCCCCTAGAGATGAACAAGACCCAAAGGAGACACTTCAGGTTGCAGGCTGTTCCGTATGCCATTGTTGATGGAGTTTTGTTCAAGAAAGACGTGAATGGAGTGCTGCTGAGATGCATTAGCACAGATCAGATTCAAAGGGTGTTGGAAGAGTTTCATGGTGGACCAGCTGGTGGCCATTTTGCACCAAGAGTGACAGCTCTAAAAATCATGAAGGCTGGTTATTATTGGCCTAAAATCTTCAGTGATTGCTATGCATGGATCAAGAGGTGTAAGAATTGTGCATTCTTCACAGGAAAAGAGAAGTTTGCTGCCCTTCCATTGCATCCAATCTCAGTTGACCAGCCATTCATGCAATGGGGTTTGGACTTCATTGGAGTCATTAACCCCAATTCAAGCCAAGGGCATAAATGGATTTTGACAGCCACCGACTACTTCACCAAATGGACAGAAGCAGTAGCACTCAAAGAGGCAAATGAGTCTAGCATCCTAGACTTTTATGAGGGAATAACAACCAGATTTGGTGTACCTACCACAATAATCTCTGATAATGCATTGGCATTCATTGGATCTAAGGTGACTGAGTGGGCCGTCAAGAACGGTATTTACCTGAGCACTTCATCGAACTATTACCCTCAGGGTAATGGCCAGGCCGAGTCTACAAACAAGAACTTGTTAAGGATCATTAGGAGAACTCTTGATGAGAATCAGAAGTCTTGGCACACCAAGCTGAAATCAGCCTTATGGGCTGATAGGATCACTCCCAAAAGATCCACAGGTAACTCTCCATTCAGGCTTGTCTATGGAAGAGAGGCAATCTTGCCCATGTCACTTGAGTTACCAACATTGGAACTCATGAAGCAGCTGGAGTTACTTGAATTTGAGCCCATGGAGGTGAGATATGCAGAGTTGATGGAGCTGCAAGAGATCAGAAATCAGGCATCCCAAGCAATGGAAAAGGATCAAGCTTTGATCAAGAAAACCTTCGATAGAAAGGCCAAGGATAGATCTTTTCAAGTTGGAGATCTAGTGTTGAAATGGGATGCGGAGAGAAAAACCAGGAAGGCATTCAAAATTTGATGCTATTTGGAGTGGCCCATACATGGTCACAAAGTGCAAGAGCAGCAATGCTTTCCAATTGGCCTCATTGGATGGTGAAGAACTACAGATTCCAGTAAATGGAATCTATCTCAAACATTGCTACTGAAAATAAAAGGTTCACCCTTGTAAATATTAGTCTAGATTTCAATTCCTCTAAGTGCGTATGCACATTGTCTTGTTGTAGTTAGGTTTCAGTTTCCCTAAGTGCTTTGGCGTAGGTTTTATTGCTCCTGGATTGAGTTTTTACAGTTCAGCGTGCTCTCGTAGAAGGAGTTGCAGTATCAGGCTCATTTCAGGTCATTGCTTATGACTCCATGCCCAATGGATCGCTAAAAGGCCACTGGTCTTTTCATCTAGCAGGCAGATGACCCCGCTGAGTCACCAAATTGTTATCCAATTTCACCCCCCCAGGGTTGAATTGATAACATACATCAGGATTCCCAAGTCCCAGGCTGAAAAAGAATGAGCTCTGAGAGAATGCGAGAAGTTGCAGAAAATAAGCCTGGGCCAGAAAAAATTGTGAAAATCGGCTAAGTCCTTGTCCTAGAAATATTTGGGACATGCGGGACACCAAGGCGCGGTTCGGCCGAAATGCCTCCAGGCGGCCCGCGAAGCAAAGGGACATCTGGGACAAATGGACACGAAATGCCCGAATCGGCCGAAAGAAAGAAAATTTGTCCAAGTCCTTCACCGAGAGCAAGCGGGACAAGAGTACGCGGAAGACCCGAACCGGCCGGTTCGGCCGAAACAGGAAACTTTCACACTGGGACATCTGGGCCGTGAGTGCGCGGAGGACGCGAACCGGCCGGTTCGGCCGAAATGGAAAATTTTAGCACAAGGACAAGTGGGACAAAGGGACGCGCGGGACGCGGATAGCCGAAGGAGCCGAAAGCCAATCAGATAACGCCACGTGTCACTGGCAGAAAGGGGACGTGGAAGCCCATTTCGGGTGAACCGGAAGAATTTGTCCCAGACAGTTTGGGACATCCGGGACAAAAAGATGCGGTGGACGTGAAAATCCGGCAGGCCCGTGGACGAATCACAGCATGACACGTGTCGTCAAGGAAAAAGGTCCAAAAAGTCAAAGGGGCGAGTTTTCGAGCACTGATCCAAACCAATGAAATAGTGCCACGTGTCCAAGTTTAAGGGGCCCACAAGAAAAACCCGTGAAAAGGTGGAGAGAGGGAATTTCTCAGTGAATCAGAGCCCACCACGTGTCGTCCAGATGGCAGAGCACGGGAAAAGAAATTTAAAAATCCGTTTTCACCTGTTTTGTGCCCTAAATCTTCAGATCATCATATCTTTCGATCCAGAGCTCGATTTGCATGTTCTTGATATCAACGGAAAGCTGTTGAAATTCTCTACATGATTCTGGATCAATCTTGCATTTTGGTGCTGTTTTGGAGGGAGAAAATTAAGAAAATGTCTCTGACGCGTGGTGATAGACAGAAGTAATGCTTCAACAACCAACTTTAATGCAGCAGACAGCTCGCCGCTCCTGTTAGACAGCTCATCGTTTTGCCAAAAGCTGCCACTTCTACCATAATGAGATGATTTTAAATGTATCTAGAAGTGGTTGTGGTAGATTTGACTTTCCTCTCTCTTTCTTCTCTCATTCTTAGTATATATTGTAAAGAGGAGCTCCTTTAACAGGTCGGACATTCTTGTTTTGCATCCTCCCTTCTTCCCTGCTTGCAGGAGAATTTGTGGAGCTTTTCAAACCTCCCATATGGATTGTAATGCCAGTTTTTGCCTCTTGGCCACTGCAATGTACTGTATCGACTCTTGAGCAATATATATATATTTGTGATTGATTCTCAACCCTCTCATGTATTCATTGCTTTGTTATTTTGATCTCTTATTGCAGTTTGGTTACCTGTGCATAGTGTTTGTATTGCATCTATGTGGTCTGTGTTAGATTTGCAAAATGAGTGTCTAACATTCCTTGGTGCATCACCTCTGTAGTTTAGGTTTTATTCTATGCATTTTCTCACCCTGTCTCCTTGACAAGTTAGATTAGGTTTTAGTAAACCCTCTGCATTTTTGTGTGCATCTGAACAGAGGAATAGGAACCAGCCTTCTCTGGAGAATCCTTTCTCATCTTTACAAGTCCCACACTTGGAGAAAGGATTCCATGTTGTGCAATCACACTGGATGCCTGAACATCAACCTAGAAGCCTGATCTGCATCCAGGGGTGTTGTGAGTCTGCAACAACAAGCTCTACTTGTTTGTATATCGGATTATGAAGATTTGAGAAAAGTGAGGAATGTAAAAGTTGTTTGTAAAGTAATATATGAATGTAAAAAAATGGATATCTCTTATCCTTGTTGTAAATGTTTTTGTATTTGAAATATATGACTCATTGAAACATGGAAATAATTATAAATCTGCTTCAAAGTTGCATGAAAAAAAAACACTTGAAATTTCAACATAGAAATCAACTTTGAGTGATTTTATAAAATTCATTACTCTTAAATTATCTTCTCTGGGTTTTCCTAAAATTTTGAAACCTTGTTTATAACATATTAATCTATAAACCCTCTAAATCTCATAGTAACCCAACATTTAAATCTCAATATACGTGATGACCTTTTGAGTAGTTTTAACTTTGAAATTTCTGTGTGAGAATCAAATTACAATGATCTTATAAATTTATTTCTGCTAAAATATTTTTTGGGTTTTCCTAAAATGTATACATATAATTCATAACATATGATTATACAACCCATTTAAATATCATAACAACCCAACATATAAATCTACGGATATGCCATGATCTTTAGAGCAGTTTCAATCTGGAAATGTCTCAGTGTAAGAAAAACATTGCACCGATTTTAGAAAATATGTTTCTCCTAAAATACCTTCCTCGGTTTTCCCAAAAATGAAACAGATTCCTTATAACATATAAATCTAAAAACTCTTTAAATATCATCGTAACCCAGCACATAAATCTCGAGATAAGCCACGATCTTCAGAGGGATTTTATCCATTGGCCATGATGAGTTTAGATTATTATGTGACATTTTTGTTTAAATTATGAGTCAAATAAGTAAATGTGTTAGCACATGTACATTGGAATTATTTTCTTAGGGTAATATATGTATATGTATGTGTGTGTGTGTGTGTGTGTGTGTGTGTGTGTGTGTGTGTGTGTGTGTGTGTGTGTGCACTATAAAAAAAGTGTTCAATTTATTATTCAATTTGCTACGATAATCTAAATAAATAGATTAAATTTTGTTACTTCCGTGTATGTTATAAGGAGTTAATTAAACTATATAATTTAAATTTATATAATTAATTCACTTGCAAAGATTTTAGGAAAATGGAATGAAACTACTCATGGATGGGATGCATGGAAAATAAGGGATTGAGTTTTGATGAACACTATTAATGTAAACAAATGAGAATGAATTAATAAAATAATGAAAATGCCCATGGCATCCATCATTGAACTCGTAGCCATTTTCCAGGTGCCCGTAGAATCGTCTGAAGCAACCTCGCCCAATGCCTAGTGCCTCGCAACAACTTTTTAGTAGCTTGCAACCACCGCCTTTCCAGTGCCCGTAAAGCAATTGTCTAGTAGCCTGTAGCCACTATCCAATGCCCATAGTAATTGTCTAGAGCCTACAACCACCGTAGCAAAGTGCCCGCAATAACTATCTTGTAGCCCGCATCCATCAGACAAAGGCCCCCAACAATTGTCTAGCATTCTCGCAACCATTGGTCGCTGCCTGCAACAACTATCTAGCGACTGTAGCCATTTACCAATTCCTCAGTAACAACTATCCAACAACCTATAACCACCGCCAAAGACCCTCCGCAAAGACAAATTATAACCTACAATAAAGTGTAGTAGTTTGGCAGTGAGATTTTTGTAAATGAAAATATTATATCTTAAGCCTCGATTAATGTAATTGAAATATTCATACAAATAAATCATTACTTTGTAGTTTTGTAAGTAAAATGAAATCCACATAAATTTTCATAGATAATTACGAGGATTAATGTAGTTTGGGTGCATCATTTTGTGGGTATTACACTTGGTATCATAGTCATGGGTTCAACACTTGGACCTCGAACACATGTAGAAAACATGAAACAAAAATAAATTTAAACCTAGCGTAACTTTTAAACCTAGTAGACAACACTATTAATGATGTTTTGAAACATAGAAAATTTAGAAATTTGAAAACAAAAACTTAGATGATTATAATTTAACTCCCACCTTGGTTTGTACAGGAGGTGGGGACCGGATGAGGGGTTCTACATGTGGATCTAGACCTACCACCCCTAGATCAAGCAAAGAGCATCCATTTTGCCTTAGATATTACAAACGCTATAGGAGGTTAATGCCGCTATACGTGGAGGATCGTTAGGAGGGTGACCTAGCAAGTAGAATAGAGAATCGTCGATGGAGGCTCGTGTACCTTCATATCACATTGCAGAGGAGATGGCAAAAACTCCCACATGGATTCAATTAGACATGAATCACCTCCTAGGGAGCACAGATTGAGATGTGATGCACAAAGATAGGTCTAGGAGCCCTAGGATCAGAGATGAGTAGGTTGAGAGGCCTAGAGGGCGACAATCGTCTACAATGGAGGACATTAGAGAGATACTAAAGTTGCACTACCTCATTTTGATAGGGACACAGGTGGATTTCAGGCTGAGGTGTGGTTGGTTAGCTCAAATGGATGCTTCAAGCTATGCCCTTGTTTTAGTAACCTGAAATCTTGTGTTTCCATCCACCTTCTGAGAGATGAAGTCGTAGTATGGTGGAGGACCAAGGAATAAAGATCCATGTTGATTCTTAGATAGTCACTTGGGATATTTTTAAGCAAAGTGTTTCAGAGCAGATATATTTCTATGAGGTTCATTCAAAGACAGATCGATGAATTCCATGATCTCAATAAGCCTCCCTGACGGTAGCAGAGTATGAGGGATAATTTCTAGATCTACTTCAATATGTAGACTACATGCAAGGTGAGCAGGTTCAAGTTTAAAGGTTCATGAGGGGCTTGATGTTAGACTTGGGTGGGGAAGTACGCATTCACTATCCATAGACTCTTTCAAAGGCCATGAAGAAGGCCTATATTATAGATGAAACCATGGGACGACTCAGCAGGGCATGTGATGTATTGAGGAGCCGCATAGTAGCAGTTATAGGACAATAGATCGACCAGATCAGCTCCTCCTCCTCGTGGTGGAAACACTTTAGCACAATCTTCCTTCCATCCTCATTGACCTCCTCAACAGCAAAAATAATAGCACACTCGACCGCTCTTTCAACCTCCATAGTGTCATGATGCTCGAGAGAGGCGTAGTATAAGACCTCTAGCTAGGGGCCAACATGATACAGGATCCATCTCAAGCACAGTCGGTAGGAGAATGTCCATTGCAACACTCACAGAGATCTATGGAAATGTCATCAAGTCCTTCAGCATGTAAAACTAGGCCACCTAGAGGACTATCTACACATTGGAGGGGGTGAGGTACTTGTTATGGATGTGGCATACATAGACATCATTGGAGAGAGTGCCCATAGAACCATGTTCATTAGGGTAAGGAACCTGTTTCTGAACCTACTATTGGTGACATGACTAGGAGCCACAGGATATATGCAGCGGTCGAGAACAACTAGGAAGAGCACCAGGGCATGGTGATAGAGACCAAAGGTATCATTGGTGATATTTCTATCCCTATTTTATTTGACTCGTGCTCATAAAATTATTTCATTTTTCCATCTTTAGTAGAGTGTTACAGGCTATTAAAATTAGGCAAGAGCTTAGTTAGGACATCGAGATGGCTTCTAGAGCCAAGATCTCAGTTCACTCCCTAGTAAAGGAGTGAGTAGTAGACCTAGGACCCTTTACCATGACTTTGGATCTTCGTATCCTTCCCTTGGGTTCTTATGGATTTATTTTGGGCATGGATTGGTTGTCTGCACATAGAGCTAGAGTTGATTGTTACAGTAATATTATATATTTTGTAGATGATTTAGGTACAAAGGTCAATGATAGTTGGGTTAGGAGATCCATCTCTATTCGCATTATTTCCACTATGTAGAACCGGTGTGCAAGGTAGGCTTGTCAATTATATGCTATTATAATTAGTTATAGGTCAAAGGATGAGACTAGTGGACCTTCAATTGATGATCACTACATTTTGTTGGAGTTTTCAGATGTGTTTCCTAGTGATTTGCAAGGGATTCCTCCCCCATGTGAGATAGACTTCCACATTGACTTGCTTTCGGGAGTGGAACCTATCTTACGCGCTCTTTATAAGATGACCACAACCGAGCTATGTGAGCTCAAGTTGCAGCTTGAGGGCCTCTTAGAGAAAGGCCTAATCCATTCTCTTGTATCCCCTTGGGGTACACCGGTGATTTTGTGAAAAAGAAGGATGGATCCTTGTGGTTGTGTGTGGACTATCGTCAACTGAACAAAGTAATGATCAAGAATTGTTACCCCCTTCCTCACATCGATGATTTTTTTGATTAGATGAAGGGGGCCAAAGTGTTTTCTAAGATTTATCTTAAGTCAGGATACCATCATCTAAGAATCACAGAGGCAGATATCTCTGCAAGTCAAAGATGCCGCATGAGATATGGACACTATGAATTCACCATTGTTCTGTTTGGTATTATGAAACCCCTACGTGTTCATGAATTTGATGAATGGGGTGTTCAAGACTTTTTTAGACCATTTTTACTCATGTTCCTTGATGACATCTTGATCTATTCTTGCATGCATGAGGAGCACGAGGAGCACCTTCGTTAGGTTCTGTAGTGTCTTCGTGAGAAGCAAATTCACGAGAACCTAGAGAAGTGTGCATTCTTTCAATCAGAGGTGTAGTATTTGGGTCACATTATTTATGGGAAGGTATCATAGTTGATCCTTCCAAGATTAGAGCCATTATGGATTGGACAACACCCACTAGTGTGACCGAGGTGCACAATTTCATGGGGTTGGCAGGATACTACATGATATTTTTTCAGACATCTATCGGGTTACGCACTCCATCACTTCCCTTTAGTGGAAAGGGAAGAAGTTCGTTTGGTCAGATAGATGTGAGAAGGCCTTCAAGACAATGAAGGAATGTCTTATGATAGCACCTATCCTTGCAAAGGTCATACCCTTAGGGTGAGTTCTTCATTTGCACAGATGCTTCTTTGGCAGGATTAGGAGGTGTGCTGATGTAGAAGGATCATGTTATAGATTTTGAGTCTCGCAAACTCAAAGATTATGAGCTAAAATATCTGAATCAAGACCTTCATCTTACGGTAGTTTTCCATGCCTTGGTTAAATGGAGACACTTCCTTCTTGGATGGAGATTTATACTTAGGACTGACCACTTGAGTCTTCACCACCTCTTAACGCAACCCAATATCAATGCTCGTCAGTGACGTTGGATGGATTTTTTTTATGAGTACGACATGAGGATAGAACATGTGAAGAGGAAGGAGAATGTGATTGCAAATGCTCTGAGTAGACGGAGACATGTGGGTATGTTACTTCAGTAGGTACAGATTTGTGGAGCAATATTTTGCTTCAGCTTCCTCATGAAAGCTATTACCTTGTAGTCAGATTAGATATTGAGTCTCAAAGACCCCTTGAGTGGAAGTTTTATGGATATTCATTAGAATCAGATGGTATTCTCAGACACAAAGGTTGGATTTATGTTCCTAGAGATGAAGGCTTGAGACAAGATATCTTGACAGAGGCTCATCATGCACCTTATTTAGCCCATCTAGGGGTGAAGAAGATGCACACCATATTGAGACAACTTTACCATTAGAGGGGTCTTCAAGAGATGTAGCTCATTTTATGTCACAATATTTAGAGTGTCAAAGGGTGAAGGTCGAGCATCGAGATCCAAATAGTCCGATCTACCCGCATACCATAAACCGTGTGGAAATGGGATACCATTTCCATGGATTTCATTGTAGGGCTACCGACATCAAAATACCACCACAACGCCATCATGGTCACGGTGGATAAATTGACGAAAGTGGCTCATTTTTCTCTAGTGAAGACCACCTATACAAATAGTGTAATAGCGTGAGTATACCTTGATGAGATTATGAGACTGCATGAGATTCTGCGGAAGATCATTTGTGACCGCAACCCCTTATACACTTCTCACTTTTGGACTACCATGTAGTGGGTTCTTGGTATGAGTATCAACTTTAGTACAACTTATCATCTAGAGATAGATGGACGATAGAGCAGATAAATCACATCTTGGAGGATATGTTGTGGATGTATGTCATGGACTAGTAGTCTAGGTGGGAGGAGTAATTGTATTTGGTAGAGTTGTCCTAAAACAATAGTTTTTCAAATTTTGATTGACATGGCTCCTTTTCTATAATTATATGGCGAGAGTGCAGGGACACCTTTGAGTTGGGATAGATTGGAGGATAGGGTTTCTCTTGGTCCAGCTTTGGTACAGATATGGAGAAAAAGGATGTATTGATTTGTTAGAGGCTTTAGAAGGCTCAGGATAGGCAGAAAAAGTATGCAGATCTAAGGAGGACATATCATATTTTTGAGGTGGGCACGAAGGTGTTTCTTCATGTCAGCCTCATAAGAGTCCTATCCATTATGGAAAAGGCTCTAAGTTAGCTCCTATATTTTTGGGTCCCTTCGAGATCTTGGAGTGTATCGGTCCCTTGGCCTATCGTCTAGCATTGCCACCTATCTTGTCTTACGTGCATGATGTATTTCATGTATCTGTACTTAGGAGATATATTCCAGATCCCTCTCATATTTTAGATTGGACTGCATTGCAGCATGCGTGAGTAGGGGTAGGTGTAAATAGAGTCTATGTGTATCATAAAGCGAGGACCCTAGGCTTTTGAGGCTGAGATTGACTAAGCGCAGGTCTAGGAGGATAAGTCTAGTGGGATAAGTATAATGATGACTACCCACATTCGAGGATGCAACTATTTTATGAGCTCGCCATTACCTCATCTATTCCAATGACTTATAGGAGGAAGTCAAGTCTAAGGGGAGAGGGATGTAATTCCCACTCGTCTTCAACACTTTTTCATCTTTATATTGATACTATTGGATTGATATTTAAACATTTTGATTTTAATACATTGATGAGTAGATAGATTATACTTGATTTATGGATTATTAATATTATGATGTTTACATTTTATTATAATGCACTAGATATCGGTGTTAGATAGGTTTGATATATGTTGATTTTCATGATTTAGATTTTATACTCACATGTTATGTTTTGGGATGTTGGAGTATAATTGTAATCTCATGGATGTTAGGGTTATATTTTGATATATTTATGGATGATAGAATTACTAACGTCGAATGATTAATATTGAGTTTATATATATATATATATATATATATTCTCGATGTTATTAATACAAATTTGAAAGGCCATATAGTTATTTTGTTGTGTTCAATACTTTTATCACATACACCCAAGGGGATAGGAAACAACCACGAAAGGATGTCGAGCGTATTTATGCCAAATTTGACAATTTGGGTAATATTGTTTAGTGTGTGTTTTGGTTGTCTAGTTTGAAAGTCTCCCATAAGCAGAGGTGACTTCACATATGTGACCATGGGGTGAATAAATTTCCCTTCCTTTAATTTTTTTATGTGTTTTATTGTATGATTTGTGCATTTAAAATTTTGAAATTTTGTCACTTTATTAGTATGTGTAAATGTGTGCTAATTAAGCTTAAACCTATTTATTTTTTAACCAAATTAGAGATGTGAAAAATAGTTACAATAACAATTGGTAATCATTGTGTAATTAAAATTTATGTTTATTTAGGAGTATATTTCTCCACCCCAAGTTCAAAATTCGGATTTTGACTTGGGGTGCATTTTTGGAGGCTTATGGGACAAGCAAGGCTTGTCCCATGCCTCTTAAATTGACCCAACAACCCTACCTATGGGTTGGAAATCTTATTTTTGACCTCTTTGTCCATTTTTTAGTGTAAAAGAAGGAAAATTATTATACTTTCTTTCTACCCCAATATATTATGTCCTTTGAAAGTGTCATGTGTAAGTTTTGAGCCATGTGGGTTATCATAGTCCTTTTCATGTGCATTGATTTTCTTGTTCTTGGTGTGTTGACTTGAGTGTGGGGATGGAGGAATGATGAAGTGACATCCTAAATGGAGTCATCTCATCATCCTCACATTCCATTTCTATTTATTGCTGATTTTATTCAAATGGGGGTTACTTTTATCTTCTTGTGCACTTTTGGAATTGAAGTTGTTTGGAGTGCTTGGAAATTGCTTGGCTTGGATTTGAAAAGGCTTGTGAAATTTTCTTGGAACTTGATGGAGAGGTAGGCTCTCCACTTTTTTCATTATGTTATTGTGTTTATTTGTATGCAATTTTGTGCTTGTAAAATTGTTTGTTTTGCCTTTTGAAGATGTTTGGGTATTGGTTGGGTAGTACATCTTAGTTGGGTGTGGGAGAAGGTTTTATGGGACTATTGGGAGGGAAAACGGAGTTTATGTGAGGTAGAAATTTTTGGGAGTGTGAATGAGAGTCTTACCTATGGATAGTGAAAATAAAATCATGGTTTTGTTGCATGCTTGCAAGGTAGAGATAAAGAGTTTATGTGATTATTTTGTGCACTTAGAGGCTTAGGGTAAGACTCTCATTTCACTGGGAGGCATAAAGAGGTGGCTTCTCATAGCCCTTGATCTATTTGGTTTAATCCTCAAACTTTTTTATTGTTGTGTGTGTGTGTAAACTTGTTGGTTATGTGATCTTGGTTGAGTTGAATGTTTTGTATGCATGTTTGTTGTGAATCCACCGTGTTGGAAGTTGTTATTGTTGCTAAATGCTCCTCATGGTTCCTTCTTTGGGGCTCGTGGGCCATTACGAGGATGGATTATCCCTTAATGGATTTAAGGTTAGGTAGAAAGAGTTTCCTAGCCCCCTTCCTTATTTTGTGATCCTTGTGGTGAAAAGTTGAAGATAGCAAGATTTGGAGCTACCTTGGAGAAGTCATGCAAATAAGAGATTTGGATATTTGGCCTTGTTGATAGCCCTTTGTTTTATATGATTCAATTTGTTATCCCATTTTTTAAAGTGGAAAGCTTATAAAGGATGTAATGAATTCTTGTAAAATTGTATGGTAAAGAGCTCTACTTGGTTGTATATCACATTATGAAGATTCGAGAAAAGTGAGGAATGTAAAAGTTGTTTGTAAAGGAATATATGAATGTAAATGAAAAAAAGGATATCTCTTATCCTTGTTGTAAATGTTGTTTTATCTGAAATATATGACTCATTGGAAAGATGGAAGTAATTATAAATCTGCTTCAAAGTTGCATGCAAAAAAAAACTAGAAATTTCAGCATAGAAATCAACTTCCAGTGATTTTAGAAAATTCATTACTCTCAAATTATCTTCTGGTTTTCCTAAAATTTAGATGGGTTAATTTATAACATATTAATCTACAAACCCTTTAAATCTCATAGTAACCCAACATGTAAATATCAAGATACGCCATGATCTTTTGAGAAGTTTTAACCTTGAAATGCCTATGTAAGAATCAAATTACAATGATCTTATAAAATTTATTTCTCCTAAAATATCTTTGAGTTTTCCTAAAATTTGGACATCTCATTCATAACATATGAATCTACAACCCCTTTAAATCTCATAACAACCCATCATATAAATCTATAGATATGCCACGATCTTCAGAGCAATTTTAATCTGAAATGTCTATGTAAGAATCAAATTACACCGATTTTAGAAAATTTATTTCTCCTAAAATACCTTCTAGGTTTTACCAAAAATTGAACAGATTCCTTATAACATATAAATCTAAAAACCCTTTAAATATCATCGCAACCTAGCACGTAAATCTCGAGATAAGCCAGATCTTCAGAGGGGTTTTATCCATGGGCCATGGTGAGTTTAGATTATTATGTGACATTTTTGTTTAAATTATGGGTCAAATAAGTAAATGTGTTAGCACATGTACATTGGAATTATTTTCCTAGGGTTATATATATATATATATATATATATATATATAACTAAAAAAGTGTTAAAATTATTATTTAACTTACTGGGATAATCTAAATAAATAGATTAAATTTTGTTACTTCTAGGTATGTTAACGTAAGGAGTTAATTAAAACTATATGATTTAAATTTATATAATTAATTCACTCATAAAGATTTTGGGAAAATGGAATAAAACTACTTATGGATGGGATGCATGGAAAATAAGGGAATGAGTTTTAATTAACACTATTAATGTAAAAGACAGAGAGAGAAAGAGAGAAATGAGAATTAATTAATAAAATAATGAAAATGCCCATGGCATCTATCCTTGAACATGTAGTCATTGTTTAGTGCCCGCAAAGAATCAGATAAAGAACTCCGCAACCACTCTCTAGTGCCCGCAAAGAATCGCCTAACACCCCGTAGCCATTTTCCAAAGGCCCACAAAAACTATCTAACAACTCGCAGCCATTGCCCACCGCCCATAGCAATCGGCTAACAACCTCGCAACCACTATGCAAAGGACCACAATAACTATCTAACATCCTACAACCATTGTACAGACAAAGGCCCCCAACAATTGTCTATTAGCTTACAACCATTGTTCAAAGGCCCACAACAATTATCTAGTAGTTTATAGCCATTGGCCGTGCTCATGCAACAACTATACAACAATTTATAACCACTGCTCAACAACCTACAACACTAACTTGTAACCTACAACAAAGTGTAGTAGCTTGCAAGTGAGATTTTAGTAAATGAAAATATTGTAGCTTAAACCTTGATTAATGTAATTAAAATATTCATACATATAAATCATTACTCGTAGTTTTCTAAGTAAAAAAAAATCCACGTAAATTTTCCTAGATAATTATGAGGATTAATGTGGTTTGGGTGCGTCATTTTGTGGGCGTTACACTAACTTAGCCTTATTGTTTCCATTAAGGGATGACCAAAGTTGGTATATTCGTCATTATATTATAGTATACTATAATATATAGGATTAATTCACCATAATGTAGTAATAAAATACAATTTCAAAAATTCATTAATTTTGAGATCTAGAGTCGAAGCCGAAGGTAAAAGTGAATAATCTTGTGAAAAATCCAAAATTATAAGCCAAAAATCCAAAGGTATAAGTGACAACTAGATGGAAATTATAGTATTCTTCCCTATGGGAACATCCATGATGGAACCACACACTAGCATGATGTCATCACCAAATGGTAACATGTTTCAATTACTGCATGATAGATAGAAGTTTTCCTTGTCATGGACCGGTGGCACTTTCCATGCCACTTGTTGATAGTACTTTCCACGTTATCGGCAGGTGGAATTATCGTTTGGTGGTATTACCGCAATGTAGCATTTTCTATGCTATCGCCAGTGGCATTACCAAAACAGCTTAGCATTTTTTCCTCCTGCTACTGCAAGCAGTAACATTACCACACAAAGAGCATTTTCGGTGATTTCATTAGATAGAAAAAAAAAAAAGAATGGGAGTTTTTTTCTTACACCATATTTTGGGAGGACATATTTCTCATCGAGACGATCATTTTAACAAGTAACATAAATAAATTTTAAATTAACCATCCAAAATTAGCAAAATCTGCATTTTTAAATCCAAAATTAGTTTTTTTGATTTTTTTCTTTGCACCATATTTGTTGAGGACACATTTCTCATCGATCTAAACATTTTAATTGATATTGTCAAATTTTGATTTTTCAAACAATTGAATACGATTTTGGCCGACATCATCTACTATCAGCCAACAACATATATTGTTAGTCAAAAATTGCTACTGGATGACACCATTGTTAAAATATAGTTCATCACTTCAAAATTTGTTTTCTTCAGATATGTCATCATTTTGAAAGTTGTTTTCACATATTTGTTAGGGAATCTATACAAAAAAATTGGGGAGGGTCTTAAAATCAACCTTGACTTAATATGGAAACCCATGACGCTCATGCTCATATTTTTTTGTAAGAAACAACATTTACTAGAGGATAGAGGCAACAAGGTTGGAGGGTGATCAACGCCTCTCGTTAGTCACCAATGATGGGGTCACATACAACATTGGTGGCATCTCTTTTCATTTGTGTGCATTGTGTTTCTTTTCGAGTCATAAAGATGCGATACGATTTTATTTCCAATGTTCCTAAAAAGAAGTTTCACATTTGGGGGCACAAACATGACACCAATGATCCATTTCCATTCTACACAAAAATGGATAAACTCAAGGGTAGCTTCTAGAAGTATTGGAATTTTCCTATGTTGTTTGAGATCAAGTGGTAACGATTGACAAAAGTGGCTACAATTAAGATCATTTTTTTCTTATGGATGTAATGTGATTTTTTTCCTATTTTTGAGTGAGCATATTCATATTAAATGTGTGGAGATATGGCATGGAAGGTGCGAAATTGTAAATTTTGTATGGAAAAGAACCTAATTATAGTGATCCTCCACTATACAGATCGTATGACTTTTGTACTTCTTCGGAAGATGATTGACTAGTGAATACATTCAATTGAAAGTGAAAACATGATAAATTTCTCATATGTAGATAATCATGTGCAACAAGATCTAGCCAACAATATGTAGACATAAAAGTATGAGATGACATATGATTTTGTTTTTAGTACTCCTTGCCCCATGTTGACATTGAGAGGGGAATGTTAGGAAATTACTATTTTGAACATTATATGGTTTGATAATATTTACGTAGTGGTAAATATTACTATGTGTGTAAGTTAGGTTGATGTAAAAATTTATGTAATTAGCTTGAATTTAATACGAGTTGTTAAAACAACTTGTATTGTTTTAGAGTATTTATAGGAGCCTTCAAAGGCTTTCTATTTTCTATGACATGTTTGTCTTATGTATGTAATATTTTATGTGAGTAAAAATATGAAGAATTATTATTCTATATAATTACTCATACCAAAACAAGAAGGTTGTTCCCTTGATGATATATACATAAATCTAGACTTTAGGAAATCTTTATAACGCACTTCCAGCCTTCAAGTTACACTTTCTCATGCTAAAAAGACCACAAACTTTCTTAACTCTCCCAATTAAGGGCTCTCTCCTTTGTAAGTGAAAAGAATATCTCTGTGAAAAGAGGCTTCAATATAGTGTTCTTCTTGCATGGGCTAATTTTGCAAAGCTAGTGGCTTGGGCCCCTTTCCCTCTATAATCTTTTCTTGCTTTTGTTGTTTGAAACATTCTATAATTTCTCCTTTGCCACTAAAATATCTCAATCATGCACTTCCAAATTTCAAAATGAAAGATAGATGAGTCTAACATGGAAAAGCTATTAACAATGCTTTGGAAAACAAACTTTGATACCAAACTTGATATGAAAATAGGCAATTTTAAAGACTTTATTTGTTTTTGAATACTTAATCAATTTCTCAATTTCCTATCTTTTACGTTAAAAATGGCTTAATAACTATCAAATTTGTTCCCAAGTGATTAGTTCATGCACTTATTCACCTGTTTCATTGAAATATGATAACAAACTAAATTTACTCAAATTTTTGTAATCTCCCATAATTATGTAAAAAGTTGGTAAAATATAAAAATTCAGCATTAAAACTGAGTTTAAACAATGGGCAAGTGATTAGAATAGAGAGAAATGCAAACCAATTTCATAATAGAGTTCACTCATGTTGGGATACAATCCGTGTTCAAAATACTCAAATCACTCTATTAATGATTTAATAATGACCTCTAAACAAGCATTACATAAAAAATGCATTATATGTATGCAAAATGATTACGTATGCTCTAACCTCTAGGAAAGATTTGGTTTCATTTCCAATGACCTTCCCACAATAATCAACTTTTATCTCAAAAAAAAGAGTTTATATCTTCTTTACAAAAGGTGTTGGACTCACTAATTGGCTAAGTATATATGTCCCATGCAAGGATCTAGGACACGTGCAAGGAATATAGGAAGGGGCATGTGTGGGAAATATGGGATGGCGCATTAAGGCTCGCACCTTAACAGGGTAAATTTGGGAATTAACGGATTTTGTGAACCATGGGATAAAAATAGAAGAATCGAGATAGAGTGTTGACCAAACAATGATTCAAATTTAGAAAAAAGAAAGGATACTTGGTGATCAAAGAAAGTTTATTTTTGGATAAAGCACAATGTGATTGAAGATGAAAGGACATGCATGGATTGAGCTATTAATAGGATAAAAGCAAGTCTTATTTATAGGATAGTCTATTATTAATTGTTTTGTAAGCATGCATGTAGTCTATTTTGAGCATGCCTATTATTAGGAGAGTGCATGGGCGGTGAAGGGAAATACCCCACCCCTATATATATCTATTGTATGCCATTGTTTTTGGACCACCACCATTCACATCTGAGTAATAAGAGTCTTTATATGTGGTTATGGACTAGGGTTTGATACTTATGCATGTTCTAGTGCTGGTTATGGAGATGTATTCATCTTCTGTTATGTAAGACTTTATTATAATGGATTATGGAGGTTGGGTTATGATTATTGATGTGTCTAAATATGGTGAATATATGGTGCAATTGATATTAATTGTTATCTTATCTGTTATGTTTTTGGTTATCTTTGATATTGGTTATTATGACTATGCATGCTAACATCTTGACAAGAAAATACAAAGGAGGGACTTGGTAACTTCGCCCGCTTTAGGTGAGAATTCATTTTTCCTAGATGAGGTAATCAGTACATTTAACGCTTGCAGAAACAAAGACAACATTTTGGTTCCATTATGGGACCTATTTTTGAACTGTCTTCTAGGATGTTGCATATAAATGGTGTATCGATTGACACTAGAGAGCATTAAAAGTTGGGTAGAAGAAAAACAAGATAAGTTTTTGCAACGGTATATCATTGTACTTGATTTCAATGCATGAATGAGGGTAGAATATAATATTATCATGAGCTCTATGAGACATTCTTCATCTTCTTTCGAGTAGAATTATATAAGTGCCCGACAAAGACACGCACTAGGGAAACATTGGGGTCATGTTATCACTAATTTTGACTTCACAAAATTAATAAGCATGAAAATTTTGAAATTTTTCAAAACTATTATTTTTGTATTTTATCACCCTCATCACGATAGTATCATTCTTATGATCGTTCCAATCTTCATTTCATTCATTTTTGGCAAGAACTCCTCCCATTGGGTCATAAATCGCATTAATAATTAATTAATTAATATTTAATTAATTTAGTACGCTTTATTTGATAAAATTAATTTTATTATTATTTGTTTGGGTTTTTAATTAAATATATAATATTCATTAAAATTCAATCGACAATTTTTTCTTTATTACTTGGAGAAAATAAAGCTTCCACTTCCAATTGTTGAGGATGCCAAATTGGCTTCATGTACCCAGATTTCCCCTTTCCTAGAAAATTCTTCTTATTTCCTCGCTTGTGGTATTTCTTCTATTGATTTCCAATCTAACCAGTTGGAAAATGGGAAAAAAATATCCCGATCTCCCACATGGGGAAATAGGGTGGGGATTGTCACCTTCCTTTCCATTTCAAATGGCAAGTGGTTATCGTTTTCCCATTTTCTCCTAGAAATTAATGCCACTACCCAGAGAAAAGGAAATTGGTTATTTCTATGGTGAGAGGAAATGGTTATAGGGAAGCTTCATTAATTCTTGTAACCATTTCCCCATGATACGAGTTAGAAGAAGTTTTGTTTCTTATTTATTTTAGGAGAATGAGAGTAATTGAATTTTCAATGAAGGGAAAGAAATATAGCCATGCCAAGAAAGGAAACCAGCACAAGCCATAGTCCATTCTTACAAGGAAGAAAAGAATTCACCTTCACAAAAGGAAGCAAGCTATTCATAGTTTTCAACACAAGATCCACGCAAGGGTGAAGGCCTAACAAAGCTATACATCCACACACCTGAAGAAGAATAGCAGTGCATGCACATGGGGAAGAAATACCAAAGCTATCCATCACACATAGTTTTCAAGATTAACGAGTTAATCAACAAGAAAATCAAAAAATGTTTTGAGTTTCCCATGAAGAGAACTCGTGTTGCCTTGGAGGAACACCCACATTGAAGCAACAATAATCTACACTAAAATGTAATAGAGATCAATCCAAAAGATAGCAAGAACAAATCAACTACTCATTTTCCAAGAAGAGTTTCCTCATAGCAAGGAATATTACCATGCAACCATAGAGGGAAACTTCAACACGAGTTTTGGAATAAATAAAAACAGTCCAACAAAAATAAGGTTTCCATGCATATCTTGTAGAAAGCTACCAAAGAAGACAAAGAAAATCAAAATATTTCACCCTTTGCAAGTTTCTCACGCATCCATTACCCACACCAAAGATTAGGAAGAAGAAAGCCATATTGAAATAGTTATCCACACATTAATTGAGTGAGAAAGAAAATATCTACACAACCTACCTACAATCTTCCGACGCTGATCGAAGAAAAATCCAACACAACCAAAGGAAAAAGGAAACAGTCCACACCAACCAAGTATCCATGCACTTTTCACAACAAGTAAAAAAAAAAGATGGAAAGGAGAGAGATCCCATGCCAAAGAGATAAGTCTTCACGTAGGAGGATGAGAATTCCTCACTCTAAATGGTAATAAAAATAATAAGAAATTTTTTTAATTATAAAAAGAGCCCACATATTTGCATAAACAGGGAGAATTCACATGCTAGAGACAAAATAAGAAATTGCAAATGCGAAGTAAAATAGTATTCATGAATTTTCCTTATAATAGTTGCATGCGATTGAAGATAAGTCACGGTTCACGCATGCAAAGGAAGTCTTGCTCACGCACCGCCAAAAGTAAAATATTAAAATCAATCCTGCTCAAGTCATTAAAAATTGGGAGAATTTAATTTTTTTAAAAATCATTTTCAACACATTGGTGAGAGGTATTTAGGATATTCAAAAATATCACGTATTACTGATGTATATCGACATAAACGAAAATGAATTTGATGAAAAAGATGATAATATGCAAAAATAACATGTCGTTGGTTATGTCTGATGAAGTAATCAATTTCGTAGACCAATATCTCGAAGTTGGGTGATTTTCGAGAAGAACGGTTTATTTCCTTGAATTCTTCCCATCTTCGTGTACTCATTTTCTAAATTTTAAATTAAAATAACCTCATTTGATATTTTTCACGAACCCAAGAAAAACGTAGTTGACTCGATTTTGTCGTGCGTTAAGTTTCAACTTGGCGGAAGGCCTACTTTGAGAATTCATATCTCGAGCCCAAATGATCGCCAAGATTAAAAAATTACTCATTTATTTATTCCCACATTCATGACCTTATTTTCCAAAATTCATATGTACAACACTTCATTTGATATATTTCACGGAGTCAAATATAATGCGCTTTACATGATTTCGTTGCTACACGTAGTTTTTAGCCTATCAAGGATACTAACTTTGAGGGTTGATATGTTGAACTCATATGATTTTCGGAGCAAAGTATAAGTTTTTCTAATTACCTAAAACTCATATGTTCCCTTTCCAAGTTGTAGATTCTTAGGGTGACGTTTGATATTATTCCTAGGCTAAAACCAAATTGGATTTTCACAAATTTACATTTGTATTTTCCTAGCAGCTTGTTTGGAAGAGTCAACTTTGACCTTTAATATTTCACAGAATAATTTGATTTGGGAAAAAATCTATGATCCAAAAAAATTTGGTACCTTAATAGACTCCCTCATCCAATGAGAGTTTCTCAGAACAAGATTTGTTATTTTTCCTAGGCGCTTTAGAGGCAATTTGTGCAGTTTTGTAAGAAGGAAGTAATAGCCTGAAATCACGCTTCTGTCACAATCATGTCATCTTAAAACAAAACGATGTTGTGGTATGGATTCCAGGGAATTCTACTCACCTCAATACTCCATTCATAGTATGAGAACATTGTTGATACCAACTTGGGACACGTCAACATAGGTCGATCTGCGATCGCATATCAACCGAAGGCGAGTCATAATTTTCCAGACACTTGTTCTGAATTGGTCATCACTTGCATCGATGCATCATGACACCTACATAATGTGGTGATCCAACCACAATAGCCTTGAATTGGAAGCAACCTCTAACTTCCTCATTATGCGGTATAGGTCATAGCTATTGGTAGAGGTCTTTTCGGAGTCAAAAGCCATTGATATCGACAGAGATCGATAATGGGAGAAAACTTTCTACATCATTCATCTTCACTTAATCGTTGTATGGATCTATTCATTGACAAATCAACATCAATGACAAATTCAGTTGTGTGGATCATCAAGCAAGGCCACATCATTCAAGTGTGTCCCCTCACACTCTCGGGTTAGTAGTGGGTGCGATACTTCATCATCCAATCTTAAATTTTGAGCATTCTCGAATTGGATGATCATGAGTAGATTAAAATTAAAACACTTAGGGATGGTGATAAAGATGAAAGACATAACTTCAGGTCATGAATTGCAATCTCGACTCTTGGAAGAGCCTCTCAATGGAAAAAGAGGAGTTGGATTCTGATAAGCCAAGGTGGCGTAACCACTACATCTCGCGAAAATGAATAATTCACCGTGGAAAGGTAATCAGAGCACATGGATAATTGTGTGTAAATTTGTGAATGTGATTGCAAATAAAGACAAATTTTCTCACACCAAAATGATGCTCAAACATCGAGGTGGATGAATTACTTAAGTTTTAATCTCAACTCTCTTATCACCGGAGGATTGTGGAACACGGTCAATGCGTTCATTCTCGTATGACCAAGATATGTATACTATTGGCCCAATGGATAAGGTATTGATCCTATGTGTCTTGATCTAGGTGGCACGTTCTTGACTAAGATTTTTATGTGTGTTTCCAAGTCATTTAAGTGGAGTCCACATGTACCTATTGCTTTTATTTATAATGTGATGTTATTATTTAAGTCACTTTTGGAAAACTTTGGATAACTCAATTGATTTCTATTTTTAGTTGTTCTTTATAAGTTGGTTGAAAAATTCAAAGTCCTTTAATATGCCCTATTTAATGTTTGTGTAAACCTAACTACTTTATAACCAAATTTTGGGTTAGAAAAGGAATTCATGGGCTCATTTGTAAAGGGTGACTTTGAGAGAGGAGAAGAAAATACTTTTGTATGTAAGCTTTACTTCGAAGAAAGAAAAATTGTATTCTTTTAAGAAGACATTTTGGAGTTAATGAAATATGAACTCTATGTCCCATTCATTGTCTCTTATAGCATTTTATGTTCTTATGTTCATTAGATGTTAAGTGTTTGAATATTACACGACAATATTGTCTTGGATCTTATTGTCAATGTTTACTAATATATTGTTCTAGTTCACAAAGTGATCAAGCTCGATTATCTATTAACTCATGTGTGTTCCTTTTACTAATTCTCTTTTAACTGATGCAAACCGTGATTTATTTTTGTTAGTTATTCATTGTGCTTCTCCATGCAATATTCGAATCTACTTTTACCCAACTCTTGTATGTTCATTTCATTCATTCCTTTCATTCATTCCATTTCATCTCCCTCATCCACTTTTCTTTCCATTGATGTTATAAAACACCCCCACATGCAATTTTGAATGTACATATGTAAATACAGCTTTTGGTTTTCAATAAAGGAAACCTCACCTTCATTTAGGAGGGACTTTGTTCCCATCTTGTTTCATGTCATTTGCATGCATGCAAATCCATATGCTAATAGTTTTTGGTGACTCCGTTGGGGACTCAAGAATCATTAACTAGTGCTTGGTTAAATCTTTATGACTACCCCCTCTACACAAGGTCCATTTCTTCAACCAAATATTCTTCCCAATGAATATTTTCAAGGATACATTGCTTCCAACATTCGGATAGTAGGTTAGGAAACCAGAAAAATATTGCAACAATTTTGGTTGTTGATAAAGCCATTAATGACAGAGAAATTTACATTTAAGACCTTAGAAGAGAAGATCACCCACACTTGTCGCTAGAAGACCTCCTGACATGTGTTTATCTTTATTCATTGACATGGACCTCTTCCACAAAGGTTATAATTTGTATGAATATTTCAGTAACCCACCTATCTTGCAACTTAAACTTATTGTTCCGTATACACAAGAAGACATATTATTTGATCTAAGGCAAGCTATTTGGTAAAAGTGCACTAGAAACTATCATTTTCATCTTACCGCATCAATACTAGATAACAAAGAAGATCAAGCTGCGAGAGTTGCTAGAGTCATTCAAGAACAAAGAGATCAAGAATGAGAGTGAAGAGAAAAGGCAAGAGTTTATCGAACATGTCGGTGATCCTTTCTCAATAAAGATTCCAAAGAGGTACAAAAGAGGTTTACATGAGGAGAAAAATCTAAAGGTCAATCACTTCCCATTTTTGACTTTCAAGGAAAGTTTGGTTTCAAGTTATCTCCTCCAAGGAGGAACACACCTCATAGATTTGTAATCCTTACATCAAGTCCTTAAAGAGTAAGGAAAGAAGAAATCACTACCACCAAGCACTTATTATTTCTCATGTTATTTTTACTTCGCATACCAGATTTCCCAAGATGGTAGTTAACGTGCCATGGGGAAATGCAATAGGCCCATTGACCTTACCATCTTGACATGACCTCCCATGAGGATCGAGTAATATTCTTCCCAAGTTTGATGGAGATGGGAAGACATCACTAGATGACCACATTTCTACCTTCTTTGATGCATGTGCAATTTTTTAGTGGAATATGAAGATGTTGCTATTCGCCTCTTCATTGAAACATTACATGACGTTGTCATAGATTGGTTTCATCATCTACCAAATGGATGCATTGCAAACTAGAATTATATAAAAACTAAGTTTGAAGATCAATTTAAGATGGAAAAAGATGAAAATGCCCTTCTTTCCCAACTATCTTAGGCGAAGAAAGAGAAAATAGAATCCATGAGGAATTTTGTGGCTAAGTTAGACAAAATGGTGAACAAAGTTGATGTCGGGTTTACCCAAACGCTGAAAGACAAAAATGTTTCTTTATTAACGCACAACATCTAAAAGTGTGTTATCAATGAGAAGGGCTAGAGTGGCCACGTTGGAACTTTCTCAATCCTTGGTGATACAAATTGAGGATGAATTAATCATTGCAGGAAAATTCAAGAAAATTTCCCTCAAGGAAAGAGTCAAGAAACCCTAAATTATTCTCGAGACCATACTCATTAAGTTGGTTAATGATGTGAAAGATTTGAAAAATCAAGTTTCTCAAAATAGTAAACCTATTCCTTACAAAGGCATCCTAAAAACATCTAGACTCCTAACAAAGCTAGAATTGTTAGTGCTTCGATGAGGCTTTCTATCAAAGCAGCTCCCACAACTAACAAGATCAAGTTGTGATAGTTCTAGATTCATTCAAGAGAAAAGAGATCAAGAATGAGAGTGAAGAGAAAAGGAAAGAGATTATCGAACATGTCATTGATCCTTTCTCAATAAAGATTCCAAAGAGGTACAAAAGAGGTTTACATGAGGAGAAAAATCTAAAGGTCAATCACATCCCATTTTTGACTTTCAAGGAAAGTTTGGTTTCAAGTTATCTCCTCCAAGGAGGAACACACCTCATAGATATGTAAGCCTTACATCAAGTCCTTAAAGAGTAAGGAAAGAAGAAATCACTACCATCAAGCACTTATTCTTTCTCATGTTATTTTTACTTCGCATACCAGATTTCCCAAGATGGTAGTTAACATACCATGGGGAAATGCCATAGGCCCATTGACCTTACCATCTTGACATGACCTCCCATGAGGATCAAGGAAGATTCTTCCCAAGTTTGATGGAGATGGGAAGACATCACCAGATGACCACATTTCGCCTTCTTTGTTGCATGTGCAATTTTGTTAGTGGAATATGAAGATGTTGCTATTCACCTCTTCATTGAAACATTACATGACGTTGTCATATATTGGTTTCATCATCTGCCAAATGGATGCATTGCAAACTAGAATTATATAAAAACTAAGTTTGAAGATCGATTTAAGATGGAAGAAGATGAACATGCCCTTCTTTCCCAACTATCTTAGGTGAGGAAAGAGAAAATAGAATCCATGAGGAATTTTGTGGCTAAGTTAGACAAAATGGTGAACAAATTTGATGTCGGGGTTTACCCGAATTTTGAAAGACAAAAATGTTTCTTTATTAACGCACAACAACTAGAAGTGTGCTATCAGTTGAGAAGGGCTAGAGTGGCTACTTTGGAACTTTCTCAATCCTTGGCGATACAAATTGAGGATGAATTAATCATGATAGGAAAATTAAAGAAAATTTCCCTCAAGGGAAAGAGCCAAGAAACCCTAAATGATTCGAGACCATACTCATTAAGTTGGTTAATGATGTGCTAGATTTGAAAAATCAAGTTGCTCAAAATAGTAAACCTATTCCTTACAAAGGCATCCTAAAAACATCTAGATTCCCAACAAAGCCGAATTGTTGGTGCTTTGTGACGAGGCTTGCTATTGAAGTAGCTCCCACAACTAACTCAAAGTGTGATGTCATTAAAGAAAGTGATGATGAAGTTAAGGTCATCGAGGTTGACAAAGAAGAGCCAGACTCTAGGACATTTGAACCTAAAGTCGAAGATCCTGAAGGAGAAAGTAATAATCATTTCTTCAAGTACCGTTCAGAAGAAGAAGATGAATACGAAGAAATTATAGAAGATATGAATAGTCAATCCTTCATTTTTGTCACACGCTTTCGGAAAAAGGAGTAGAGTACCACTAAGGTGGAAGATAAAAAGAGATCCAAGGAAGTTCCTAAAGAATCTAATACTAAGGAAACTTCCAAAGAATCCAAGACAATCGAGATTCCTAAAGAGTCCAAGATTACTGAGGTTTCCAAGGTCAAAACTATCTTAAAGAAAGGAGGGCCTTTATCAATTCAATCAATTGATAAATCAACTATAAAGAAATTTTATTCTTCCACAAAAGTGTGCCATCATCAAGTTCGAAAGAACTAGTATCGAGGCATCTAGTACGGTCATTTTTCCCAAATTTGATATCATTGATCTCATCAATAAAACAAAAATTTCCATGTCATAGGCAGAGTACTTGAAGTCCAATAAGGATAAACTTGAGAAATTGGTCCATTTTATCAAAGGTGACTCTACTGTTCATTCCTCCAAAGGAATTTTGAAAACTCCCAAAGATTAGAAGACTCAAAATATTGTGGTGTCCAGTACACCTTCGAATGAAAATATTGAACCTATATTTATGTCCTTTCTTATCAACGAGTGCAAATTAAGTAATTGCATTATAGATTTTGGAGCCTTAGATAATGTGATGCCTGCAAAAGTAGCACATGCTCTTGGGTTGACTTGTATGAGAACATTTGGATCCTGTTACTCAATGGAGACAAGACAAGTTCCTCTGATTGGGTATATTAAAGACACTCAAATGGTTTGAGCTCAATTTCCTCAAAAGCAAGTCAAGGTAACCATTCTAGTTATAAACATTCCTTCTTCATACGATATGTTGTTGAGCAGGAAATTTTGTAGAGATCTAGGTGGTGAGATTAAAATGGAATGGTCTCATGTTATGATCCCTATCAATGGAGAAATGAAGAAGTTAATGCCAGAAACTTAGGAAAAGTTCACCATAATGAAAACTGATGATCCCCACGCACAGGTCCTATTTCAAAACTCAAGTATGGGTAATTATATGATGACTAGGTTCATGCACCTGAGGTCACTTGCCAAGATCCCAATGAGATCTGGACTCTTGAGTTTGATGGAAGTTATTGCTCAATAAGTTCCGGCACATGAGTGGTGCTTATATCTCCAAATGGTAAAATGTTTCCTTTTTCTTACAAACTCCAATTTTTAAATACTAACAACATTGCATAATATGAGACATTAATCCTTGGCCTCCTAGTTGTAGAAGAGAAAGGGATAAAATTTTGTAAGGTTTTCGAGAGATGAAAAATTGATTGTGAAGCAAGTAAAAAATCAATTTCAAGTAAAGAATGATCTTTTGAGACACTACAAAAATAAAGTGTGGGACGCGATAGAAGTCTTCAATGATTTTTCCATAAAAAATTTCCCTCATGAAAAGAATGACAAATAAAATTATCTAGTAGTATCAGCTTTATTAATGATCCCTCATTCAAAGTTTGATCAAGAAAAATACATCATTGAAATTTTTTTTAGGCGAAGTGTTCCTGACAATGCAGAAAATTGGTAAGTATTCAATGATGATCAACAAATTATTGACTTCTTGGAAAAGAGGGATAAATTTTAACAATTATACTTTAAAGGAAGTGATTTTGCATTTCGTGAATCAATGATCTCTCTCATTCAATAAGGATTTGATAATGAGGATCTTGGTGAAGGAATCATTCAACTCAAAGGAAATAAAATTCCGAATGGATTGGTTTCACTTGAAGAACTTTTTGATAAGCATGACAGGTTTATCAAAGAGAAAGAGTAGGTAGGACCTGCAAATTCTATTGACTATGAGAAAGTTAACATTGGTACTAAGGACAAACCTTACCTGGTCAACATTGGTAACTGTTGCTCACATGAGGAGAACAAAAAAATTGTAAGCCTCCTTACCAAATATCCTCACATCTTGGCTTACTCATACAAAGACTTGAAGTCTTTCCAACCTAAGGAAATGGAGCATGCCATAGCTTTTAAACCTAGTGCAACTCAATTAAGGAAGAAGAACAGACAATTTAATCCCAACATAACATGGACAATATTCCACAAGTTTCAAAATATAATAGACACATGAATAGTGCTTCCTATTCCACATTAAACCTGGATAGCTAATATTGGTCCAGTTCACAAGAGAAATGGGGAAATTAGGATTTTTGTAGATTTCCGTAATCTTAATCAAGCTTCCTTGAAGGATAACTATCCACTTCTGGTCATGGACCATATTTTACATGAAGTAACTAGATCGGAAATGTTATCCATGCTAGATGGTTTCTCTAGTTATAATCAGATTGAAGTGGCTAGAGAAGATCAACATAAAACCACATTCACCACCCCCTGGGGTATGTTCGTGTATAGAAGAATTCCTTTTGGTTTGATCAATTCCGGTGTGACCTTTCAAAGGGCTATGGATATGGCATTCATAGATTATAAAGACAAGATCATCATGATATACCTAGATGACTTGATGGTTTTCTCAAAGAATCAAGAATATTACCTAAGATATTTGGAGGAAATATTGCAAAGGTGCAGACTTCATAAAATCTCCCTAAATCTAGAGAAGTCTATGTTTGGAGTTATAGAAGGGAAAATTCTAGGTCATATTATTTCTAAAGAAGGAACTAAGATCAATCTTGAGCGTGTTCAAGCTATCAAGAATCTTTCCTTTCCTACAAGTAATCCTGAGAGTCCACTCATTCTTTTCTAAGGTGAACCTTTTGAGAAGGTTTCTACCATATTTCTCCGAGCTAACCAAAGAAATCACTGATATGATGAAAGGAAAATAATCCTTCAAATGGTTGAAGGAAGGTAGAGAAGCATTTGAACAAATCAAGGGTGCTATTGCAAAAGCTCCTACATTGGTGTGTCCCGATTTTAAAAAGGATTTCATAATCTATTGTTATGCTTCGCCGCACACAATCTCTCGCCATCCTGACTCAACACAATCAAGAGGGAATCAAATCTCCTATTGTATTCATGAGCTATGGATTCAAAAACATGAACTCAATTACACTCCCCTTGATAGGCATTCATATGCGGTGGTTAGAGATTTGAAACATTTTAGTTACTATGTATTTTATTATCACACCAAATTCCTAGTTCCCGACACCACGATGAAATTGATGTTGACATAAGAGGATTCATGATCTAAAAGAGGTAACTAGGTCTCCAAGATCTAGGAATATGACTTGGACATCAATCCTACCAAGTTGGTTCAAGAAGAGGACTTTGCCAACTCATAAGAGATAATGAGCCACGAGATGACTTTGAAGAAGAACCAGTTTAAGAAATTTTACCACTGATAGTTTTCATAAGTACCACAAATGAATGGTATTTTGATATAGCCTACTTTCTCACATATGGCGAAAGTTACGAGAATTTGACAACTAAGGAAAAATGAGCTATCAAATTAAGAGTTGTCAGGTACGTCATTTGGGATAACACTTTGTTCAAGAAAGGAATTGATGGCATGTTCCTCAGATGTGTCAATAAAGAACAACAACCTAGGTTGTTGGAAGCCTTTCACAATCATGCTTGTGGTGGTCATTTCTATGGACTAGTGACAACTCATAAAATTTTGTGAGCACATTATTACTAGCCCACTATGTTTTCGATGCTCAGAAATGGGTAGCAAAATGCGAATCTTGTCAAGTAATTTCTTTGGAAGATATAAATTGGTGGCTTTTTCTTTGAAGCTTGTTGTCATTAAAGAACCCTTTCAACATTGGGGTTTATATTTCATCGGGTTATAAATCCAAATTTCAATGTTGGTCATACTCACATGCTCACCGTAGCTGACTACTTTACAAAGTGGGTAGAAGCTATACAGGTGAAACAAACATCTACTGTTGTAATTTGTAACTTCATCAAAGAGAATATATTGGCTCATTACAGAATTCCACACAAGATCATGATGGAAACTACCTCAAATTTTTGTTATAAAGATATGATAGGTTTTTGTTATGGGTATGGTATATCCTTATCTCATTCATCATATTACTACCTGCAGGAAAAATTCAAACGGAATCAAGTAATAAAAACATCATTACTATCGTATGTAAGGTAGTTGAAGAAAATCAAAGAACTTGGCACAAAAATTTATATGATGCATTGTGGGCTGACCGCATAACTCCCAAAAGAGAAATTGGAATTTTTCCATTCCAAATCTTATATGGAACTGATTTTCAAATTACCATCACATTGGATTTACTACTAGCATTACGATTGGCTCAAGAAGTTGATGATGAATTCTTTGCCAATACTTTGGATAGAAGGATCATGTTCCTATGCAAACCCAAAGAAAAACAATTCAAGTAGCGAACATGATTGAAGAACACCAATCCAAAGTGAAGAGGTTATTCGGGGAAAAATAAGGAGAGGTAATTTCAAATCAATGATGTTGGTCTTCTCTCCTGGGACAAGAGATGTGAACCAAAAGGAAAGCATGAGAAGTTTGATTTGTTATGGCTAGGATGTTTCAAGATCAGAAATTTATGTGGAGGTAACACCTATTACTTGGCATATCTCGATGGGAACTCATTTTCCTTTTCCCTACCATGGGCAATATCTCAAGCATTATCAAAATTGAAAACGGGTTATCATTCGTATATACATAGGTAATTAGGATTTTGGTTTGTTTCTTTTCCCTATTTATTGGTTTCCTCTCTTTTGTAATCTATTTTTGTGCACCATCATTTTTGGGATCGTGTTCATTACAATTTGGGTCCGGTCTGCATTCTTTGCGTCCGTGAAGTCCTTGTCCCCAATTAGAGCCGATTGTTTTAAGCTAATTTTGACTTCGCAAAAAATTAACAAGCATGAAAATTTTGAAATTTTTCAGAAGGATAATTTTGCGTATTTTATCACCCTCGTCGCGATCGTCTCATTCGTTCCATTCTTCATTTCGTTCATTTCTAGTGAAAAATCCTCCCCTAAGTCAAAAACTACATTAATAATTAATTTATTACCCTTTATTTGATAGAATAAATGTTATTAATTTTTCGGGGTTTTAATTAAATAAATATTAATATAATATTTATTAAAATTCAATCGAATTTTTTTCTTTATTGCCGAGGGAAAATAAAGCTTCCGCTTCCAATTATCGCGGATGCCAAATTGGCTTCCCGTATCTAGGTTTCCCCTTTCCTGGAAAATTCTTCCTATTTCCCTGCTTGTTGGATTTCTTCTACTGATTTCCAATCTAAAGGGTTGGCAAAGGGGTAAAACATATCTCAATCTCCCACATGGGGAAATAGGGTGAGGATTTCAACCTACCTTGCCATTTCCACTGGACAAGTGGTTATCTTTTTCCCATTTTCCCTGAAATTAATGCCACTACCCAGAGAAAAGGAAATGGGTTGTTTCAACGAGAAGGGGAAATGGATATGGGGAAGCTTCTTTAATTCCTATAACCATTTCCCCGTGAAACTAGTTGGAAGAAGTTTTGTTTCTTATTTCTTTTAGGGGAATGAGAGTAATTGAATTTTTAGGAAGGGAAAGAAATATAGCCATTCCTGTAAAGGAAACAAGCACAAGCCATAGTCCATGGCATACAAGGAAGAAAATAGTTCACCATCGCAAAAGGAAGAAATCTATTCATAGTTATTAACACAAGATGCACACAAGGGTGAAGGCCCAATAAAGCTATAGATCCACACGCCTAAAGAAGAATAGCAATGCATGCACATGGGGAAGAAATACCAAAGCTATCCATCACACATTGTTTTTAAGATTGATGAGTTAATTAGTAAGAAATTCAAAAATGTTTTGATTTTTCCAGTGCAAAGAACCCATGTTGAAGCAACAATAATCTACACTGAAATGTAAGGGAGATTAGTCCAAAACATAGTAGGAACAAATCAGCAACTCATTTTCCAAGAAGAGTTTCCTTTAGTAAGGAATATTACCACGCAACCACGAAAGAAACTTCAACACGAGTTTTGAATAAATAAAAAAATTCAGCAAAAACAAAGTTTCCACGCATATCTTGTAGAAAGCTGCCAAAAAAGACAAAGAAAATCAAAAGCTTTCACCCTTTGCAAGTTTCTCATGCATCCATTTCCCACGCCAGTGATTGGGAAGAAGAAAGCCACATTGAAGCAACTATCCACATGTTACTTGGGTGAGGAAGAAAATATCCACACATCCTACTTGCAATCTGTCCATTCTGATTTGAAGAAAAACCGAATGCACCAAAAGAAAAAGGAAATAGTTCACACCAACCAAGTATCCACACACTTTTGGCAACAAGTAAAAAATGATGGAAAGGAGAGAGAGCCCACGCCAAAGAGATAAGTCTTCATACAAAGGAGGAGAATTCATCATACCAAAGGGTAATAAAAAATAATAAGAAAGTTTTTGAAATACAAAAAGAGCCCATGTATTTGCATAAACAATAGAATTCACGTGTCAGAGACGGAATAAGAAATTCATGCATAATTAAAACAATAGTCATGAATTTTCCTTGACAATAGTTACACACATTTGAAGAGAAGTCACGGTTCATGCATGCATAGGAAATATAGCTCATGCACTACTAAAAGCAAAAGATTAAAATTGATCCTGCACGAAGTCATTAAAAATCGGGAGAATTTAATTTATAAAAAAATCATTTTCAACGCATTGGTGAGAAGTATTCAGGATATTCAAAAATATCATGCATTCAAATGCATTACTGATGTATATTGGCATAAAGGAAAATGAATTTAATGAAGAAGACGATAAGATGCGGAAAGAACGTGTCATGGGTTGTGTCTGATGAAGTAATCAATTTCGAGCTCAATATCTCGAAGCTGAGTGATTTTTGAGAAGAACGGTTTGTTTTGTTGAATTATTGCCATATTCGTGTATTCATTTTCCAAATTTTAAATAAATAACATCTCATTTTATATTTTTCATGAACCAAAGAAAAATGCATTTTACTCGATTTTGTCACGTGCGTAGTTTCAACTTGGCGTAAGGCCTACTTAAAAATGCCATATCTCAATCCCAAATGATCATCAAGAGAAACAATATAGTTTATTGATTTCTTCCCACATTCATGTACTTATTTTCAAAAATTAAAATGTACAACACTTCATTTGGTATTTTTCACGGAGTCAAATAAAATGTAGTTTGCATGATTTCGCTGCACATGCAGTTTTCAGCTTTTTCAAGGAGACTGAATTTGAGGGTTGATATTTTGAACTCGGATGATTTTCAGCAGAAAAATATTGGTTTTTTAAATTCTCCTCACATTCATACGCTCCTTTCCAAGTTGTAGATGCCCGAGGTGACGTTTGGTATTTTTCCCAGGCTAAAACCAAACGAGATTTTTGCAGTTTTACACTTGCATTTTCCTAGCAGTTTTAGAAGAGTCAACTTTGACCTTTAATATTTCACTGAAGAATTTTATTTGGGAAAAAATATATGTTCCCAAAACTTCTGGTACCTTAATAGACTCCCTCATCCAGTGAGATTTTCTCAGAACAAGACTTGTTATTTTTCCTAGGCGCTTTTGTAAGAAGGAAGTAATAACTTGAAATCATGCTTCTGTCACAATCATGTCATCTTCAAATAAAATGATGTTGCGGTATGGATTCCAGGGCATTATATTCACCTTGACACTCCATTCAGAATATGATAACATCGTCGATACCAACTTGGGACACATCGATGTAGGTCGATCTATGATCGCATATTAACCAAAGGTGAGTCACAATTTTTCTGAAACTTGTTCTGCATTGGTCATCACTTGCATGGATGCACCATGACACATGCACAATGTGGTGATTCAACTCCAATGGCCTTGAAGTGGAAGCAACCTCGACTTCCTCATTATGCAGTATAGGTCATAGTTATTAGAAGAGGTCTTTTTGGAGTCGAAAGCCATTGATATCGGTAGAGATCGATAATGGGAGAAAATTGTCTACATTCGTCATCTTCACTTAATCATTGTACGGATCTATTCATCGAAAAATAAAATCAATGACAAATGCAATTGCATGGATCATCAAGCAAGGCCACATCATTCAAGAATGTCCCTATCAACTCTCGATTAACGGTGGACAATACTTCATCGACCAATCTTAAAGTTGGAGTGTTCTCGAATTGGATGATCATGAGTAGATCATAATGGAAACACTTCGGGATGGTGATAAAGACAAAAGACATAACTCTAGGTAGTGAATTGCAATCTTGACTCTTGGAAGAGCCTCTTAATGGAAGAAGAGAAGGAGTTGGATTCTTATAATCCAAGGTGGTGTAACCATTACGGTCTCATGAAAAATGAATAATTCACCATGGAAAGGTATTTAGAGCATGTGGATAATTTTGTGTGAATTTGTGAATGTGAATGCGAATAAAGAAAAAAATTCTCACACCAAGATGATGCTCAAATGGAGAGGTGGATGAATTACTCAAGTTTCAAGCTTGACTTGCTTGTCAGCTGGAGGATTATGGAGCACGGTCAATGAGTTCATTCCCATATGACCAGGGTATGCAGACTCTTGGCCCAATGGATAAGGTACTGATCCTAGGTGTCTTGATCTAGGTGGCGCATTGCTGAATAAGATTTTTATGTGTGTTTCCGAGTCATTTAAGTGGAGTCCACATGTGCCCATTCCTTTTATTTATAAAGTGATGTTATTGTTTAACTCACTTTTTGTAAACTTTGGATAACTCAATTGATTTCTATTTTTAGTTTTTCTTTATAAGTTGGTTGAAAAATCCAAAGGCATTTAATATGTCATATTTAATGTTCATGTAAACCTTAACTACTTTGTAACCAACTTTTGGGTTATAAAAGGAATTCAGGGCTCATTTGTAAAGGATGACCTTGAGAGAGGAGAAGAAAATAATTTTGTATGCAAGCTTTACTTGAAGAAAGAAAAAATTTTTCTTTTGAGAAGACATTTTGGAGATAAGTAAATATGAACTTTATGTCCCATTCATTGTCTCCTAAAGCATTTTATGTTCTTATGTTCATTAGATGTTAAGTGATTGAATCTTGCATGTAAATATTGTCTTGGATCTTATTGTCAATGTTACTAATATATTGTTCTAGTTCACAGTGATCACGCTCCGATTATCTACTTCCTCACACGTGTTCCCTTTTATTCATTCTCATTTAAGTAATCCAAACTCTATTTTATTTTTGTTATCTATTTATTGTTCTTCTCCATGAAATACTAGGGTCTATTTTTACCTAACTCTTACATCTTCCTTCTATTCATTCCTTTCCATTCATTTCGTTCATTCCATTTCATCTCCCTCATTCACTTTATTTTCCATTGATTTTGCAAAACACCCCCACATGTAATTTTGAATGTATAGATATAAATACGCTTTAATTTTCAATAAAGGAAGCAACACATTCATTGAGGAGGGACTTTGTTCTCATACTATTGCACGTCATTTGAATGTATGTAAATCTATATGCCTATAGGTCCTAAGCCAAAGTTTTAGATGCAAGAGGATTATTAGACTCTATTTGATGTAGATGTGGAGTGGAATAGAGCTGTAGATTGTTGGTGGGCTGGAGTGTTGCACAATTATACATTGAATTTTTTTATTTATAATTATTTTTGTCTAGAGGAAGCTTAATTGAAATTATTTCATGAGCCCATAGGATCTTACTTACACGTTATACCATTATCGATCAAGATTTTGATTATAGAAATGGATTTAGAAATCCTACCCATGGATATCTAAACCCCCACCACGAGCAAGGGTAGATGCAAGTGTGGAGAAAGATGTTGGACCTGGTGAAAAAAAAAAAAAGGAAATATTTCTCAAGTTTAATGAAGTATGAGAGAGGGACATGGTACATGCACAGGGGATTGAGGACGTACTAGAGTTGAGGAGGATGATGGCTCGTGAAGGTTTTGAAACTCTTGTGGAAGATTAGGAGGCATAGCATTAGGATCTACTAATTTTGGGCAAGCACAAGAGAGAATGCTCTTCAACTTTGGATGAGAGCACGTTAAAGGAAAGAATGAGGATTGTGGGTGTGCATCTAAACTCACCTATCCACCTAGCCCTTACGCATGGTGTTCTAGATCCATAGGTAGTCATTGAGAAGTAGTCTACTTGCAGGTAGGAAAAAAATGATGAATAGATATCATTTTGTGCTTAATTCAATTAAAGAAATCAAGTTAGTAGTGCACCCATGACAACACAACAGGTGCCTTTATTTAGAAATAATTATGCAGGATTATTTTTAAGTGCATTTTCAGGATAGAGTGTTTGCATGTAGATCATCGGGAGTACTTCAATAGGAACTACAACTATGCAAAAATAGGTGTCTAGTTCATTACTATAACTAGGACACAAGGAAGTTCATTGACAATACCATAGACCATAGCAAGGGGCATGTGAGCAAAAGGTGGATTAGGTGAGAAATTTCATGGAGAAGGAGGTTCTGGTTCTAGATTTGGTGGACAGGGACTACAACCACCACCACATCAACCACCACCATAGCAATTAGTGCATCTAACACATCATGTTTACTATGATATGTTTATCCTCTTACCGATTATAGAGGGATTGAATATGTGGTAGAGCATGTACATAAGTGGAACTTCTATCATGTGCTAAAGGAATTACAACTTCAGATAGGAAGGAAAGTTTATTTGGAACTATGCTTCATAGAGCGCACATAGCTGGTATAGAAATTATGACCCACATCGGACTATGGTGTACTACAATGATTTGTGAACTGTGTTTCTAGAGAGTTTCACATACTAGAGTTCGAACAATAGAGCATCGGTGCACTCGAGGATATCAAGCAGGGTATATCGGAAAGAATGAGGGAGTATGATTTGTGATTTAATACTATGTTGTCTAAGTTTTTCTATGATATACATCAAATTAAGCATGTGTAGTGGTTCGTTGGGAGATTACTAACTCCATTTCTTAGAGCCTTATCTCAAAAGATGTATATTGATCCACACAATGATTTGGAAGTAGCTTTGTGTGATAAGGAGGTTAGAAGTGTTGATATTGGGGTGACCCCATTCTTAGATGCACAAATCGTAGCCATGGAATTTTTTTTGGAGAAGATCTCTTCCAATTCAGCACACGATATGCATAGTGGTATATGGTGCACTGAATATGAAGTTGAGGGACACACTCAGGATATTTTCCATGCAAGTCCGTTCACATGTTGTTACTAGATTGTGAAGTTTGTTACTTGGACCATGATGTATGGAACTATCCACTTTTTGAATCACGTGATCCAAAAGAATTTGTCCATGTATTGTAATATTTTCCACACTTATACACATGACACCACTGATTGTAGACTGATTGATCATATCCACGAAGCCATTGAAATAGGGATGTTTTAGACTAGTGTGGTGAATGAATCTAAGGAGTAGGAAGGAAAACATAATGAAGGGTACAATAATTGAGATAATAGAAATGGAATCTTCCAAGGAGGATTTCAAGGCCTAGGTCATGGTGGTGGTAGATGAAGGCTTGCTAAGGAATTTGTTACATTTTTGGATCCCCTGATCATTACCAATGAGATTTCCCTTAGAATACATATTTTTCATTGTGTGGGAAGTAGCATAAATTAGAGGATTTCTTAGACCTATATGAGAACATGAGTAAAATAAGGACAAGGGTGTATGGATGATCAAGGTACAACGCATAAATGTTGATAAATTAATTCCTAAGAAGATTGTCGATCCATAATTGCAGCCCATGTTGGTTACAAGGCGCATAGAGGTAGCACACACAACGTGAGCCTCTGAAGGCCAAGCCACTCATCACAAGGGAGCAAGTGATAGATTCTAATTATCTAGAGGTGACACATCGGAGGAAGTATACTCAAAGACTATGGGAGTCATTCAAGATTTACAAGGTGAAAAATAGTGTTTAAAAGAACAGACGTGTGTGAGAGAACGTGCAAAGAATGTTGAGCTCCTACAGAAGGATTTGGATGACCTGAAAGAGGTGTGTAAGATGTTGCGTTACGAGTATATTATTCCGCTAGTAGGTAAATGGATTTAGGATAAGGTACAATACGTCGAAGTTGAGCACAAGAGGTAGATACTTCATGCAAATCTACCACCTCATGACCATGAATTTGACAAGGAGATCACACTTGATGTGGTGATTTATGGGTGGTTAGTAAGTAATATCTTAATAGATATAGGCACTGAGGTAAATGTGATGACTCTGGAATCATGGAATTGGATAGGGAGGCATACATTATAACCATCTTCAAATGTGTTTTATATGGAAAAAACTAAGGATATGCCTATTGGGGTCATAAAAGATGCATCTATTATTATCCAGTGGGGCAAGTTTACTGGGGACTTTAAGGTATTAGAACTTGCTAAAGCAGACAACTTCCTAGCACTACATGGGAGACCATGGAGCTATGCAAACAATTTCAAAAGAGATACATAAATTTTGGGAAAAAATATGAGCGTAGGATTATAGCTCTATTTGAAAAGAAGGAGGAGCCCCATATTCAGACTATAAGTGAAGAGAAACTTAATCGAATTTATGCAAAGATGGTGCATGATCCGAAAATGTAGAACCATTAAAGGAATGCATACTTCAAAGTGTGGAGAAACTCGGTGTATAAGTGACACCAAAATTGTTTCTTATCATAATTGAGCTCATGGTATGTATACGATATGGTTGGGCGTGAAGTTAGAGGGTGAGTCACAAGGATGATCAGGTCTTGCGTGGTGAGGAACTTAGGCTTAGCTCAGGTACCAAGATATAATAGTGAAGGAAGCTGATACATTCTTTCCCACCATAGAGACTCAAAGTGGATGAATAAAAGAGATAGAAGAAAAATTTTTTTATACCTTGCATGGGACAACAACATGTTGGTGGGAAAAAATAAATATAACTTCTTGGAATCGTGAGAAGTGAGAATATCCTTTTCCACCGTCTTTACTCATAGTAATGTACCTATACACATTTTTAATGTCATGGTAAGACCCTAGCTTAGATATAGTTAAAATAAAAGGAAAATGTTATAGTATAATCTAATATTATGAAAAGTATTAAATAACAACTAAATAAATCAAGGAAATGACTCAAATAACTAAGTAAATAGAAGTTTGTAACCCTAATGTGGAATAGAGGTTTGAGAAGTACTTATCTTATTCGATTAAGGTGAGGGGATGTGTTGCATTGTAAACTAGGAGAATAAGAGAAGGAAATGACAACACAAAATCCTAAGAAAGTATAGACTTGAGCTCTCTTACTTGACCGGGGTGCACTGGAAGGGATAGGGGCACCCATGGGTGCCCTCATTTGATATTTGGGTGTCTGGTCTATGGAAATTCCCAAAACCCTCTCTAAGGTGTCATTAAGTGACTTCCTTCCTTCTCTTCCTATCGTGTGAGTGTCTTTGAATTTCATTAGATGCCATTGTAAATCGAGAGATGAAGAAAACACCTACAAAACACCAAACAAAGGAGCAAACCCCTAAAAAAGTAATATGAATATGAAGGATCAAACTATCCTCAATGTCCAAAATGGTGGCATTATTGAATGAGTGTTACACTACATCTCAAACTCAATGTAGTTCTAGGTGTATGAGTGCAAATCATGCCCTACGTTACTCTTGTACCAATATCACTTTTTGAAGTAACGAGCAAGTAACTAGATGTAGAATTTAGTAAATGTGTGCATGGAAACAATAGAATCCCCTCCTATGAAGTGTGATGCAGATGAACTATCCTTGTGTGCCTTATGATGGATCTAGATGGATGAAAATGTAGCGTTAGGTGTCTTTGACGGATGTCACACTAGATGTTGATAGTTGATGCTTATTGTGTCTTTCCTCATTATGGTATCATAAATTTATATTTATAAGGTTATCTTGTTCTAATTTAGTAATTAACCACAAAAAGGCTAACCACTAAAAATATGGAAAGCTCAAATGGATAGAAAATTTTAAAAATATGGAAGCAAAGTACAAAAAGGATCAAGGTGCCCGGAGGGGATGCCTAGGGCACACCTATTCTGCTAGGTGCCCTAGTCAAAAATAGGAATAACACGAATGAAAAAATAAACCGGGGTAAGTATAGTGGAGGATCAAGTGAAAATAGAAAGAAAAGTAAAATAGCCAAAGGACATGGTTTAATTAGTACTTTCTTCACTCAAAATCCATATGAATAGTGATAGGAGACCGGGACTAAATATTGAATCAAAGTGCATGATTTAGTGACTACACATACATGTCCATAATTGTGAGAGACTATGGTTTTAGGGCACGGAGGATTTACTACCATCCTTATGAGTTCATAATTTATTCTCCACAATGTGTGGATGTATGTGTGGCTGGTATGTCCATGCTTTGACCTAAAAGGAGACTACAAATTGGCAAGAGATGACTCTACGTATGATTCAAACTTTTGATTACTTTTCTAATAAACCTTCATTCTATAACACATTGTAGATCATGGAGCACATCACATTAGGGGATAGTATGAAGGTGGAAGAGATCATACTAGAGTTGTTTGGTGAACCTGATTTTGAGGAATGCCTTGATATTGAGGAGAGAGAAGAAGTACATATGCATCACACCTAGAAAGAGAAAGAGAAATGAAATATGGTATAAAAGATTGACAACAAAGAGTTAGAGATTCTAGATGTTAGCCACAAAGAGGGTGTGTGCAAGGTCATTGATTCTACCAATGAGAAGGAACGTGCATACTATGCCCCAATGAAAATAAAGAAGGTGAATAATGAAAAAAAGGATGAGCCTAAGGAAGCAATCATTGGAGATTATTGGTCAGAATAAGAGGTGGCAAAGTTCATTGAGATTTTGTGTGACTTCTAGAACTTATTCCCACATCACTAACATGAATTAAATGGTTTGCATCATTATTTTGGTGAGATGAAGATAAATTTAAAAGAAGGTGAGTGACCTTTTAGGAAGATTCCTTAGAGGATGAACCCAAATATGTGTGTCAAGGTGAAAGAAGAATTTGTTATAATGCTCAAGTTGAGAATTATTGAGACCATTGAATAATATGAGTGGGTTAGCCCCATGGTTATATATATCAAGAAGGATGGCTAGATCATGATTTGTCTGGATTATAGAGAGTTGAATGCTTCATGTGTTATAGATCCTTTTCCCATGACTTTTACTAAGGAAATTTTGGAAGGATTAGCTACGCATGAGATATATCCTTTAACAGATGGGTTTTCAAACTACTATCAAGAGATGACAACTTTAACCACCAAGTGGGGAAACTTTTGCATATAAATTTATGCCCTTTCAATTGAAAAATGCGCAAGTAGTATTCTCATGCATTATTTTCTAGGCATTTCAAGATTTTATTCAAATGTTCTTGCAAGTATATTTGGATGATTGGACTATTTATGGGTTAGTCAAGGATCGTTGTGATAACCTCGGGCTTATGTTAGAGAGGTGTTGGTATTTGACAATATCTCTTAACATTAAAAAGTGTATCTTTACTAGGCTTATTAGTAGACCCATCCATGATAGTTGTCATTTTGGGTTAGGAAGATCCTACCAATTAGAGTGAAGTGCATATAGTATGGGACACAATGGCTACTACTGAAATTTTATCAAGGTTTTGCAAAGATTTCGCACACTGGAAGAGTCTCTCAAAGAAAAGGGAAATTTTATTGGGGTAACATGCAGTAACGGGTGTTCAAACATTGAAGGAGCAGCTTACCACAACACCTATTTTGAACTTTCATTCATGAGATAAACCTTTTCATGTACATGTTGATAGCTTGGTGATCAAATTAGTGTAGTGTTTGCACAACCCGGAGAAGGAATTTTTGATCATCTTATTTTCTTTACAATCGGGATGTTGACACCCACCATGGATAATTATGCAACATTAAAGCATAAATCCTTTTCCATGATTTACGAGATTCACAAGTTTAGGTAGTATTTATTGGCTACTATGTTTATATTCTATATAGATCACATGACATTGAAGTACTTAGTCAACAAGCCTTTTTCACAAGGGCGTATCTATAGATGGATACTTTATTTTTAGGAGTTTGATTTCACATTTTTGTGGAGTTAAGGAAAATTAATTTAGGGCCTAACTATTTATCAAGGATTAATTTTGGTGAGGACATGAAAGTCATTGAAAAAACTATGTTAAATGCAGAGTTTTTAGGTTAAATTACGCGCCCTCGTTTTTGGAAGATATAGTTGTCTTTTTGAGAATTGGATTGGTGACAGAGGGGATGAAGACACTAAAGAAGAATCATCTTTCAATACGTGCGGTGCCTTATCAGTTAATTGGTGGATATTTTTACAAAATGGGTAGAGATGAGGTTTTGTGTCGGTGTGTTCTTCCGACATGAGCTCAAAGCTATTATGGAAGACGATCATGGTGGTATAGTAGGAAGAAATTATGAAATTCATGTGACTATGCAAAATATCCTTATGGATGGCCTTTGGTGGGAGACATTATATAAGAATACCAAGGATTATGTAAAAGCATGTGATAATTTTCAATGCCTTGGGAAAATTGGACATAGAGATGAAATGTAACTAAGACCTATTGCAATTATGAAACCTTTTGAGAAGTGTGTATTGACTTTGTAGGACCTATTGCACCACCGTGCGTAGGACTAGTGCATGATATATTATACCTTGTACAAACTTTATGACAAGGTGGGTAGAGGCTACGCCTACAAAGGATTGTATTGTAGCTATAACAACAAGGTTTCTATGGGAAAACATTATTAGTAGGTATGGCTTCCCATTAAGCTTGACAAGTGATAGAGGAACTCATTTCTTAAATGATACCATCAAAATTTTATTGGAAGAGTTTATGGTAGCACACCATAAAACTACTCCTTATCACCCACAAGCTAATGACACTACGAAGATTTCAACAAGATCTTGGGACAAACATTGACAAATATTTGTGATGTTGGAAGAAAATATTGGGATGATAAAGTGTCAGTTGTACTTGGAGCTTCTTGGATCACTTACAAAAGATTAAACATGGCCATTCCCTTTTAGTTAGTATTGCATGTGTAGGTGTATTATATGATGAAAAATGTGTTCAAGAGAACATTAAAAAAATAATTTAATTAGATGATCATCCCGTTATTGTGCATTGGAGGTAGAAGACTCAGTTAGGCATGATAAAAAATCATGGCATGATATGCACATTAATAACAATCCATTTGAATTTGCCAAGATGGTCTTTCTCTATAGGCACTAAGGTAAATGTGATGACTTTGGAAGCATGGAATTAGATAGGAGGCATACATTATAACCATCTTCAAATGTGTTTTATATGGAAAAAAACTAAGGCTATGCCTATTGGGTCATAAAAGATGCATCTATTATTATCTAGTGGGGCAAGTTTCTTTGGGGACTTTAAGGTATTAGAACTTGCTAAAAGCAGACAACTCCCTAGCACTACATGGGAGACCATGGAGCTATGCAAACAATTTTGAAAGAGATACATAAATTTTGAGAAAAAATATGAGCATGTGATTATAGCTCTATTTGAAAAGAAGGAGGAGCCCCATGTTAAGACTATAATTGAAGAGAAACTTAATCTAATTTATGCAAAGATGGTGCATGATCCAAAAAATGTAGAACCATTAAAAGAATGCATACTTCAATGGGGAGAAACTCAGTGTATAAGTGACACAAAAAAAAATTCTTATGATAATTGGGCTCATGTGATGTACGATATGGTTGCGCGTGAAGTTAGAGGGTGAGTCACGAGGATGATCAGGTCTTGCATGGTGAGGAACTTAGGCTTAGCTCAGGTACCAAGATATAACAGTGAAGGGAAGCCTGATACATTCTTTCCCACCATAGAGACTCAGTGGTTGAATGAAGGAGATAGAAGAAACCTTTTTGTTTATACCTTGCATGGGACAAAAACATGCTTTGGTGGGAAAAACATAAATATAACTTCTTGGAATCGTGAGAAGTGAGAATCTCATTTTCCATCGGATTTACTCACGAATGTACCTATGCACATTTTTAATGTCATGTAAGACTCTGTTTAGATATAGTTAAAATAAAAGGAAAATGTTCTAGTATAATCTAATGTTATGAAAAGTATTAAATAACTAAATAAATCAAGGAAATGACTCAAATAACTAAGTAAATAGAATTATGAAACCATAATGTGGAATAGAGGTTTGAGAAGTCCTTATCTTATTCAATTAAGGTGAGGGGATGTGTTGCATTGTAAACTAGGAGAATAAGAGAAGGAAATGACAACACAAAATCCTAAGAAAGGATAGACTTGAGCTCTCTTACTTGACTGGGGTGCCTAGAAAGGGATAGGGGCACCCGAGGTGCCCTCATTTGATATTTGGGTGTCTGGTCTATGGAAATGCCCAAAAACCTCTACTAAGGTGTCATTAAATGACTTCCTTCCTTCTATGCCTATCGTGTGAGTGTCTTTGAATTTCATTAGATGTCGTTGTAAATCGAAATGAAGAAAACACCTACAAAACACCAAACAAAGGAGCAAACCCTAAAAAAGAAATATGAATATGAAGGGTCAAACTATCCTCAATGTACAAAATGGTGGCATTATTGAATGAGTGTTACACTACATCTCAAACTCAATGTAGTTCTGGGTGTATGAGTGCAAATCATGCCCTACGTTACTCTTGTACCAATATCACTTTTTGAAGTAGCGAGCAAGTAACTAGATGTAGAATTTAGTAAATGTGTGCATGGAAACAATAGAATCCCTCCTATGAAGTGTGATGCGGATGAACTATCCTTGTGTGCCTTATGATGGATCTAGATGGATGAAAATGTAGTATTAGGTGTCTTTGACGGATGCCACACTAGATGTTGATAATTGATGCTTAGTGTGTGGTTCCTCATTATGGTATCATAAATTTATATTTATATGGTTATCTTGTTCTAATTTCGTAATTAACCCCGAAAAGGCTAACCACTAAAAATATGGAAAGCTCAAATGGCTAGAAAATTTTAAAAATATGGAAGCAAAGTACAAAGAGGATCAGGGTGCACAAAGGGGACCAGGGTGCCTAGGGCACACCTAGTTTGGCTAGGTGCCCCAGGTCAAAAATATGAATAACATAGAATGAAAAAATTAATGGGTAAGTATAGTCGAGGATCATAAGTGATAATAGAAAGAAAAGTAAAATAGCCAAAGGACATGGTTTAATTAGTACTTTCTTCACTCAAAATCCATATGAATAGTAATATGAGACCGAGACTAAATATTGAATCAAAGTGCATGATTTAGTGACTACACATACATGTCCATAATTGTGAGAGACTATGGTTTTAGGGCCTGGAGGATTTACTACCATCCTTATGGGTTCATAATTTATTCTCCACAATGTGTGGATGCATGTGTGGCTTGTATGTCCATGCCGACCTTAAAGGAGACTGCAAATTGGCAAGAGATGACTCTATGATGATTCAAACTTTTGATTACTTTTCTAATAAACCTCCATTCTATAACACATTTCAAATCATGAATCACATCACATTAGGGGATAGTATGAAGGTGGGAAAGCTCATACTAGAGTTGTTTGGTGAACCTGATTTCTAGGAATGCCTTGATCTTGAGGAGAGAGAAGAAGTACATATGTGTCATACCTAGAAAGAGAAAGATAAATGAAATATGGTATAAAACTTTGAGAAGAAATATTTAGAGATTCTAGATGTTAGCCACAAAGAGGGTGTGTGCAAGGTCATTGATTCTACCAATGAGAAGGAACGTGCATACCATGCCCCCATGAAAATAAAGAAGGTTAATAATGACAAAAAGGATGAGCCTAAAGAAGCAATCATTGGAGATTATTGGTCAGAATAAGAGGTGGCAAAGTTCATTGAGATTTTGTGTGACTTCTAAAACTTATTCCCACATCACTAACATGAATTAAATGGTTTGCATCATTATTTTGGTGAGATGAAGATAAATTTAAAATAAGGTGAGTGACCTTTTAGGAAGATTCCTTAGAGGATGAACCCAAATATGTGTGTCAAGGTTAAAGAAGAATTTTTATGATGCTCAAGTTGAGAATTATTGAGACCATTGAATAATATGAGTGGGTTAGCCCCATGGTTATCAATATCAAGAAGGATAGCTAGATCATGATCTGTTTGGATTATAGAGAGTTGAATGCTTCATGTGTTATAGATCCCTTTCCCATGACTTTTACTAAGGAAATTTTGGAAGTATTAGCTAGGCATGAGATATATCCTTTAACAGATGGGTTTTCAAGATACTATCAAGAGATGACAACTTTCACCACCAAGTGGGGAAACTTTGCATATAAATTTATGCCCTTTTGATTGAAAAATGCGCTTGTAGTATTCTCATGCATTGTTTTCTAGGCATTTCAGATTTTATTCAAAAGTTCTTGCAAGTATATTTGGATGACTGGACTATTTATGGGTTAGTCAAGGATCGTTGTGATAACCTCACGCTTATGTTTGAGAGGTGTCGGTAGTTGAGAATATCTCTTAAAATTAAAAAGTGTATCTTTACTACACCCTTTGGCACTTTACTTAGGCACATCATTTATAAGGAAGGATTATTAGTAGACCCATCCAAGATAGTTGTCATTTTGGGTTTGGAAGATTCTACCAATCGAGTGAAGTGCATATAGTATGGGACATAATGGCTATTACTGAAATTTTATCAAGGGTTTTGCAAAGATTTCCACACACCTGAAGAGTCTCTCAAATCTAAAGGGAAATTTTATTGGGGTAACATGTAATAATGGGTGTTCAAAACATTAAAGGAGTAGCTTACCACAACACCTATTTTGTACTTCCATTCATGAGATAAACCTTTTCATGTACGTGTTGATAGCTTCAAATTGTAATTAGCGTAGTGTTTGCCAACCCAGAGAAGGAATTTTTGATCATCTTATTTTATTTACAAAGCGGATGTTGACACCCACCATGGATAATTATGTAACATTCTAGCATAAATCCTTTTCCATGATTTACGAGATTCACAAGTTTAGGTTGTATTTGTTGGCTACTATGTTTATATTCTATACAGATCACATGACATTGAAGTACTTAGTCAATAAGCCTTTTTCACAAGGGCGTATCTACGATGGATACTTTAGTTTTAGGAGTTTGATTTCACATTTTTGTGGAGTTAATAAAAATTAATTCAGGGCCTAACTATTTATCAAGGATTAATTTTTGTGAGGACACGTAAAGCATTGAAAAAACTATGTTAAATACACAGCTTTTTAGGTTAAACCAACGCGCCCTCATATTTGGAAGATGTAGTTGTCTTTTTGAGAATTGGATTGGTGACAAAGGGGATGAAGACACTAAAGAATAATCATCTTTCAATACGTGCGGTGCCTTATCATTTAATTGGTGGATATTTGTACAAAATGGGAAGAGATGAGGTTTTGCGTCGGTGTGTTCTCCGACATGAGCACAAAGCTATTATGGAAGAGGATCATGGTGGTATAGTAGGAGGAAATTATGAAAGTCATGTGAATATGCAAAAATACTTATGGATGGCCTTTGGTGGGAGACATTATATAAGGATACCAAGGATTATGTAAAAGCATGTGATAACTTTCAATACCTTGGGAAAATTGGACATAGAGATGAGATGTAACAAAGACCTATTGCAATTATGAAATCTTCTCGAGAAGTGGTGTATTGACTTTGTAGGACCTATTGCACCACATGTGCGTAGGATTGGTGCATGATATATTATACGTTGTACAAACTTTCGACAAGGTGGGTAGAGGCTACACCTACAAAGGATTGTATTTTAGCTATAACAACAAGGTTTCGATGGGAAAAAATTATTAGCAGGTATGGCTTCCCATTAAGCTTGACAAGTGATAGAGGAACTAATTTTTTAAATGATACCATAAAAATTTTATTGGAAGAGTTTATTGTGGCACACCATAAAACTACTCCTTATCACCCACAAGCTAATGACACTACAAAATATTTCAATAAGATCTTGGGAAAAACATGTACAAAAATTTGTGATGTTGGAAGAAAATATTGGGATGATAAAGTGTTAGTTGTACTTCAGGCATACTAGAACACTTATAAAAGATTAAACATGGTCATTCCCTTTTAGTTGGTGTTTATCGCAAAAGATATGCTACCAGTTGAATTGATATTACCATCACTGCGTATTGCATGTGTAGGTGGATTATATGATGAAAAATGTGTTCAAGAGAACATTAAAAAAATTAATTAGATGATCATCCCGTTATTGTGCATCGGAGGTAGAAGACTGAGTAGGCATGATAAAAAATCATGGCATGATATGCACATTAATAACAATCCATTTAAAGTTGCCAAGATGGTCTTTCTCTATGACAAAAATTTGTGTGCCACCCAAGGAAGTTGAAGGTGCATTGGTTGGGACCATTTATAGTAACCAAGATACTTGAGTCAAGCGCATGTCAATTGTAGGCATTGGATGGCACCATGTTTCTCGGTTACTTAAATGGGAGTATGTTGAAGCCCTACTATAAATAAAGCTTCTTGGTGTTTGTAATAAGGCAATATTGCCACTTAGATTATATTCCCTTTCATGTGTTTCTTTCCCATCATTGTTATGTTCTATTATTTTACTTCTTTTTTTTTTTTAATAAGTTTGTGTGTAGGAAGTTGATTACTATATTTGAGTTCATGCGCAGAGGACCACACATAATTTTAGTGTGGGGTGAACCAGGTACAAGTGTGTGAATGAGAAAACTATTGGCATAAATCCTTATATACAGGGTGGTACATTTGAGGATGCTCTCTGGAATATTGGTGCAGAAATAAAATGGTACTACATGTGCTAAGAATGAAGGTGCCAATAAGGAAATTTCTCATATTAAAGACCACACGAGAGAAAGGACCGTAAAGTGTAACACGAGGTAAGCTATGGTATGACAAAATACTTGGTATATGGCATGTAGGATTATGTTCTATGGCACATAGGGGAATGTGTCGGAGGTTTGTATCCTAGGAAGTAGTGAGTGTGCTAGAAGGTTATGACTGCAACGTGCGAAGGAAGATGAAATAAAGAAAAATTCGAATAGATGTTTTATTGGGAAAATAAATTAAAAACTTTAAAGCAAGAAAAAGTGTATTAATATCAAAAAGTAAGTCAATGGAATGTGGAAAGGATATAAATGGATGAAATTTAGGTTATTTTCTACCTTGCATTCAAGAATACTTGAGAAATTATGCTACCAAGTGATTTAGTGTGACAGAGCAAGAGGAGTGAAAAAAAAACAAAGTATTGTGTTCACATTGTATGGTTGCGGCTCCTTTATTGAAATTATGAAGTTTGAGCTGAAAGTTGGTAACAAAACTAGGGCAGCAAGGGTTCCCAACACTTGGGTATTGAGGTGAGACTAAGGGTTGTGGAGCAAGTTATCTAGGGCACAATTTTTCTAAAATAATGACACTAAAAAAGAGTGACTACTTCATCACTAAGAGGAAGAAAAAAGGATCAAAAACATAGGTTTAAGGTTAAGGACCCACTACAGACATATACTCGAGAGATGTAGTACCCCTTGGTGTAATTATGACACAAATTTGGAAATTCCAACTATGAAAATGTAAAAGCAATGAATTCAATCATAGGTATTTAGGGAATGAGGTGAGGTTGAAGACCGACATCTTACGTGAGTTGGAAGATAAGAATGAAGAAGGAAAGTATTGGTTGATGACTCGGTGAGGAGAATTTTGGATAAAGTAGAGGTCCTTCAGCTATTTATACTTCCTTTCTTTACAAAACCCTCGTATCTATTCCAATATCTCATGTCTTGTGTTCATGAGGACTACTTTTACTTTGTGAGCCACAAAATGAGGATTATCATTCATAGGTTGTGTGATACATGAGAAGATGTGGAACTAGACCTTTGTGTAGATGCAAAGATTGATAAGCTAGCCATTCAGTTGTAGTATGAGAACGGAGAAAGGGCTATGAGAATAAACAAACTTATAGACTTCGCAACGAGGGTTACAGCTTATACTCATAATCTACAAATTGGGTGCTTCGGAGTGATGGACGGGTGTCAATAAGAATTATTTATACATTATGCACAAAATGGCCCACAAAATGTACAAGTTAAACATAGTGCAAAAGATATTCCCAATGGAATTATTGATGAGGAAAAGGCACACCTAAGAAGGGGTGAAGATTACATGGGGCTACATACTCCTCCTCATTGTATTTTTGGAAGTTGGCATGCCGCACCAACCATCCGAGGATATGTGGGTTCACCCAACTTCTAAAAATACCTTGCAATGCAATTCACATAATAAACATTTGACATGAAATCAACAATACTCGCAAGTCCATGACACATAGGTGGTATGCACCGATGCTCACCGTGATCTAGGAAAATACACTGATAATCAAGAAAGTAAAGCAACTAGCTAGATACCTCCTCCTTCATGATTCCTTAGCAAACCTCAAAATGGGAAATGAAGTGTGGATGAGCCCTAATTGTGTGAAATGTAGGTGCTTCCCTCGAACCGGAGCAAGACCTTCTCTACAACAAGATCAACTTACTTTGCACCAATAGATAAAGGGGATAATGGATTTGGGATGATCAAAATGGGGCTATTTGGGCATTAAGATGAGGTGGAAAGGATGCTCTATGCTCAAAGGATGTAAGAGTTCTAACGGGATATTCAAGCTTATTCTGAAAGAGGGGAGGTGATTATCTATTCTTAGCCTAGAAGTGAGATTAATTCAGAGATTTAGAATAATCACGATTATGGAAAGTAAGCATGATTAGGTGAGTGGGAGACATGAGGAATGGCCTTGAATTAAAGTTGAATATTTAATTTACAAGTGGGGGGACATGAGGAATATTTGGCATGTGGGGAAGATTGGGTTTAGTTTAGGGATTGAAACAAATTAATTAATCGATTAACATTGATTAATTCAATGTGCATTTATATGGGAAATGGAATGGTGAAATTAATTGATTTAGGATAAGTGTGAAATTTTGGTGTCTACATTTTCCCCTCTTTGAAAGGGTACTATGAAAGTATTTTCCTTTCAAAGAAAGTAGAATGGATGGAAGAATATTCCCAAGGTGGCATGATTGAAGATTTTGGAGAGATTCTTCTTAAGGAAGGTTTTCCTTTGATAAGAATTTATCACAGGAAGAAAAGATAAATCATTCTCTAAGAAATAAGTAGAAAAAAATTTCACTTGTAAAAATGGGGAAGAATTCAATCTACTTTTGCTAAGAAAAAGTAGAGAAAATGTTTATTGGAAAGAACAAAGGTGGTAGCTGATGGATGTCATGGTATCTTCAAAGACAAAAATTTCATGGTAGAGGTGAAAATGGATAGATGTGATGATGTCCCCTCGAGAGAGTTTAAAGGGATGGAAGATACGATAGAGATATTGAAAAGAGGAGAGGTCGATTCTATAGAGAGGAGGATGAGAATGGGGTGGAAGAGAAGGAAATGATTGTCCTATGCAAATGGGGAAAGGATTCAATCAGCCTTGAATGCTAGGTGTGAGGATGTGTTAAAGGACGTAATGAGTAAGAGTGGAAAGAGAAAAAGGAATGGATAAGAGTAGTGGTTGATTATGAGAAGAGAAAGAAAATTCAAAGGTGAAGGAGACAAGGGTATGGAATAGAGTAGACAGAGACAAAGGAGGAGAAAAAAGAAATGAAACTATTTGAAGAGAATAAGAGAGAGGGATGATAGGGGAAGAAGGGAATGATGAAGGGAAAAAAAAAGACAAGAAAATGATAGAGCAGAGGGTGAAATTATGAAAAAGGGGAGAGAGATTCAAAATGAAGGGAGTGGAAAAATGAAGAAGGGTGAAGGAGATGAAGGGAGAGAAATTATGGAAAATGAAAGAGATGATAGAGCTGAGAAAATCAATAAACTATAGAAGTAGGAGGTGAAGAAGAAAAGGGTATGGAGAATGAGGAAAGATAAACAAGAAGGAGAAGACGAGATGAGAGTAGGGGGTAAAATCAGGAAAAAGGGAGAGAAGGATGGAAAAATGAAGGAGATGAGGATGATGAAGAATTTAAAGAAGATGAAAGAGGAGGTAGAATAGAGAAAAGAAAGAAACTATGAGGGACTAGGAAAGTGTGGATAATATTAGAGGAAATAAGAGAAACTGGTACAAAATGATTATAAAGGTAGGGGTGACAAAGAAAAAAAGGGGAGGGTACGAGGGAGGTGAAAATGATGGGGGAAGAAGAGATTACATAGCAGATATAGGGAGAAGATTAGGGATATACCAACAACAATGATGGGTAAGCATAGGGGTAGATATATGGGAGAACTCAAGAATATGGAATGAGAAGAGTGAATAAAAGGTGAATGATAAGTTGTGGTAAGGTGAAGGAAAGTAGTGGATGCGTAGGATGAGGATGAATCGGGTGAAGATGAAGAAACAAGACATGAAAAGAATGACAAGAAACAAGATGAAGGATAATGGATCAAGAAGGAGAAAACGGGGAAAGGAACATGATTACAAGTGGATGATAGTAGATGTACTCGTGGTATTATAGGTTGAGAAAGGATAATGGTACGAGGAAAATTTGGTTAGTAGAGGAGACTAGCGGGAAAAAACAATCAACGGAGGAAATGAAGAAGGCGGTGAGAGAGAAGTCCAAAATGATGATTTTAACTTAAGGATGACCCTTAAGTAAGTATTTCATGTGACGGAAGTGGTTAGGTAAGATTTATAAGTGAGGGATGATGAAGATTAAAATTGGGAAAGTAGGAGGTGGTGTTTGCGAGAATGAAAGAGGAGGTGAGAGGATATGATGATGGGGAATGACGAGAAAATGTGGACAATGAGAATTTGGAGTGATGGGGGAGTGAAAGATGATAGATCATCCTTAAGAGGGACTCTTAAGTAAGATCGCCATGCCACATGAGTGGTTAAGTAAGATCGCCAAACCGGCAGTGACGATATGGAAGGTGAAAGACAAGAATGTATTGGGTACAGGGGTGGAATGGTTGGTTGGAGTAGATGATTACTGCGAGGGGTGGGAGAAATAAGATGGAGGAAATATGATGGTATGGGGAGGGCCAGATGGTAGATAAAACTTAAGATGGACTCTTAAGTAATATTTTCATGCAATGGGGATGGTTAAGTAGGATCGCCAAGTTGAAGAAGAAGAATGATTGGAAGAAGTGATTGATGGATTTGGTGGGAAAAGGGTATGACAGATGGAGCGAAGGGGAACACTTAAGGGAATTTATACTACTACGAGAGTATGTAAGTAATATTACCAAGTAAACTATGGATACTAGAAAGAACAGGGAAAAGGGTGCATGGTCTAAGCAATAGTGCAACATGAGGTGAGAGGAGTTGATAACAAGGAAGGAAGGAAACAAAGAAGTGTGACTTAAATGGATGGAGGAACATATGTGGTTTAGGATGGATGGTGTGAGGGGAATCCTTAATTGGGATGCCCACATGGTGAGAGCGATGAGGCGAAGTTATAAGTGGAAGAGGTAGATCAAAAATATGTGTGTGGTGGTGTTTGTTGTCTATTGAAAGAGGAGATGGTGGAGAAGTTTCTACAGTGGGTAGATCTTAGGAAGAGGGTGTAACTCAACCAATATTCCTATATGGAATGGTTCCTTAAGTAATATTGTCAAGATAAAAGCATAAAATTGAAAGGGAAGATTACATAGTGGTGAAAGGGGACATGAATGGTGATAAGGGTGATGTGGGGATAAGGGATGATGAGTAGAAATGAGGAGTGAGGATGAATGGATAAAATACAGGGTGACCATGGTGGGGGATGAGGAGTTTCTGGATAGCAAATGCTACTTGAGAAATATCCTCAAGTAGGATTCACAAACTGCAATGGTGATCAAGTAGGATTCCCAAACTAGGGAATGTATTAGCATGGGTGAATGGATGGGGTGCAAAGTAAGATTTTGATCATGCAGAAGATACTCACATGAAGAAAGCATCTTAATTTTAATATAGCACATAATAGTATGCATCATGATATAAAATATCAAGATGACTAGATTATAATAAACATGGTAATCTTATCCATGCACCTTCTCAAGCATTGCAATCAATCACCACACCATGTCCATTATCTCAATGGGGGCATGAGATGATCGGTAAAATAAGACTAATGTTGTCTAACATACATAAGTTCATTATTACCGCTACCGATTACTTCACTAAATGGGTAGAATTTATGCCTCTCACCTATGTTACTAGAAGCCAAATATCAAAGTTCATTTTTAACAATATCATCTGTCGATTTGGAATTCTATCCTCTATTGTCATAGATAATGGGAAATCATTTTAAAACCAAGATGTAAAATACCTTGCCAAATTTTTTTGCATCAAACTTAAGTGGTCTACTCCATACTACCCCCAGGGTAACGACCAAGTAGAAAAAACAACCAATAAGACTTTAAAATCCATCATGGAAAAAATTTTCGATACACATGGATGAAATTGGCACACTCAAATTTACCCGTTCTTTGGGCTTACCACACACCTATAGGAGCCACCTTGTTCTCCCTCATTTATGGTTGTGAAGCCATTTTACCTGTTGAGGTTGAACTCCCATCCTTGAGAATATCCCTTAAAGATGTAATTAATGAAGATGAATATCGATAATCATGGCTTAATGAGCTTGAGTTTCTTGATGAAAAATGACTTAATGCCCTCAATCATCTTCAAGTCTATCAAAATCAGTTGCAACATAGTTATCATAAAAAAGTAAGACCTAGAGAGTTCGAGGTTGGTGATCTTGTTCTCAAATAAAATCAAAAGAATACCACTAAAGAGAGAGAAAAAGGAAATTTTGAACCTAATTGGTTAGGACCCTATGTAATTACAGCTAAATTTGGTTCTGAAGCCTATAAATTGGCCACTGAAGATGGTCAGGAACTTGATGAACTGATGAATGTAGTACATTTAAAGAAATTCTATTCTTGAGGTGCTATTTATTCTCGGGAGACAATTGCTTGTACATTGTTCCTTCTATCTTACTCATCTCCAAATAATTTAAAATCATTTATTCCATTGGCATATATTTTCATTATCAAAATCATGTCTTCATACTCATCACCATGAGAGAGGTGTTACTATAAATCCAATTAATGTTTGTGAGTTATCATACTTCTTATAATGTCCCACCGGGTGTGCGAGAATGTGAGCTAGGAAAATACACCGATAATCAAGAAAATAAAGCAACTAGCCAGATACCTCGTCCTTTGTGATTCCTTAGCAAATATTAGAATAGTAAATGAAGTGTGGATGAGCCATTAATGTATTAAATGTGTGTGCTTCCCTCGAACCGGATCAAATAATTCTTTGCAACAAATCAACTTACTTTGCACCAATGGATACGGGGATAATGGATTTGGGATGAACAAAATGGGGCTATTTGGGAATTAAGACGAGATGGAAAGGATGCTCTATGATCAAATTATGCAAGATTTCGAATGGGATATTCAAGATTATTACGAAAGAGGGGGATGAGACTCTATTTATATCCTAGAAGTGAGATTAATTCGAGGTTTAGAATTATCATGATTATGGAAAGTAAGCATGATTAAGTGAGTGGGAGACATAAGGAATGGCCTAGAATTAAATTTGAATATTTCATTCACAAGTGGGGGACATGAATATTTGGCATGGGGAAGATTGGGTTTAGTTTAGGCATTGAAACAAATTAATTAATCGATTAAAATTGATTAATTCAATGTGCATTTTTGTAGGAAATGGAATGCTGATATTAATTGATTTAGGATAGGTGTGAAATTGGGTTGTCTACACTCACAGACTTTAAAAACAAATGGCACATTCCACAAGAGTCTCTTGAGGTGGTTGGAGAGCAGAAAAGTTTGTAGTAATGCAACGTAACATTCTTGTAAGGTTTAAAATGGAAAATGGAGAGATGAGCCCTTAGTGTAAGGTTTCATACTCATTCACTTCTAGGTATTTAAGTTCACAATAAACGAGGTCAAGGATGTATAGAATATGCTCTTTGATGCGACAGGGTGGATTCAAATCTTCATATTATGCACACAAGATACAGTACGAATCTAAGTTAGTGTACTTAGAGAATTCAAATCCGAGACTCGTTGGACTTGAATCGTAGTTCAATGTCATGATCAAAGGCATGGTATGCCAATTATTTGTGTATCTGTGACTAAATACTCAAGATGAGGTGGAAATGGAGGTGGCATATACTTACCTCCCAAAACCCAAGCATACAACTATCCCTCCACCGAAGAGGATGCATGAGGAGTCTCCTACGAAGAATAAGAAGAAGAAGAAGAAGAAGAAGAAGAACGAGGACTGGATCATATGCACTGAAAGGACATATAATACAAGAGAGGAAGACATAGTGATGGCACAGGATCTTATCAAATAGTGGAGTTCTCGGAGAAAAATATACCAAGAACAAAGGCTCCAAGGTAGTCTCAAGTAATGAGGAAGGAGAAGAAAATATTCTAAAGGAGTTGGAGCGTGAGTGGGAAGATAAAGAAGCAAGAAAAGTGGCCAAACAAAGAAAATTTCTGACCCAAATAAATAAACACCTAGCCAGAAGAATGAGGAGGAGCCGAGGATCAAACAAAGGGGAATTCACCTACATGTGAGGAGGTGTAAGAGGAGGAGAAGGAGGAAAATGTCACCTATGTTATCAAGGAAGATAAGGGCACAAGAGGTGGAACTAGCACAAGACCCTTCACTCCAAAGAAGCAGAGCATGAAGGTGAAGACAATAAGGAAGAGATGGACACCTTGATCACCACACATGGAATTTTTTGATGATCCTATAAAGGTGTTGATGGCATGGTTCTAAAGTATGGCAACTACATATAAACTATATTGTTAGGACTTAATGGATAAGGAAGGATGAGACTCACGTACAGGAAGATTTGGTCCTAGAATATGCACACCCACGTAGAAGATCCTGAATTTTAATTCACTAAAAATTCCATAAGAGTGATAGAGTTGAAAAGATATCCTACAAAGAAATAAAAAAAAGTAGACCCCGTGTACTTATCGGATGAACATGCATGCAATTCCTTAAATAAAATGGCCGCAGACATTACACAAGGAATTTAGATGTTGGGGCTACAATGAGGGTGATGGTAGAAGATAAAAAGAATAAAGAGTGTGAGATTGAGAACCTTAATAAGGATATCTAGGGAGAGTAGAAGCACACCAAGGAAGCTTATGACAGGAAAGCTCATTAGTAAAACAAATTCTAGGCACATGCCCAACCTTGGTGAGCTAGGAAAGATGTGATTATAATGATGAGATGGAGTACCTTGAGGACCTAGTGGGGATGCTTCTGGTGAACATTAAGAGTGGCACGGGGCCAAATAAGATGTCAATTGAGGCCAAAATAGCTAACGTGATGAGGAAGTGGATATTAGGAAAAATAAACAAATAAGATGTCAATTGAGGCCAAAATAATTAAGAAAAAGGATAAGTTAGATCGTGATGATCTATTCATTGAAGGGATGTTCAAAAATTTAATTAAGGTCATACTAGAGCTCAAGAGTCAAGGAGGAAAACCAATTAGTAAAAGTAAAGCTTTAAAAGATTTTAAATTTGAGTTTGAATGTGAGACCCCATCATTAATGTATAGGTGAAATTATTCTTTTGGGTAGGAAAAATTTTTATTTTATAATTCTTTGAGGACCAAGAACACAAGGAGATACATGAAAATATATATTCCACGCATAAGGATCAGGAGATAGAGTGATGGCGCCTGAGGCTCACACCTTAGTAGGGTAATTTGGCACTTAGCCAATTTTTTGAACCAAAAAAAATTAATTAAGGCCAAATAGGATAAGTTAGATCTTTGGATCAAAATATTTTAAAGAAATTCATTTTGTTGACAAAATGCATGGATATTCAAGCTTATTTTATGTAAGAATTTATTGTAATGGATTATGGAGGTTATAGGGGTATGATTATTGATGTGTGAAGGAAAACTAAATATTGTGAATGTATGGTTGTAATTGATATTAGTTGTTATTTAATATGTTATTCTTTCTTATGTTATATTTTATGGTTTATTGTATGATTATTGATGATGCAAATATTGTAATGATCGATACTTGAATGATTACTATGTTATTCTTTCTTGTTATATCTAGTTATTATGAATATGCATGCTTTGAATTATTATTGAAAAGTAAATATAAAGGATGGACCCAGTAGCTTTGCACACTTCGGGTGAGTAGTTAGTCTTCTTGAATGAGGTCCGTTAGCACTTGTATGGGAAATAAAGAATACAAAAGGCTATTTCACTTTGTGATAATGGGCTCTATCCTTATGAAGGGCTATCATTCTCTCCTTATGAGGGGAAAACAAATATCTCTTTAAGAGACTATGTTCTCCTATTATGGGGCTTCACTCAACCAAATTTCCCAAATACATAAAATATTCATCCTTTTATATAGCATCTCAAGGCCTATGGCTTAGTGGCTAAGAAATAACATTTTTCTAATAATACACTAGGTTTAAGTCCACCATCCATTTTTTGCTAACAACCCACCAAATCAAGGATTTATATTAATCCCTTGTGGTTGAAATTAGCTAAGGTTAGGCTGTAACCTAACAAATAAGTCTTTTAATAATATTTTTGGGGTGAGTTATTAGAATACACACCCACATGTCTTACCTTTTGAATGGGTCTTATGTGCTTTGAGTGTGTGTTTGTCCCACATTCCCCATTTAAGATACATCAAAAGGATTTTAATAGCCTTTTGTTCGATGATGAGTTGTGTCTTAGACCACACTTACTATGTCTTATTTGACTCATCATTTTATGTGCATTGGTTTTGAACTATTTGTTGGCATTGACTATGAATTCTTCATGGATGAGTTGGGTGTTGAACTTGACAATTGTGACCTAGGCTTTATAAATGCATAGAATGTGAAGTGGTTGTTGATGAAAAGGCTCGTCAATTTTGAGAACGATCCCTTTTTGAGGAAATGAACCCCTTAGAATAAACATAATCCCCTATGTCACTTGAATTTGTTAGGAAAATGAGGAACTTAGTTTAAAATGAAGGAGATATTTTTAAGGAATTCAATCAAAGATTCAAGAATATTGTATAGAAACTAGATGAACCACCAAATGAGAAAAATGTAGTTGATTTTATTTCAAGATTACTACCGTATCTAAGATTATTAATTGATGGAAAAGATTTCATAACATTCATGGAAGCATTGTAAATGGCATCAAAACTAGAAGTGGAACCATGGAAGAGAGTGTTAGAAATGACATTAAAGCTAGAGAAGATGCATAATGAATTAATGCAACTGAGACAAATGCTTCATCAAAATAATGGAAGAGGATACCTTTGGAGATATCAAAGAGATAATGAATATCATGAGGGATATCAAGGAGATAATGGAAGAGGATACTACTAGGGATATTATAGAGATAATGAAAGGAGATACTATAAAGGATACCATGGGAGGTATGGAGGAAATAACTATCATACAGGAAACTACCATCATTATTATAGAGATAATAACTACAATAAAGGATGGTATGGAAAATATCAAAAATATAGAGAAAATGGTCAATGGAGAAGGTCGATAACATGTTATTGGTGTGGAAAAAATGGACATATACTATGGAACTCGTGAGAAGAAAATGCATATTATTGAAAATATATTTGTGAGAGAGGAAAGGACTTGTTAGGAAATAAGAGATAAAATATGTGGAATAATCCCTTACGTAATCACAACAAAGAGAAACTAATATGCGAGAAAAATATTACGATCTCAAATAAAAGTGCAAAATAAATAAAACAACATAGAGAGACAAGATTTAACGTGGTTCACCCAATTTGGGCTATGTCCACCAAGAATCACTTGCTCGATTTTATTACAAACCTCCACTCTCTCAATACAATACCTGATCCGTTTGGAGCTATGCTCAACAAACTCTCTGAAATTCACACCCGAATTTAAAATACATCTCGTAATGCATTTGCTTGTTTTTGTATCATATGCATAAGACCATATAAATAGAAAATTGCTTAAGAAGTTTGATACAAAATTGTGGGTATCAAAACCATGGGCAAAAACTATGGGTCTCAAAACCATGGGCAAAAAACTTGGGTATCAAAACAATGGGTACCGAAAACCATGGGCCAAAAACATCCCATAACGGTTACCCATTACCCATGGGTTAATAAACCACCCATGAAAATTTGCTTGAGGGGCTTCACCCCGAACCCCCTACCCGCTCACCGACATAACAATATCATAACAATCTCATAGTAGAAACTAATATGCAAAATTATTACAGATCTGAAATAAAAGTGTAGAATAAAATAACACAACACAAAGAGACAAGATTTAACGTGGTTCACCCAATTTGGGCTACGTTCACCAAAAATCACTTGCTCAAATTTAATTACAAGCCTCCACTCTCTCAATACAATACCCAGATTCGTTTGGAGCTATGCTCAACAAACTCTACAGAATTCACACCCGGATTCAAAACACATCTATAATACATTTGCTTGTACATCTATCATATGCATAAGACCATATAAATAGACAACTGCTTAAGCAGTTTGATACAAAACCATGGGTATCAAAACCAAGGGCAAAAAAATGTGGGTATCAAAACAATGGGCAAAAGACCGAAAAACCATGGGCCCAAAAACAACCCATAACGGTTACCCATTACCCATGGGTTAATAAACCACCCATAAAAATTTTCTTCGAGGGCTTCGCCCGAACTCCCTTCCATCGTGGGGCTTCACCCCCAAACCCCCGACCCGTAGTAAAAATACCCGAGTGTAACACATAGAAGGTGTACCACACTCTAACATGAAAATAGGCTCCACAAACATAACAATCTCCCACTTGGAGACTGATTTCCACTGAGCAAGCTTCTCAACCCTTCACTGTCATCCACAAAAACCAACCAAAGCTGAACATAGCTTTAGTTTATCCCTTATGACCACCTTGGTCATCATGTCTGTAGGATTCTGACTGGTATGAATCTTCTCCAACTTCAACTTATCTTCCTCCAAAGTTGTCCTGATGAAGTGATATCTCAACTTGTATATGCTTTGTCCTGGAGTGGAAAGTAGAGTTCTTAGCTAGGTGTATAGCACTCGACTATCACTATGCAACTTACATTCCTCATGTTTAAGCCCCAATTCCTCAAGAAATTGTTGTAACCAAATCATCTCTTTGCTTGCCTCTGTGGCAGCAACATACTCAACCTCCATGGTTGACAAAGCCACCAGCTTCTGTAGTCATGAAATCCAACTTACTACTATCCCACCTATAGTGTAAATATAACTTGTCATGCTCCTCCTATTGTCTACATCTCCAGCCATGTCTGAATCTACATAACCACGTAAAGTGGTGTCTGATCCACTGTAGCATAAAATTGTCCCCATGGTCCCTCTCAAATACCAAAGGATCCACTTTACTGCTTGTCAATGCTCTTTACCTGGATCACTCATAAATCTACTCACAAATCCCACTGCATGGGAAATATCAGGCCTAGTGCACACCATAACATACATCAAACTACCAACTGTTGATGAGTAAGGTACCTTAGACATCTGGTTTCTTTCCTGCTCTGTCTTGGGACACTACTCCTTTGATAACTTAAAATGGCCTGCCAAAGGAGTCCCAACCGGTTTAGCATCCTGCATGTTAAACCTATCCAATACCTTCTTAATGTACTCTTCCTGAGATAAAGTTAGCTTTCATTCCTTCCTATCCCGAGTTATCCTCATACCAAGGATTTGTCTGGCAGCCCCCAAATCCTTCATATCAAAGGATTCACTTAGTGTTTCTTGATTACTTTTATTTCCTGCATGTTTTTACCTGCAACCAGCATGTCATCAACATACAAACACAGGATAATATAGCTTCCATCCTCAAATTTCTTTGTATATGTGCAATGGTCAGAGTGACATCTGATATAACCTTGCTCCATCATGAAGCTATCAAACTTCTTATACCATTGACGTGGAGCTTGTTTCAGGCCATACAAGCTCTTCTTCAGTTTACACACCATCTCCTCTTTACCTTTGACTTCATATCCTTCTAGCTGCTGCATATATAGCTCCTCCTCCAAATCACCATGGAGAAATGCAGTCTTTACATCTAACTGTTCTAAGTGCAAGTCTTCTTCTGCCACTATTCCAAGAACAGTTCTAATAGAAGTCATTTTTACTACAGGATAAAAGATCTCATGAAAATCTATATCTTGTTTCGCATGCAAACCCTCGACCACCAACCGGCCTTATAACTTTTCTTTCCTCCTTCGTCTTTAACTTTGTACACCCACTTGTTCTGAAATGCTCTTTTGCCTTCCGAGTAGCTTCACCAAATCCCAAGTTTGGTTCTCCATGAGAAACTTATGCTCCTCATCCATGGCTTGCTCCCACTTCTTACTAGCATCTACCCGCATTGCTTAATCAAATCTCTCCGGCTCTCCACTATCGGTGAGTAATAAATAATAAAGAGAAGGAGAAAAATGTTCGTGTTCTTTTCTTACCCCGGAAGACCTCCCCACCGTAGGAGTTTGGGGTTCTGTTGAGTAGGTTCTGAACCGATTCATGGGTCACCGTCCCATTTGAAAAATCTTCTACCACCGCATATTCTTTCTTGGATTCTTCCCTATTTTCCTGCAACTGTTGCTTATACATGACTTTCTCATTAAAGACCACATCCCTAGACCGAATGATTTTCTTGTCCTTAATACTCCAACATTTAAATCCAAAGTCATCACCACCATAACCAATGAAATTACATTTTTCTAATTTAGCCTCTAGCTTGGTCCTATCATCCTTATCTATATGAACAAACACCTCACATCCAAAGACTCTAAGAAATGAATAATCAAATTTCTTACCATACCAAGCCTCCTCAGGTATGCCTCCATCCAAGGCACTTGAGGGTCCTCTGTTTATCAAGTACATAGTTGTGCTCACACTTCTACCCATAAAGAAAGAGGCAGTCTTGCATGTAACCTCATGCTCCTAGCATGTTCCATTATTGTTCTATTCATCCTTTCTGATACCCCATTCTACCATGCAGAGTTCCTAGAATTGTGTTATGCTTGTGGATTCCATTCTTAGAACATTAATCATCAAATTCATTGCTGCAATACTCCCCTCCATTATCGACTGAGACATTTTATCTTAAGACATGTTTCATTCTCTACCAGGCTTTCCATTTAACAAAAGTGTCAAATACATCAGATTTGTTTCTAATAAAATAAACCCAAACTTTCCTTGTTGCATCATCAATAAAATAAAATAATAACTTGAATCCCTAAGAGATGATACTTGAGTTGGCCCCACACATCGAATGCACCATCTCTAACTTACTCTCTTTCTTTGTAGGTCCAACCTTGAGAAACTTTACTCGCTTCTATTTCCCATATATGCAGTTCTCACATAAATCTAAACCCATTTCTATATATCCTGAAAAAATTTCTTTATGATGTCCATGCCCTTATGGCTCATATGACCGAGCATATAGTGCCATAATTTTGTATCTACATTTAAAGCCACAAGATTACAATCATTAGTACTATCGGTGGATAAATACAAGGTTCCAAACTTCTTACCTCTTGCCACCACAAGAGCACCCTTGGTAACCTTCCAAGAGTCACCTGTAAATATCACAGTAAAACCATCACTTCCCAATTACCCCACTGATATCAAATTTCTCCTTAATGTAAGCACATGTCTGACATCCTTCAATAGCCATGTATTCCCATTATGCATATTAACCTGAACATAACCTTTTTCAACTATACTACAAGGCTCATCATCACCAAGAAAAACATGCCCAAAATCCCCTTGAACATAATCAACAAAATAATGCATATGTGGAGTAGCATGAAAAGAAGCCCCTGAATCTAAAACCCAAAATTCAGTAATATTATGCAAAGAAAGAATCAAAGCATCCTGACATACATTACCCGATGCCACATTTACCTCATTTTTTATTCTTGTTATTTCTTCTTGTCCCAAAGCTCCCAATAGTCCTTCTTTGCATGCCCAGACTTTCCACAGTTCAACATACAATCTTTCTCTTGGATATTGACCTTGTCGATCTTTCGATTTTCCACGGTTTCCTCTATTCTTCTCAGTAGCCCTCTAGTTTCCACTTTGTCAAAGCATTCCCAAGTAGAAGATTCCTGAGATTTTTCTTCGCATTTCCTCACTTAGAATCACCCCTACAACATCCTCAAACTTTAACTTCGAGTTAGTTGGAACCGAGTTGCTTACCACCATTACCGTGCTATTCCAACTTTCGGGTAAAGAGCACATAATTAATAAAGCCCTAACTTCTTCATCAAATTCTATTGTAGAATCGAAAGCTAGTATATTCATAACCGTATTGAAATCATTTAAATGATCTCACTCTCGAACTATTCTCGACATCTTCATATTAAACAAATTTTTCATTGAAAATATCTTATTAGAGGTAGAGGGTTTTTCATACAACTTCCTAATGCAATCATCGGTTCTTTTGTAGTCTTTTTCTTTGAAACATTAAATAACACTCAAGATGCAAGACATAGCCGGATCGTTCCAAGTGCCTTCCGATCCAACAAATACTATTCCGCATCTTTCATACTCGAGGGTTTGTTCACCTTCTCAGATAGCGGAGTATAAATGTCCTTTTGATAAAGGTAATCTTCCATCTGCATCTTCCAAAGACAAAAATTCTGCCCGTTGAATTTATCAACCCTACATCTTCCATCATTTACCATAGCTCCCACTCAAGATAAAACTTTCCCTGTGATTCAACACTTGAGCAAACCAAAACCAGGTTTTGATACAAATTGTTAGGAAATAAAAGATAAAATATGTGAAATAATCCCTTACAAAATCGCAACAAGAGAAACTAATATGCAAAAAAATTATTATAGATCTCAAATAAAAGTGAAGAATAAATAACACAACACAGAGAGATAAGATTTAATGTAGTTCACCCATTTTGGGCTATGTCCACCAAGAATCACTTGCTCGATTTTATTACAAGCCTCCACTCTCTCAATACAATACCCGATCCATTTAGAGCTATGCTCAAAAACTCTACTGAAATTCAAACCCGAATTCAAAACACATCTACAATACATTTGCTTGTTTTTGTATCATATGCATAATACCATATAAATAGAAAATTTCTCAAGTAGTTTGATACAAAACCGTGGGTATCAAAATCGTGGATCTCAAAACCATGGGCAAAAACCATGGCTATCAAAACAATGAGTACCGAAAAACCATGGGCCCAAAAATAACCCATAACAGCTACCCATTACCCATGGGTTAAAAAAACCACCCATGAAAATTTGCTTTGGGGCTTCGCCCCTTAACCCTCCCCCGAACCACTCACCGAAGGTAACACATGAAGGTGTACCACACTCTAACATAGAAGGTGTACCACGAGACACCCGAGTGTAGGAAATACCCTAGTGTAACACATAGAAGGTGTACCACACTCTAACATGAAAATAGGCTCCACAAACATAACAGACTCATACAAAGTAAGAGACCAAAATAATAGAAAATTCTAAAAAAATCTACATCCATAGAATTGGCTAGACCACCAAATGAAAAATTCTAGAAAGAAAAGAATAATCATATGGAAGATAAATGAGAAAACCAAGAAAGGGATAAAGAAGAAGAGACAAGGATGTTATGTATTAAAGGAGAAAATGAAATTGTAACATTTTGAGGATGTTGTGGAACAATGAAAGGAAAAGGTAGAGAAACAAAAACAAATAAAAATAATCAAAACCATAAGGACATAGAAACAAAAGAAAAGGTGATAAAAGAAAAGAAGAAAAATATACTTAGGTCAAAAATGGTACAATACAAAATGAACAAGATGGAAGGAAAAAGGATGAGGATTGTGATGTTTATAAACCATAGAAACATGTCAGATACTTGAGAAGGGTACCACAAGATGATAATGGAGAAGAATAATTGTTCATTTTTTAAAGGAAGAAAAAATATACTAGAATAGAGGGACCAAGAAAAAGGTCTTAGGGAATGGAGGAACTAGAAAAGAACAACACCTTATGAAGACTCGTGGGATGAATATTCTGAAAATGAGTGAGATGTATATCTTGTCGAATTTATATTCAATAGAGAATCCAAGTCATACATCATATAAAAGTTGAGAACTAGGACATTTATTCATCAAAACTTGTGTATGGTAGCATGGTTCTTCATCACTTGGTTTTCTCAAGGACGAGATAATGTTTGAAGTCCGAGGATGATGTTGAGAGGGTTCTTCACCATTTTTGATAAAAATCCACAAAAGGGAGGAAAACCTATGAAACATATGAAAAGCCACAGATATAGAAGAGAAGTACATCGTAGTCTCAAGAAATCCTTAGAAGCCTACAAAATTCTCTCGAGCATAAAATAATGTTGCGAAGTCTATCCAAATCCACAACATGAAGAAGAATAAAACAGAGTGTTGTTTGAGCCAACAGAGTCATGACCGATAAAAGTGTCTTTTGAATAATTTTGTATGAAAATATATTTATTCTACTTAATCACAAAAGATTAATATATAGTATAATATAGAATACAGAGAAGATGGAGAGATTAGATGAGAGAAAAATAGAGATATACATGGGAATATGAAAATGAATGAGAAGTGTGTGAAAGACTAATGTAAATTACTTTGATATATAAATAAAGAGTGATGGTTGATGCAATGTATGGAATCTAGTATCTGTTATTACATTATTTTTGTTCATATATTTGAATCTAGATATCTTTTCCTAACAAATCCTTAGCAAAAGGATGAACTACTTAACCCTCATGCTATTGTTGAGGATTAAGGTCAACACTATCATGAGACATGGTCTTAGATGGTTTTATTGAACTCATCACCATGTGTTAAGCTTAATGATGACTTTCCCTTGTGAGTTGACTGTTGAATTAGCCATGTGTAGTTCATGTGGCAATATGATGAAAATGCATTCAATTCCCCTCCTAACAATAAGTATACCCCATTGTCTCGATGCACCCCTAACTCGGAAAATAGCATGGGCCCCAAACTCAACCGTCGAATAACGAGGTGATAAACCAAACCTAGTTTTTTAACTAAAATTAAAATTTCCACATGTTGACACCCCATTGGTCCACTTAGAAATCCCAATTAATATTTTCCAACCTACTCCATCTTTGTCTATTCACGCAAAACTTCAACGAGCCATAAATTTCACATATAATGTTGGCTTCACCCCATTCGAAATGTGTTGCAAAGTGCTTGATGATTTCTTTTTTCTCGCAGTAGTTTCAAAACGATTTTACATGATTTGATTCATGGATATCCTCCATATCATTGACACGTATAGTGGAATAACTATGTAGTATATAATGTACCCATTGTGATATTAATGATATTTGATTGAAATATTCTATTTGACCTAACCCATTATTGATTGAAACCCTTGTGCAATACTTGGAGTGATTTTTCTCTTGCTAAAACATGTCTCTAAGACCTTTGCATGCTTGGAAATGGAAAAATCTAGACTCTTTGACCTAGTTGAGTACTTAAGACTTGTGATAGGAACCGCTCTAGATGATATTTAGCTAATTTGGAAAATTTTAGGAACCTTTGAGTGATTTTGGAAAAATATTTGTAAAATTATCTTGCAAGGGTTCCATGTGAGTTATAAATCAATGGTAATGTTCTCTAATAGCCTTCTAGGTGAGAAATTCTAATAAGGATGACCTTAAGAAGATGAAATAACCCAAATAATATTTTGAAATTGAAATCGAGTTGGTGATTGTGAAGGGGTGGGACCGTATAAATTGGCCAACACCAAACCTTACATCCCGACCCTTCCATACATTTTCAAACCAAAGAGATGAAACTCAAAACTAAAATTTGTGTCATGAATATCAAGGTTTAATGTTGTTTTGATCAAATAATATTCTCATAATTGATGAAAAGATAAGTGTAAAGATAAGAAATTTGTAGAAGAACTAGAGAGATGAAGAGATTTGATTCCGAATGTGAGCATTTATCTTAGCAAGGAGCATGGTAAAACTTGGCATTGCACAAGGACAAGTTACCAAATTTAGTGTCTACATTTAAACCCTATTTTTATAATAGTTTCTTTGATGGTAAGAATGAGACCATCACCATAACCATCTAAGTGAAAAAACCTATTGAATACTTGGTCATTTTGGAAGATGTGGCTATATGTATGATTCTTAGGCATAGTTTCCAGGTTTAGTAAAGCGTTGAGTGTTGAAGTTGTCATGAAATTTGGTCATCACAAAGTTCCATGTAATTGGAATTGTAGAGAATTTATAGTATTGGGGTCTTAAATAGCTCCCTATAGTGCTCAACATTCTACTCTTCTTGAGCTTGCAAGTTTGAAAATTAGATAAGGAAAGTAATTGTTAACAAACTCATACATTTTGGCATTCCATGCACCTCATTGTGGTTCCCAAATATCTATTTTCACATGTCATATTCATGTACTATGCAACACTTGTATGTAAAGTGGTATGCATGATTTTAAGTTGGATTGTGTTTTGGCATATAACCTACTCGAGATAGTTTCAAGTAATTATAAATTCTAAGGAAATACAACCAAATATGGAAATGGAATTGGGAACCCATAAACATGGGTCAAAGTGACATGAGTTGAGACAAAATATTCATTAAAATTATCCTAGAACTCACATCTAACTACCCAATCAAAACTATAAAATTTGTCCCAATTCTATACCTTAAACCACCTTAAGTAACGTATATTGCCAAAATTTGGTGTATTTTAGTGTAATTTAGCATTTCCTCTATAAAATTCTCACCTCACTTTATTCAAATTCTCCCAATAGTGGTAAATATAACTAAGTCACAAATTAGTGTCTCTTTAGGTTTTATGTGCCTATTAAACATTTGCATATGCACTAAATATCAAATCATCGTGCTCCTTAATGTACTCCATCCTCACAAATTGTTAATTATGAGCCACTTTGAATTTTTGAACATTCTTTCTCCTTGTACACCTTCGTCAAAGCCTAGAATCCCTAAACATGCCAACTCCTTCGTTACAAATTGGCAAAATATGAGCCAATCACTATTTTTGGACTTTCTTTCCCCTTATGCACCCTCAACTCTTGGAATCCTTGGTGACTATATGTACCGAAAATTGTAAGGTATTGTATCCGGAGCAAGGTAACAAGTGCCCCAATGATGATACAGGTCTCCTCGCAAGGTGTTCGGGATCCGGAAAAGCTCTCCGAGTGTGCGTGAACATCCCGCATGCCCCACTTAGCCCCCGCATCCTTTGTTTTTCCTTTTTCCCCTCTTTTGTTGGCCTTTTTCTCTTGGATGTAAAACCGCCGCCCGCGTGGCGGCGGTCGTGACCGCCGCCCGATTAGGCGGTGGTCTTAACCGCCGCCCGCGCAGCGGCGGTCCTTTACGCATTTTCCAGAAAGTGTTTTAACGTGACTCACGTAAAAATCAACATTTCACCAGCTTTCCTTGCCGACTTAGGCTTGCATTTATGTTTTTGGTCCCCTAGAATAATGTTTGGCCATTGTTTATAGTTTTAGAGTTCATTTTAGTTTTGATCTTTGGGTGAATGAAAAGCTATAAATAAATGGTTTGTGCACAAACAAAGGGTCGGCCCCTCATTCACTTTCATGCTCTCATTTTCATAGTTCAGTCTTTTATTCTGTTTAGAAGCCATAGTTTTAATTCTTTGCATGCTTAGTTAGCATTGTTCAGCTGTTGGTAAGCCACATACCCATCTTGTGCAGGTGGTACTGTTATTTCACCCAATCCATTGGAGTAGAATAGCTTAGGAAGCCATTAAAGTTGCAGGTTTTTCTCCTCAAACAAGATAGTTTCAGGTTCTGGACGCTTTATGTTGCATGACTCGTAATAAATCCCGCTAGGAATTGCATAAGCCAAGCTCTGTACTCTTGCACTATCCCTCTCCTACTCATTCGATCTGCATTCGAGCTGCCTTTGTCCCAATATCTACTTCTGTTGATGTTAGCATTACACACTTTTCTGGATCCACGTGAACACAAAGGAATGAGAAGATCACACTGAGGGGACAAGATCACACACACCATCAGATTCACCATTGTTCTGTGGAATCCAGGTTCTAGCTTTCAAATTTCTACTTAGAATCATATCAAATAGAATAGTTAATTGCTTCATTTCAGTAAATTCTATTCTCGATATTTCCAGGGAAGTTGTGGGGATTGATAGTTTCTGAGAAACTATGATTCACTCCCCACTTCTGAGGTAGGATCGAGAATCTTGCAAATAGATTAGATGAGCTATTTTATTGTTTAGAATAGATCTACAAATTACACAGGAAAATAACTACACTCGGTTATTTTATTTGTTTTAAATTTTTATTTAGTTGTTATTTCTAAATACGTTTAAATAGCTGCTTTTCTTAAATTCTTAAAAAGTTTCTTAGAAAAATAGAAGTTATATATGTTTTAGATTTATTCCACATAGTTTAAATTTACTTTATTCGCTTAGATTTACATTTTGTTTTGTATGACAATCACGGCACCTAGGGAGCCTAGGGAATACATATTTGAGCCAATCATGCCTCAACCCAACCTCGTCACAAATAGTTGACATAGACCGTAACCTTAGAATACAAGTCTTCCAAACAACAACGGATTTACAACTCGATCACTCTCTCGGTTGAGAGGATTAAATATAGAAGACAAACACACACGTTTTGGTCAAATCAACCGAACTACATTACCCTAGGAAAACATTCACATGACTCAGTAGAAGGGTTCAAAGAAAACAAACCTTTGGTTGTGATCCTTTATCCCACAAATGGATGCGGGAGACACTCTCACGACATAGATACTAGTTTAAGGATCCAGTTTGCCGTACGAACGCCCGTGAGGTACTCTAAGAAAATCACACGCTTATTCATCCTAAATATAGAATCTGAGAAAGCATATGATTATTGGATACTAGGGATTAGGACTTGATTTCGTACATGACCATAGCGGGACCGCAACAACCAAGAGTCTACGGTTGTGATCCACAAATCCCACACCTAACAAATCCATAAGTTAATCAGACATGACACGGCCTACGCACACTAGTATTCCAGTACACTCCACTTCCACCCATCATCATCGAACAATTATCCTTACTAGTTATAGCGGCTAACAAAGCTAGAGAATTCTGGACTAGGCCAGAGAATCATCCGTAGAATTGATTGTATTCACCATCCACCATATGACCTTATCTGGAGATATACACGAAACTATCCTAGGTCATTTTCCACATATTCCACAACCCATAGATCGAATCACGCCAGAACTCGATATTGATTGGAGCCTTCGAGTAGTCATCCTTGTTGATTGATCTATCACACCACCAGTGTTAGAAGGGCCTTCTTTGCCTTAGATTCACAAATTCCACTAGTGCGTGTCAAAGACATTAGATTGCCTAACTAGTCCTGTCTACATCCCATGAATATTCCATCCTCACCGGCTATCTCGGCACGACCTCGGGAGGTTGGGTACGCGGAAGAGTTACTCGTAGATTCCCACGCCGCTTGTTGCTTTTCCAAAGGTGCAAAATTGGTGAACCCGACGTGAAACAAACAAAATTAGTGAAGCTGACGTAAACTTCCTACTTTCTAATTCGAGTCATAGTATCACGTGTTCTTCCAAGTTTAGTTTACTTTTTCATCTTCTCCGCCTCATTAGCCTTTCACAAATCACCTTCGCTCCTTCCTATTATTCTCATGGGTATTCATATACCCCCCGAATATGTTGGGATTCGATGCATATGGTAGACCCCTCTTGGGTCTTGAGGCATACTACGCCCAACAGAATAGGCAATCATCACCATCACTCTCGGTATGGGGTGACAACTACTCAACTAATCAGTTGTCAACACAAACTCCAAGAATTAGATATAGCTCGTCCTTTCAAACTGAGGAGTTAGATCAACCCCCTCGAATGCAACAAACAGAGCTTTCAGGCTCGAACAATATGACGTTCACCGGAGAATCTGGGTCATCTCCTCAGGTATTGCTTAGACCACAAATCAGTAGACAATCAGACCCATACCTGGTCTTAGATGATGAATAGTCAATACGTTATCCTAGGAGTGAACAACGCTCTCAGGGTATATACCCACCTGTAGGAGGTTTACAAATGCAACCCGAGGTCTCTTTTCAAGAAAACACCTCTATACCATTGCATATAGGAAATACTCTCGGAGAAACTTGGCAAGATAGTGATCAGTTCATAGCAGGATATCACATGCCCATACAACACCAGGGTATACAACAAACGCCGCTAAGGCAAAGCACTGTGACTTCACCAAATGAAGTCATTTCAACGTTAGTAGAAAAAGTGAGAGGGTTAGAACTTGCTCAAGCAAGTCAAAATCCTCGCCTCATGCAGCAAGCAAGAAGTTCCAATCCTCCACGCTATCCTGGCCAAATAGATCTCCTCACAGAGTAGGCACGTTAGGCATGCCTCCTTAATATCCACAAAAACACCAACTAGGCCCATCATCTCTAACACTGTTCCTCCCGGTTTAGTACAAAACAATCCATTCCTAGACAATACCCCATCATACTTAAACATGTACTCCAAATCACCACAAGGAGATATGTTCTCCTCTCCCATGTTTTCTCAAACGCAGGACTTCCTATGCCCCCGCCAACGCATATGATGTGCCGTATCAAAAACCCATCCCACCACCACTCCCTCAGCAACCACCATCAATGGTCAAAACCTATGCGATAGGGACTTATTCAGAATATCTGAAAGAGCCCTTAGACTTCGCCATACGAAGCATTATGCTTCCAAGACCCCTTCCCGATTTACCCAAATACAAAGGTGAGGGAGATCCAAACGTGCATATCAAAGCTTACGCTACAGCCATACGCGAACTACTCCCTTGGGATGGGGTTGTTGCTAAAATATTCCCCAAAACCTTGGAAGGCATTGCTCTCGACTGGTATTATAGAATACCTGAGGCTTCCATCCATTCATTTAAACAACTCATATCAGAGTTCATTAAGGCATTCGACATGAACAAGCTATTAAGAACAGGAATCAGGGAGTTCTTACACATCAAACAAGAACACAATGAATCTGTCACCCATTTCATCCAAAGGTGGCGTACAGTCCTTTATTCCTCGGCAAGTGCTCCAAATATGGATCAGATGGAACTATGTGATTTATTCCTTCATTCTCTCAGCAAAGAGGTGAAGGAAGAAGTCCAGAAGTTCCCACTAAGAACTTACGATGAAGTACTTGAGAGCACTCTTCGAATAGATCAAGCAGCGATAGATAGTGGCCATAAAACATATGGAGCAAACGGGAGGTTAATCACCCCCAATCAGAACACTACAAATTATCCCACTACCACAAGCATCAATCAAGGACCTAAAATCCTTAACAAAAATCGGGGTGTAACAACGGATGGAGTAACCGACCATCCCAAGAAGGTAAATGTTGTCAATACTCCATCACAAACAAACAACCAACGAAACAACAACTTTACCCCGACGATCAATACAGTGGATTTTAACCATCCACAACAACAACAACAATGGTGAAATCCCATACAAGGGCCAAGCCAAAACTCATTTGGTTATCAAAACCAAAGCCAGAAACAACAAATGAAAAACTTTAATCCTAATAGGCAACATTTTGATAAGAGTTTTAGGCCACAATATACACCAAACCAACAAAACAGGAATTACAATACCAATTCATATTGTGGTTTCCACAAGATTCGAGGTCATGATACTAGAATGTGCTGGGACTACAATAAATTCATGCAACGTTTTCCAGAAGAACAAAGACAGTTCTTCACAGGTTTGTTTTTGGTAGATCCTATGTCACCGCCACCAAACACTCTCGCAGGGGCAGTTTCTCCTCAGAATGCTCCCCTCAAGATCTTTAACGATCCACTCCCAAATCATGATAATAACAGATTAAATCCAACTGGGACGAACAAGGGTGCAATGACGGAAACAATGATCATGAAGCCTTGACTTCACTAAATCCATCAGTTGCGCCACAATTAGGAAATCAGCCGAGACCCAAGATAGTCACTTAGTAGAAATAGATGTTGAACTACCTATCAAAGCTATAACAAGAAAACGAGAATATTTTTCTCAACTAAGCCCAAGTCATCCGCTGAAAGTATAAGAGTTAACAAATAGTAGAAAAACCCATGGGTGCCTATGATTTAATTAGCGACCTAACAAGGACCTTCTCACACATTTCATTTTTGGACTTACTAAAGAACTCTCCTACTCACAAAGCTATTGTTTTAGAAGCATTAGGTTTAGGTCATCTAATTAACATCACTCCACCTCCTGAAACACAAGTAAACCACGTAGATTTTGATATCCACCCTCCTGGGCAGTTTGGACAAGGATGTCGAATTCATATTCGAAATAAGTAAAATGCCTACAGATGCTGAGATTGCACACCGAGGTGATCCAACCTTACACTTACAAGTATGGGTTTATAATAACTACGTAAAATGGGCAATGGTTGACGATGGGGCCGTAGTTAACATAGTCCCCTTCTCTTTCCTCCAGAAACTAGGATATGGGGAAACAAACTGTTCCGCCACTCAAAATACATTGAGAGGCTATGATAGCCTTAAAGCCACTTCGATAGGAACCATAATACTACCAGTCACCTTAGGACCCAAAACCATTTTAACTAAGTTTTATATTATTGATCGGGAAACTAATTATAATATGATCCTCGGCCGGCCATGGATACACCGAATGAAGGCAATCCCTTCTACGTTATTCCAAGAAGTAAGATTCCTGCATCTAGGAAAGGTATTTGTAGCCAAAGGTGATCCAAAACCTTTCGATATACACCTAGCCGACTTAAAGAAAAGACCAGGTGTGCACTCAGAATTTGAACTTCCAACAAACCAACTTAATAAACCCACTGACGCAAAACCAGAGGAGAAGTTGGTACCTACAACGGATCTTGAAACTATCAACATAGCCAAAACAACCCCAACCCCCAAAGATAAGGCTAAAGAAACGGTATCGTTAGGGACTACTGCAAAAATCATTGAGTTAATAGAACAAGATTTACCAATGTTCTTACCATTTGATTCAGTAGGCATAGGATATTCACTAGGTGTTGGTTCCCTTCCATCAGAGGATCTCTGCATGGTAGAAGTGGAGTGCACAAATGCAGCAGATGCCCCAACATCTATACTCCTAGCTAAGTATTGGACTCTCCATTTTGATGGAGCTAAATGCCATTATGGAGGGGCAGGTATAATCCTTACTTCACCCGAAGAGAAAGTCCTACCATTTTCCTTTAAGCTAAATTTTGAATGCACAAACAACGGCGCTGAGTACGAAGCCCTCCTCCTTGGCCTCACCTTAGCCAAAATAATTGGTGTTGATGACATCAGAGTCTTAGGAGACTCGCAATTAGTGACAAACCAGGTTTCTGAAGTATACAAACCAAAGCCGAACATTTGTAGCTTTACAAAGAAGCCGTATTAGATTTAAGCAAGGCGTTTAACTTCATATCCATTGAAGCAATCCCACGAGAGAAAAATCTTCTCGCCGATTCAATAGCAACTTTAGCATCGCGTTTTACTCCAAGCAATGAGTTAGAAGATACCCATTTCATGGTGTCCATTCGTGATGAACCATTGATAAAAATAATGAAAAATCCCCTTTCAAGCGGAAGTGAATCTACCATCCTAGACCATGTTGATAGTGATATGGCCACTTTGGATTACTTAAACACCTATGCAGCACTACATCTCTCCTATCATATGCTAGATTTGTCCTTAATTCCACATTCGTCTTCCTATTTCGGAAATCCCATGATGGATCTCCCTCACAAATGGAACCTAGCATATACGCAGTAGAAAATGGGGATGATTTGGATTTACCTCCAGCACCACCTGAGTTTGAAGAAGGTAACGCCTCTTTGATCGAAGAAACAATCGATGTCAACATCGGAACAGAAGATGAACCAAGGATTTTGAAACTAGGATCCTCGTTAACCCCAGAAGAAGTAGAAATACACACTCGGATCCTCAAAGAACATCAGAAGGCATTTGCATTTAATTATAAGGAGATGACAGGAGTCGCACCCCACATTGTGGTACACAACCTCGTCACTAAATCAGATGCAAAGCTAGTTAAACAAAAATCAAGACCCATGAAACCCAAGGTAGCTCTCATGGTAAAGGAGGAGGTAATAAAACTCCTCCAGGTAGGATTCATCAAACCAGTCGACTACTCCCAATGGGTATCTAACATTGTTCCCATTCTCAAGAAGAATGGAAAGATACGCATCTGCATAGATTTCTGAGACATCAACAAAGCATGTCCTAAGGACGACTTCCCATTACCATCTATCAATGTCATTGTTGATGCAACAGCTGGGTTTGAACTTTTGTCTCTCATGGATGGATTCTCGGGATATAATCAAATTAAAATATCTGAGCAAGATCAAGCTAAAACCACGTTTATAACTCCTTGGGGAACCTATTGCTACGCTGTTATGCCATTTGGCCTCAAGAACGCTGGTGCTACATACCAGCGAGCTATGACATATATATTCCACGATTTAATTCATAAAATCATGGAATCCTATGTTGATGACTTGTTGGCTAAGGCCAAGAAGCGTTGTGACCATCCAGAAGTACTCCGCGTCATTCTTTCACGCCTAATAGAATACGGAGTCACACTAAATCCAGAGAAATGCGTCTTTGGCGTAACAGGAGGAAAGCTCCTAGGTTACATCATATCGTCAAGAGGTCCTCGAAATGGTCCCACCTTCGAATGAATCTGGAATCAGGTCATTTCTTGGAAAGTCAGGTGAAATACGACGATTCATCCTAGACTTGAGCTTCGCCATTCATCCAATCAACAATTTACTCAAGAAAGACTATAGCACTGATTGGACCGAAGACTGCAATGAAGCCTTTGATGCAGTTAAGCGTTTCCTGTTGTCACCACCTATGCTAATGCCACCTAAGATAGATCACCCGTTAATTCTATATTCATGAGCTACCAATGTCTCATTAGCTTGTATGTTGGCCCAAGAGGACGATGACAAGAGAGAATGTGTGATTTATTTCATTAGTCAATGTTACTTGACTATGAAACACGTTATACATAGGCAGAATGAGAATGTCTTGCTATAGTATTTTCTACTAAACGCTTAAGACACTATATGTTGAATCAAGAAACGAGGACCGTGGTAAAAAGGACCACTTACAAACTTTCCTCACACAAGGGTCATTGTCTAAAAAGGATGGACATTTTATAACCTTAATGGGAGAATTCGAATTAACATTTGTAAATCAGAAGTCAGTTAAATGACAAATTATTGCGGATTGGTTAGCTGATAACCCATTAGATGGAGGTGATTTAGTAGATTTAGACTTTCCAGATGAGTGCGTATACTACATCAAAACCTGACCTTCTATCTCTGAGTGTCCCTGGTACACTGATATCATTAATTATATCATGGACCATACATACCCAGAAGGAGCTACACCGCAACAAAGAAGGCGGTTACGTATTATCGTAGCCAAGTACGTCATTATAGAGCAAGTGCTCTATTGAAAAGCGTTCGATGGAATGCTCCTAAGATGTGTCGACATAGAAGAATCCAAGAAGATTCTCCATGAATCCCACAGTGGAATATGTGGAGGCCACTTCGGTGGCCATGCCACCGCTCGAAAAATACATCGAATGGGCTATTTCTGGCCCACTCTAGAACACGATGTAGTAGAGTTTGTACGCAGGTGTCATAAGTGCCAAGAATTCTCCCATGAGATCCACATGCCGGCACAACCTCTGCAACCAATCGCTACTCCATGGCCCTTTTCTACATGGGGCCTAGATTTGATAGGGAAATTCTCTCCCTCATCTATAGATGGCCATAATTTTATAATCACGGCCACTGAATATTTCACCAAGTGGGTAGAGGCTATGCCTCTTACTACTGTACTGGTTCTGTAATCGCCAAGTTCATTTTAAACCAAATCATTTGCAGATACAATATCTCCGCAAATCATTATCTCCGATAATGGAACTTCTTTTAAGAATGAAGAGGTTTGCGAACTATGCAATAAATTTAAGATAAGCCATCATACGGCTTCCTTGTATTACCCTCAAGCCAACGAGACAGGCTGAAGTGACAAACAAGACACTAAAAGCCATTCTTCTTAAAACTGTGAAAGAAAACAAACGAGATTGGCATTTGAAGTTATATCCGGCCTTGTGGGCCCACCGAACCTCAATAAGAACACCAACGGGAGCAACTCCTTTCTCACTAGTGTTCGGGCAGAGGCAGTTCTCCCACTCGAGGTTGAAATACCCAGTCTCCGCATTTCATTACAAGGGATTCTGGATGAAGACGCTTACAGAGAAGCACGTCTTTCTCAACTAGAAATCCTAGATGAAACTAGGTTAGATGCTGAACAATGACATAGAATCTATGCTGACCGGATGTGCCGGCAGTACAACAAGAAGGTCTATGAATGTGACATATACGAAGGGGATCTAGTTCTAAGACTAGACAATGGATCGACAAGAAGACCGGTGAAGGAAGGAAATTCCGGCCCAAATGGTTGGGCCCATACCGAGTCATGAAGGACTATGGAAATGGTGCATACCTCTTATGTACGCTAGAAGGTGAGGAATTTGGCGAAACAGTCAATTCCCTTCACCTCAAGCGGTTCTACGCATAAGCAGCTAGCACTACTTATATATATTTACATTGCATCTTCATATAGATTAAGATCATTTTGTCCACCTGTTTCTTACATAAATGGTGATCAAGGAATCTATTCTCAAAGCAATTCATAGCAAACTCATGATGTTGTTGGCATAAACTCTTTAATCATACCTCTCCATTTTCATGATATCATCAAATTATCTCAGAATCTTTTATCAAATAAAGTCAGACATGACAAAGTCTTAACGGTAACCATACCAAGATCTGCAAGTTTATTCTCGCTTTGATTTCTTCTTAGGGAAGGTGTCTTGCCTATGGTCTTGTTCTAGAAGCTTCATGGTGTCACATCTATCCCATATGTATATCTCTTTGGAAATAAACACATACTGACATTTTACTCAAATAAACAAGTCAAAAAGTGATTAAACAGAAAATTTTAATTTTACACATTTCCTTGCCCCACCAACCTTCGGTGATGAGCTTGCATCTCTTACTAGTGACGTAGGGTTGGGAAGGGATGGAAATGCCCTTACTTGCCTATACCTTGCCCACGGTGATAAACCCATGCTTCTTACTAGTAGCGTGGGGCAAAGTGTAGGGGGTCCTCTTGACAAATAAATGCAAATGATCATACGCAAACAATTCAAACTCTGAAACTTTGAGTCAAAAACAAATGAATCAAATGTTCAAAATTCCAAGAGAGTTAAAATCCTAAAAACCTAGATTTTGTCTAATATGTGGCCATCTACGGATCTAAGTCTAGATAAACCGCACGAAGAAGTTGCATTCTAAACTATGAAGTCACTCGGTAGAGTAAGCTTGTAGCTTCCAATTTGGTTCCACTAAAGCTTTGTCTCGTTTCATCACTATCATTTCAGCTACACCTCATAACTTGTGCCCTTTCTAGCTCTCGGTGATGAGCCCTCGCATCTTACTAGTTGCGTGGAGTTAGGAGTGGGGCAAGTTAATCTGTTCATCATACTGGTTATATTCATCACTTTGCAAAACAAACATGAGATATCAAAAATTGCTTATGGAAGCTAAGATTCAAAATCACATTATATCTACATATATCAGCATCATGAAATACACAAAAGGAAACAAACATTTGCATCATTTGTTCTCCATTGCATACATTCTAAAAAGCATATAAACATACATCGTAGTATACACAAAGAAACTGGAAATAGAAAGGAAACCATGAGTGCCAAGATTTTGATCCAGAACGAATGCATATATATAAATGATCAAAGTTTATATACAATGCCATCATGCACTAAGCATGGTCAAAACGCTCAAAGAGCCCGGGATATACAAAGAATATATAATACAAAATACACGAGAGCCATCGGCCTCTCAGTCCCTACGCGACCCCTCCGAAGGTGCACGTCCATGCCTAGGACTCCAGGCTATGCCGCGCTGCAGATGTACGGAGGGCTCAGGATCCCGAGGAGCAAATGCCACGGTCTCACCACGAGAACGGCTCCTCATAAGACGCTCAGCCATCCTATAGCTCGCTAGCTCGTGCGGGGTCGCTCACACCATCCCGCCACGTGCGATGGGAGCAAAAACATTGGTATGTCTACCACCTTCGAGGGCTCCCGGCATCTACGAGACAGCTCTGCACGGGTCCTATCCATGGGGATCATCAGGGAATCGGTACATACCCTACGGATCAAATCCCACCACTCATCAATAGTCTCTGCAAACAAAGGAGAAAACGAATTAGAAACTAAGCAAGAGGCTAAAAGATACAAAATAGCAACTAAGGAGAGCCTACAAATAAACATTAAAAGGGAGAAAGGGTAACTTACTCGGATCACCAGGCCTCCAGGATGGGTCGCTGGGGCCGGCACCTACCGCGGATGCCGCTGCCGACTGAGGGGCTGCTCCTGTGGCAGGAGCAACGTGTCACCCCGCAATGGACTCATCCTCTCCACCATGGCCCTGGGAGAGTGGCTCCTCTGAAACTAGAGTATCCCTCTCTGCGCTCTGCTCAGCCCTCTCTGCCTGCATGATATCCTGAGTGTCATGCCACTCAGGATCGCTGTCATCGGTCTCCTCCTCTGTTCCTCCCTCTGTGAACTCCTCAGACTCGGAGTCAATGTCAATAGGGTCATCGCTGCTATGAGCAGGACCCGCAGCAATCTGAAGCAAAGGTGCCCGAGGCGCACCGGCTCTCCCTCTAACGAACAATCCTCCTGGCTGTAATGGGAATGCCAGGAGTGACCACTGTCCAACCTCGGCCTCTAGGCCCCCCTCTGGCCTCGCGAACTGATCTGTAGACTGGCGCCACTGGGGGAAGCATACCCATATATGGTAGGCCAAACTGCTGAGGAACCCGGCCAAAGGGGTGCACCTCCACTCGTCCCACTCTATCAATGAGCTACCCCCGTGGTGGAGTAGAGATCAAAGTAACATTTCTCCTCGCCCCATATGCCCGCCATGGTCTGATACGGTGTCGCCTCCATGTCGGCAGTAGTCAGGGAGGCAACTGGCTGATGAGGTGCTCTAAGCACCGACATGTCTGTCCATCTGGCTGCCCTAACAGCTCCAGGATCTGCCACCTCCACACCCCTACCATAGGGGATGAAATGCTCATAAACCCAACTCATGACTAGAGTCGGGTGGCTCAATGACTATCCCTGTAAACGGACCACCCTGTATAGATCATGGTAGGTGGTCCCAAGAATGTCTTCTCCCCAAGCATATATCCAACCATGCCCCTCTATCTATGCAATAATGGGGGCCCAACAGTATAACAATGTGTCCCCTCCCTTGTCCCCGATCAATCTCGAGGCAAGGATCCCCATGATGGCCTGTCGAAATACGGGGATGGGCAAAGAAGGAATGGATCGAACTCTCACCCCCTTCTTCGACCCCGTGGAGATGGCTGCATCTCCCATATAAGTCGCCCACTGTGTAATCTATGCCCGTGAGCCTGCTGTCTCCAAAGTGAGTTGCCTCCCGATGATCGGGACCCCCAGAATGCGGTAGACATCCTCCAATGTAATGGTCCACTCGCCATGGACCCCTGGCAATCGGAAGGTGTTCCGATCTGCATCCCAGTAAGAGAATAAGTCACAAAGGATGTGACTAGATGGTGCAACATGGGGCACGCGCGATATGCGCAATATGCCAGCCCTCTGAAGTGTGTCCTCCTCATCCTGTGAGAGGGCATCTAATACCCCTGGGAGCCAATCACACTCCCTCTCTCTACTCCATCGGATGTACTCCTCTCTAGCCTGCATAGACCCAAAAACACACAAAACAAAGTAAGTTAGCATCCAGGCAATACTGAGAAAGTCATAAAAACACGTAGAAATGCTAAAAATACAAACACAATCTCAAAAACAGTTCCGTTTGCATTCGTGCAGGCAAAACCGCCACTCTAAGCGGGGAGACGGTTTGTAAATCGCCACCTTAAAGGCGGCGGTCATCATGCAACCGCCGCCCGAATAGGGTGGCAATCATCATGTAATCCGCCCTGGCCAGGGCGGCGGTCGTGGTTCGAAAATCCACGCGGGTTTTTAACCTAAAAAGGCCTAAAAAGTGCAAAAAGGCCATTTAACCTAAAAATAGAACCTACCCAGTAGGCGCCCCCTAGGTGGACCTGTTAACACTAGCATTTTCAAAAATACCCCCATTGCAAAGAATTTAGCATTTCAAATTTAAGGGGGGAAAAACAATAAACTGAAGAAAACTAACCTATGATTGCTGAGGTCGGTGTTCCGCACGTGGAGGCATGATCACGATCTCGCTGCGGATGTTTCGACTCTACTCACGCAAGAAACCGTCACCGTGGGTCCCAGAGCTCAAAATCAATCAAATCGACTCGCGCAAATGAATAGGAAAATGGGCCCACTTTCATATATATAGCACTCTGTTTCGTTTTAAAATGACTTTTTCACAGGTTTGGAGCGCTGATGGAGGTAAGTTCCTATCCCCGCACAAATGGTACGTTCTCATTCCCTGTTATTCTTAGCGTTTATTTTTCAAACTATTGTATCTATCTGCACTTGAGTTCTCTTTTCATTTTACAGGTAGCAGGAATTTTGGATGGCGTCATTTCAACACACGGACGTGTCAGGTATAACTTCTAACTTCCCATTTCGGGACTGCCATACTCGGACCCACCGTTTTACGCCTCTTCATGGCTAAAACGCTTCTCCGAGGGGGCAATATGTACGTACCCAAAATTGTAAGGTACTGTACTGCCGGAACAACGTGTAACAAGTGCCCCAATGATGATACAGGTCTCCTCGCAAGGTGTTCGGGATCCGGAAAATCTCTCCAAGTGTGCGTTAACATCCCGCATGCCCCGCTTAGCCCCCACGTCCTTTGTTTTCCTTTTTCCCCTCTTTTCTTGGCCTTTTTCTCTTCAGTGATGAAACCGCCGCCCTGCATGGGCGGCGGTCTCGTGACCGCCGCCCTGATCAGGGCGGTGGTCCTGTAACCGCCACCCTGCTCAGAGCGGCGGTCCTTTACGCATTTTCTAGAAAGCATTTTAATGCGACTCACGTAAAAATCAACGTTTCACCAGCTTTCCTTGCCAACTTAGGCTTGCATTTATGTTTTTGGTTCCTGGAATAGTGTTTGTCCATTGTTTATAGTTTTAGAGTTCATTTAGTTTTGATTCTTAGGTGAATGAAAAGCTATAAACAAATGGTTTGTGCACAAACAAAGGGTCAGCCCTCATTCACTTTCATGCTCTCATTTTCATAGTTCAGTCTTTTATTCTGTTTAGAAGCCATGTAGTTTTAATTCTTTGCATGCTTAGTTAGCATTGTTCAAATTTGTTGGTAAGCCACATACCCATCTTGTACGGTAGTCTTTTATTTCACCCAATCCATTAGAGTAGAATAGCTTAGGAAGCCATTAAAGTTGCGTGAGGTTTTTCTCCTCAAACAGATAGTTTCATGTTCTGGACACTTTATGTTACATGACTCGCAATAAATCCCGCTAGGAATTGCATAAGCCAAGCTCCGTACTCTTGCACTATCCCTCTCCTACTCATTCATCTGCATTCGAGCTACCTTTGTCCCAATATCTACTTGATGATGTTAGCATTACACGCTTTTACGGATCCACATGAACACAAAGGAATGAGAAGATCACACCGAGGGACAAGATCACACACACCATCGGATTCGCCACTATTCTACGGAATCCAGGTTCTAGCTTTCAAAGTTCTAGTTAGAATCATATCAAATAGAATAGTTAATTGCTTCATTTCAGTAAATTCTATTCTCGATATTGCCAGGGAAGCTATGGGGATTGATAGTTTCTGAGAAACTATGATTCACTCCCACTTCTGAGGTAGGATCGAGAATCTTGCAAATAGATTAGATGAGCTATTTTATTGTTTAGAATAGATCTACAAATTGCACAGGCAAATAACTACACTCGGTTATTTTGTTTGTTTTAAATTGTTATTTAGTTGTTATTTCTAGATACGTTTAAATAGCTGCTTTTCTTAAATTCTTAAAAAGTTTCTCAGAAAAATAGAAGTTATATATGTTTTAGATTTATTCCACGTAGTTTAAATTTACTTTGTTACAGTTAGATTTACATTTTGTTTTGTATGACAATCATGGGACTTAGGGAGCCCAGGGAATACGTATTTGAGCCAATCGTGCCTCAACCCAACCTCGCCACAAGAAGTCTTCCAAAACAACAAGTCTTCCAAACAACAACGGATTTACGACTAATCAACTCTTAGTTGAGAGGATTAAATATAGAAGACGACCAAGCACACACGCTTTTGGTCAAATCAATGAACTACAGATTACCTAGGCAAACATTCATACATGACCGTAGAAGGGTTCGAAAGAAAACAAACCTTTGGTTGTGATCCTTTGATCCCACCAAATGCATGTAGGAGACACTCTCATAGACATAGATACTAGTTTAAAGATCCAGGTTGCACGAACACCGTGAGGTACTCGAGAAGATCGCACGCTTATTGATCCTAAATATAGAAGCTAAGAAAGCATATGATTATTGATACTAGGGATTAGGACTTGATTTCGTACATGACCATAGCAAGACCGCAACAACCAAGAGTTTACGGTTGTGATCCACAAATCCCACAAACTAACGAATCCATAAGTCAATCAGACATAGACACTTGCCTACGCACACTAGTATTCCACCACTTCACTTCCACCCATCATCATCGAACAATTATCCTTACTAGATATAGCGGTTAACAAAGCTAGAGAATTCTAGACTAGGCCAGAGAAACGTCCGTAGAGTCGATTGTATTCACCATCCACCATATGACCTTATCTGGAGATATACACGAAACTATCCCAGGTCATTTTCCATGTATTCCACAACCCATAGATCGAATCACGCGAACTCGATATTGATTAGAGCCTTCGAGCGGTCATCATCCTCACGATCGATCTATCACACCGATCCGGGTTAGAAGGGCCTTCTTTGCCTTAGATTTGCAAATTCCACTAGTGCATGTCGAAGACATTAGATTGCCTAACTAGTATGTCTGCATCCCACGAATATTCCATCATCACCGGCTGTCTCGGCACGACCTTGGGAGGTCGGGTATGCGGAAGAGTTACCTGTAGATTCCCACGCTCGCTTGTTGCTTTTCCGGCGCACGGTGTGACAAAGTGGTCTAACTATGTAACCGATGTACATTTAGTTTGTGTTGTAACCCATGTTAAATTCCATTGGTGTGTTAAAATAAGTGACTCCACTAATTTTGGTACAATTTTCCATAACTTGACCTTGTTTCAAGAGGAAACCCAAATTGATAAATGCTCTTTATTCTAACTGAATTCACCGAATAATTTTATCTCTCTTACTCACCGTAAATGACTAAATCTCATACTTAGTGTAAATGACTAAATTAATAGTTCTTATGATACCCTATGACTTTAAATCGATTAAGGGTTATTGTGTTCCCCAAAACCAATAACTATAATAATTACTAATGATATTAAATTTTTAAATTTAATAACTGATAGACTATTTAGTGTGAGAAAGAGCACCTCCCAAAACATTTCGAAATTGTCTCACGCCAGAAAAAACAACTGATATAAACCATTTTCCTACTTCGTTTTATGTTGTCTGAATCAGTCTAATGTTGTGCTCAACGTAGACCGTCCTATGATCTCATCTCTTTGTCACCACTTTCACAGCGACTGCATTCCCAGCTTGACCATCACAATCTGCCAAGACCGGTACACATTTTGGCACTCACGTGTTTATTGTTCATTCATGCTTCGAAATCTCGTTTTCCTGTGCACTGAAGTCCTTGGAAAATATGGTACAGGTGGGTGAGGCAACCAACTCCAATCTTGACCGTGTGATTTTCCAATCCCTTGGCAGTCACAGTTTGTGATTTTCCACTTGCCACAGGGTTTGAACGCTTGGGAGACTTCCTCATCTTGGACTTTTCATGTACAAACATTACTACAGGCTGCATGATTTGAAGTTTGTAGAGATGAAATACATTGGTGGGGAGGAAATATGGGCTTTTAGGCGAAATTGTTCCATTAATACACATTTATTTACCTTTTTCAGTCAGGTTCTCCTCACTTTTTGTTGGGTTTTTGAATTTAATGCCTAGACAACGCTTTGGCAGGACGAAGAATGGCAGGTAGCAATTGCCATTTTATTTTGTTCTTTTTTTGTTTTTCCTTGTGGCTTTGTGTTTTTCAACCAGAAAGTCACTTCAAATTTGTGGCATATTCTGGTTGGTGGGAAATTTATTAATGTCTTTCTAATATTTTTGTTGGTGAGAGTCTTTATGGTTTTTAGATTACTTTTGCAACGTCTAAAGTAAATGAAATTTTGTTGTCACCACTCCAACCCATATTTAATATGATTGCAGTTGATATGTGTTTATGTGATTGTAATCTGTAAATAATTATAATTTCATAATTTTCTTTATAAGTTTCTAATTATTTATAAGTGAGAGATGGTGTCATGAAGATTTAGATATGGTCATAGTTGATCATAATCTTGATGTCAATAGGGGTGATGTTGTAATGGAGGTGGCCCTCTCACTAATATTCTATACTAATTACGATAACAACGCATCCTTTGTCTTTAGCATGGGCGATGTTGCTGGAGGTAGACATATTTGGTGTTGTTAGCTCACTGCACCTTGCAATTGTTTTCACAATATCACAAATGTTACGTACTTTCCTATATAGACTAGACGTAATTGTTTAATATATCTTGAAAATTACTTTGATAACTCTACAAGTCTTCATATTTAATTTTCGGTGTAACATCACCCCTACATTTAATACAAGTGTTATTAATATACGAAAAGTCTTAACATTTTTGTAAAAAATTGGAAGCAAAAACTTGAATCTTAAATAATTAAAAGCACTGAAATCCTACAACTTATGTGAAATTAAAGGAACATAACGCCTGCACATTTCTCCGAATATATGCCTTAAAATTATTTATGCCAAAATAACTAAAACATACTGAAAACCTCCACATTACTCTAAAATAAGTACCTTACTATCTAAATTTTTTTATCAATGGGAAGCATCATCATGGAAATATACTAGTTAAGATAAATAAAATAACTTTTAATATTGTTGTAGATATAAAGATTGATTGATTTAATAAGAAAATTTAACATTTTACTTTCAAGTGTCATATCGATATTTATAATCCATTATTAATAAAAAAAAATATTAAAATATATTATTTGAAAGTAGATTATAACTTTTAATTACATTCTAGATTATTAGATTATGGCTTCTCAAAATAAGTTTATGTCATGTTTGATGATCTTGAGATATTACAAATAGTTACATACAAATTAAACGGAATAAATCCGATCTTTTTTAATACTTATTTCTAAATAAAAAATTTCTTGGCTAAATTATAACTTTTAATTATGTAGTTAATAAGGTTGATTGTTTCTAAAAATAATCTTATGTCATGCTCAATGATCTTGGGATATTACAAACAAGCTTACATACAAATTAAACAACCAAATACAATCCTTTTTAATAATTATTTCCAAATAATCTCTTGCTTGGCTAAATTATAACTTTTAATTATGTATTTAATAAGGTTGATTGTTTCTCAAAATAAGCTTATGTCATGCTCGATGATCTTTCAATATTACAAATAGTTACATACAAATAAAACAAATGTACCAAATACGATCGGTTTCTAATAATTATTTCCAAATAAAAATTTCTTGGCTAAATTATAATCGTTAATTATGTAGTTAATAAGGCTGATTGTTTATCGAAATAAACTTATGTCATGCTCGATGATCTTGGGATATTACAAACAGTTACATACAAATAAAACAACCAAATCCAATCTTTTTTTAATAATTATTTCCAAATAAACTTTTCTTTGGCTAAATTATAACTTTTAATTATGTAGTTAATAAGGTTGATTGTTTCTCAAAATAATCTTATGTCATAATCGATGATCTTGGGATATTACAAACAGATTACATAAAAAGGAAACAACCAAATCCGATCCTTTTTAATAATTATTCCAAAATAAAAAATTTCTTGGCTAAATTATAACTTTTAATTATGTCATTAATAAGGTTGAATGTTTCTAAAAATAAGATTATGTCATGCTCGATGAGCTTGGGATATTACAAATAGTTACATACAATAAAAACAACCAAATCCTATCCTTTTTTTAATAATTAGTTCCAAATAAACTTTTGCTTGACTAAATTATAAATATTAATTATGTAATTAATAAGGTTTATTGTTTCTCAAAATAAGCTTATGCCATGCTCGAAGATCTTTGGATATTACAAATAGTTACATACAAATAAAACAACCAAATCCAATACTTTTTAATAAGTATTTCCAAATAAAATTTTGCTTGGCTAAATTATAGCTTTTAATTATGTAGTTAATAAGGTTGACTATTTCTCAAAATAAGCTAATGTCATGCTCGATGATCTTGGGATATTACAAATAGTTACATACAAATAAAACAACCAAGCCGATCCTTTTTTAATAATTATTTCCAAATAAAATTTTGCTTAGCTAAATTATAACTATTAATTATGTAGTTAATAAGGTTGAATTTTTCTCAAAATAAGCGTATCTCATGCTCGATGATCTTGGGATATTACAAACAATTACATAAAAATGAAACAACCAAGTCCGATCCTTTTTTAATAATTGTTTCCAACTAAACTTTTGCTTGGCTAAATTATAACTTTTAATTATGTAGTTAATAAGGTTGAATGTTTCTCAAAATAAGCTTGTGTCACGCTCGATGAAATTGAGATATTACAAACATTTACATACAAATAAAACAACCAAATCCAATCCTTTTTTAATAATTATTTCCAAATAAAGTTTTTTTTGGCTAAATTATAACTATTAATTATGTAGTTAATAAGGTTGATTGTTTCTCAAAATAAACTTATGCCATGCTCGATGATCTTTGGATATTAAAAATAGTTACATGCATGGCCAAATCCAATCCTTTTCTAATAATTATTTCTAAATAAAAAATTTCTTGGCTAAATTATAACTTTTAATTATGTAGTTAATAAGGTTGATTGTTTCTCAAAATAAGCTTATATCATGCTCGATGATCTTGGGATATTACAAACGATTACATACAAATAAAACAGAAATCTAATCCTTTTTAATAATTATTTCCAAATAAAGTTTTGCTTGGCTGAATTATAACTTTTAATTGTGTAGTTAATAAGGTTGATTGCTTTCTCAAAATAAGCTTATCTCATTCTCGCTTATCATGGCATATTACAAACAGCTTACATAAAAATGAAATAGCCAAGTCTCGATCCTTTTTAATAATTGTTTCCAAATAAACTTTTTTGGCTAAATTATAACGTTTAATTATGTAGTTAATAAGGTTGAATGTTTCTCAAAATAATCTTATGTCATGCTCGATGAACTTGGGATATTACAAACAGCTTACATACAAATAAAACAACCAAATTCGATCCTTTTTAATAATTATTTCCAAATAAACTTTTGCTTAGCTAAATTATAACTGTAAGTATGTAGCTAATAAGGTTGATTGTTTCTCAAAATAAGCTTATGCCATGCTCGATGATCTTGGGATATTACGAACAGATTACATACAAATAAAACATCCAAATATGATCCTTTTTAAATAATTATTTCCAAATAAAATTTTGCTTGGCTAAATTATAACTTTTAATTATGTTGTTAATAAGGTTGATTTTTTTCAAAATAAGCTTATGTCATGCTCGATGTTCTTGGGATATTACAAACAATTACATACAAATAAAATAGACAAATCCAATCATTTTTGAATAATTATTTCCAAATAAACTTTTTCTTGGCTAAATTATAACTTTTTATTGTGTAGTTAATAAGGTTGATTTGCTTCTCAAAATAAGCTTATGTCATGCTTGATTATCTTGGCATATTACAAACAGCTATTACATACAAATAAAACAAGTCAAATCCGATCCTTTTTAATAATTATTTCCAAATAAACTTTTGCTTGGCTAAATTATAACTTTTAATTATGTAGTTAATAAGATTGATTGTTTCTCAAAATAAACTTATGTCATGCTCGATGAATTTCGGCTATTACAAACAGTTACATACAAAATAAACAGCCAAACCCACCTAGAGCTGATGTCAAATCCCATCTTTTTTAATAATTATTCTAAATAAATTTTTTCTTGACTAAATTATAACTTTTATTTACGTAGTTAATAAGATTGACTGCTTCTCAATATAAACGCGTGTCATGATGGACCATCTACTTAAATTGTCACACATGCAAATTGGCCTTAAATCCCTTTTTTTTAAAAGTTATTTCTAAGCAAGCTTTCAAAATACTCACTCATTATACAGTTAGCGTTTGTCATAAGTAAATTTGACTCATGCATATACCGTTTTAGAAAAGAAAGGCAATGGCCTCTTTTCAGTTTATCATGTTAGAAGTTATGTTCTGTTTTTGGTTTGCAGAGTAACTTATAACATACAAGAGTACTTTATACTGGTATTATAAAAGAGACGTCTAACTATAATTAAAATAAAAAATGCATATACCCTACCCTTCATAGAATTCAAACTCAAGACCTACCTTTCAAAAACGAAAATTCTTCGCTTTTTAGAAATGAAAACAGAACTACTTTGCTGCAGGGGAGCCATTGCTAGTATACATACAAATAAACTTCCCAGAGGACTAACCCTCAATTTTTCAAGCCTCCTCCACAAGACTGGACTGAATAAAACCCTAATTTCTCCACACTTTTTGGAACGACATCTTTAAACAGTGACCAAATCGCAGGCTCTGCCAACGGTAGGAACAGCCCAGAGATCGAGTCTTCAAATGCTCAAATCTCTTCAATCTCGAAGCCAAAGAATTCCAATATCTGAACCTCATAACCCTCCATACCACAACTTTAACCCTACGAAATGAAACCCTAACTTTCTCGACTAGCGTCCTGTTGCGGGTAAAATGGTAGCTCCGCACAAATATCTGCCTCTTCTTTGAAAAATTCACTCCTCTCTGTTTTCTCAAGCCCTGGTATTCATCGCTGATGCCCTCGTTCACTTTACTGAGTGGCGAGAATGGAATTCGGACGCGATTATCCCCAAATATTCTGCTGAAAGCTTGCATATTTCTGTCATGTAACAGATTCTGTATTTTCCGCACGGAAATTCATCATCTTCATCGCTGGAACTGGTGTCGTCGTTCACTTTGGTGAGTGGTGAGAATGGAATCCTGACAGGGTTTTCCCCAAATATTCTGCTGAAGCCTTGCATATTTCTGTCATGTAACAGATTCTGCCTGTTCCCGCACAGATCCACCATCCTAAAATTTAGAAGGAGAAAACGCAGACCTGCCTCGGGCCTCTTTTACTTTTCTGTTTGTTGGAATAGGGTTATAACGTATTCATCTGTTTACGTCATTTGACACAAAACATGGCCGGCTCAGTACGACATGTGCATAATCTACGATGCCAAAATTTGGCTTTGGAATATTCTCACGCGACGTGTTTTCTTGCCGTGTTGCATTCGTTTGACTGTAAAAAGTCAAACTGCCGGATTTTTAAAGTTCCGTATGTTACTTCCTAATTCGTTGCTCACTCCATGAATACAGTTTTTTATTTTTGTTTTTGTTTTTAGTGATAGGCCACTCTCTTTAGTTAGTCCCGTATCCTTGTTTGCTACCGCGATAATTACTTCATATTCTTTAGAAGAGATTTGTAACATAGTATTTCTCCCGCTTTGTTCCAGCTTCCGTTTTATAATTAAGGAAATACTGGAGCAAGAGACAAGTATTTCTATTAGCCAAGTTGTAAAATTTCAACCTTGATTGAAGTTAAACTACAATTTTACTTTTATGGGGATGGCATTTTCTTTTATTAGGGTGACTTTCACAAATATTCTCATGATTGTTTTCTCTTTAGATATGGTCCGTGAACATAACTTTTACCCTCATATTTACGTCGGAGGCGTGACTACAAGTGCTAGGTTGTATGCGGTTGCAGTGGAATACATTGTTAGAGGATAGGTAAATGTAGCTTGTACTAAATTTTATGCCCTCTAGGATTTACAGGCCCTTCAATGAGTGCAAAGTTTATTCATCTCCACATCCAATAATGTTGGTATTACATGAGGCTGCAAAGCGCTATCGCATTCTGTCAACCGTTTCATTCATTTCTTGGTGACTCACCTTTTATTTTCCCCTCTGTTTTTGCACTTGACCAAAATTAACCCCTATTATTATATGCATCTTTATTTGGTTTTGTAAAACTCGGGTAATTTGTTTCCCCTGAGCGCGAGAGCTTTGGCGTGATGGCTCGCCAAGTGTTTGACAGAATTCCTGGGAGCAATCCTTTGAAATACCTGCAAATCTTACCAACTCTGGCTTTTCTCGTACAAGATACATGTGTCTAGTGGGAAAGAATTAGGGAAATTTAAGTTTACAAGTGCGAGTCATCTATGGCTTTGCCTATAACAACGGTATTAGAGAGTCGTACACGTGTAAATAGTCTATTGCAGTACGTATCAAAATGTCTTTTATCTTCCTTCCAGTAGAATACAGTAAATTTGAGCTGGGTATGTGATCTAAACAATTCAGCTTCGACCTCTCTGGCTTCTCCATTGCATTCATCTCCCGCCCTATTTCTAACACAGGCATAACCCAGACCTATATTCGCATATCCTCCACGGTAACCTTTTCCTAATATATTCTATTACAATCTTCGAAATCAGCTCAAGGTCATCTGCATTTCCATTGAGAGGGATTTGTCGATTTTCTTATTGTTTGTGCTCCAATATGCAATCTCATATTTTGTGAGTTTTGAAGCTGCATTATTTCCTCCAGAACTACGAATAACTATTCTGAATTTGTATATGTCATATACATTTCCCTGTCTTTTCCTTCAATGTGCGCTTCTGCTAGGTTTTGCTCCATCTCCCCCAGATGGCTATCATTTTGTCTAGCCATGCGTTACTTGAGGAGGTTGCACATGTGTAAGCTGGCCCTCCTAGGGTAACTCCACGTCGAGAATGGTTTCCATGAGTTTTAATAGTGTGTCAATGGAAAATATTTGGCCAACCGGTACACATGTCAAACTGCTCTTGCTTCCTATTCTCTACACGCAAGATCGATGAAATAACATGCAAATTAGTTGCTAAAACACTACATAATATGAGGTCAACTGAGTATTCAGGACAACCAATATAATTTCGGAACACATGTTTACCAGATTTTATGGAATACCCTATAGGTAACATCGTCGTATGGTGTTCCCTGAATTTATAATGACCTTTTTTGGTTTATAGATTTGTATGAGCTCTATTGTTAAATGATTAGAGTTTTTAATTTCTTTTTTATTTTTTCGCAATTTAGATATAAATATGATCTTAAACATTAAGATTTCACAGCGGGAAACTTTGTTTTAGAGAATACAAAAACTCTAATATTCGGAAGTAAAAATGCAAATCCCTAGACGTAGAAAGTCAGCGTGTTACAAGAATGCTTCATCCAAACCATGTGTAGTATAAATATTTTTACAAAAGGCAAAGCCTTCAATGTGAATTTGTTTCCTACACTTGAGACTTCATCTAATCCTAAAAGTTAAAACCCCATAATGTTAAGACAAATCAGAGGTGCTCTACCCAACCACCTTACACACTAAGTTTTTAGACATTATATATTTTTTCCATTTTAAATAACAAAGAAAGTTTTGAAACAAAGATAAATATGTCAAATAGGAAACATTTTGGGATTTTTACATTTAGAGGTAGCTATAAAATAGGGTTCCCCAATATTTGGAAATGGATTTTCCAATTATGTTCTTTCGAAGATGATCCCAATTTGCTCTTTTATTTTATTGGAAGGCATGCTTTTGGCAAGCCGTGTTATGACCCACTCATGCAAATCAGTATTGTAATCGTCCTTTAGTTTAATACCAAGGTACAAGTTTTCATAAGTGCGGTTTAACATAAGAAACAAAAGTGACTATACACCCGAGTACATGAAGGCTAGGTAAAAGAACAAAAAACAAGGAAAGCACACAAACTAGAAACTCAAGCTAAAAAACTTTTCCATTGAACCATTTCCTGGTTGATGTCAAATAGGTCCTTATTCAAAGGAAAAGGAGTTGCCTCCTATCTCGAAATAGCATCTGAAAGCTCCAAAATGCACATAATTTATCAATACAGTCACCATACCAACCTTTATAGCTCAACAATTCTTGTATTAAAAACTTATGTGGCCTTTTGGATTTAATACAGGATAAGTTCTCATTTTCAACACACCTTACAGGGTAGCTTTTAATTGCAACAAAACCTTGGTTGGTTGTATAGAGCCCAGGTCTGAAATTCATCATAAAGTAGGTCCTTATTCAAAGGAAAATGAGTTTCCTCCTATTTGGAAACAATATATGAAAGCTCCAAAATGCACATACTTTAACTATTCTTGAATTTAAAACTTATGTGGCCTTTTGGATTTAATAGAGGATATGTTTTCTTTGTTGACACACATTAAAGGGTAGCTTTTATCTGCAACGAAACCATGGACGGTTGTATAGATCCCACAACTAAAATACATATGGCTCCAACCCATAATGAAATACTATAACCAAGGCATCCACATGCCAATGTTTGCATTAGCTTTTCAAGCTCACCTACAATGTAGTTATCACTAGAACTTGTTGTTGTAAGTAACCAATACCTTTTGCACTATCGAGGCCTCAATTATGACATTGATTCTTAGACAACAGGAAAACCCCTTCGCATTCTTACTTGTGTTACTCATACATTTGCACTTTAATATTACTATTTGCATTACGTGTTGCTTATATCTCTGTTTCAGTTCCATTTTTTGGTGTTGTTAGCTTTCATGTTTCCCTTACAATAGTAACTATACTTCAATTACAACCTTTATTTCAAACATCACGCAAAAATGGCGGGAACAATCGGACCCTTACAACTTGTTGTGACAATGAGCATTAAAAATTGTATCGTATAATATGAAGTGGGTGATCGAATGCACGGTAACTTGCAAAGGAAATATACATAGCTATGTCAATGAAAAGGGTGAGGGTAAGGTTCTGAATTTCAATGTCATCCGATGCTCTTTCGATTACATGAATGTGATCTGCTTTGCAATCTTTGCTACTTTTACCATGAAAAGTTTAGGGTGAGTGGTTTATTCGATGTCCAAGGGTATCCTATAATATGTCAGGCGAGCATATAAATACTACAACAACCCGTGGGAGCTCATTCTTAGCATAGATTTTATTTTGTAGCTATGTATACAAATTTCTACCCCAAAAATACCAACCTACCTATTCAAGTTCACCAATATCACCGCGGTCCAATAGGTAGATCTCGATATGTAATAGATGTTATTGGCGTGGTTACCTCTACATCTAATTTTTCTACCATTACCTAGAAAAATGGGACCTATACTAACCACTCTATTGTTACCATAAACAAACACACAAGCTATATTATAGCCATAATCTTGTGAAGATAATTATGTGATGAAGACACACAACAATTACATCCGAGAACAAGATTGTGAAGCCATAACCACATAACAATTAAATAGATAAAATTTTGAACTTGTCATACACATGTCGATCATAGCTATTAAAAAATCCAAAGTGAGAGCATTTACGAAAAGAAACCTAACTATAGGGCCTAATATGTAGTTTTTCATTGCACTGCAAGAGTGCAAAAATAGAGGCACTCCATATTTGGTTGGGCACCCCAAAAGCAACAAGTGATCAATTCCACCGAGTGGAAAGCTAATGAGTGTAAAAACCATTATTTATATCCATGCATGCAAAGACCCATAACCCCACCCGCCAAGTTGTTAATAATCAAATTATACTAATTTATGAGAAGTATATCAATTAGTTAATCTAAATAGGAAGACTAAAATGTTGTATGAATGCACTAAAACAGTATGGAATAATTGTAAATAATTATACTAAATGAAATAAAAACCCTAATGTGCAAAGAAGTAAAGGAGAAATGACTTAGCTGATTTTAGAAACTTGCCGCAGGTTGTCGCAAGTTTGACAAGAAAATCCAAAAGTATGAATGAACACCTAGAAGTCTTGAAAAGTCTAGATCTAGAGGATCTCGGAAGAATGATGCACCCGGGAAGGTATCTTGGGCACCCTAGCACCCCGATCTATGATTGGGCACCTGTTTCTATATAAGATCTGAATATGTTTTTTACAAGTTCACAAGGTTTTATGAAGTGTTCTCTATCTATCACATTAGATTTGTCAAGATGCGCTGAATGTGTTGAATAATGAAGTGATGACCTACAATAAAGAAGAAAGTATAAAAATCCTAAGAAAAAGAAAAGATGCAAATGAATCGAGTCGGACTGACCTCAGCCACCACACTAGTGGACTTATCATTGAGCGTTATACTACATTTGGACCGGAAGTAGTTTTGGTGCATGTTTGCATGTTGTGCCCTAGGTGTTCTTGGGCCATTCACACTTTCTCTCAAGTAGAAAGCAATAATAACTATAGAAAATGTAATAGCATGTGTGCATGAAATAGAATAGAATCCTCCCCCTATGTTTTTTTGTTGATGCACATCTCCTAGCCTTGACACATGGCACTATGTGGATGCAAGTGATACAATGGATGCAACTATAGATGAATTGATAGTAGTATGTCACGCTAGGACCCTCATTGTGGTCTTATAACTTTGTATTTATAGAGTTCTCTTGCTCAAATTTTATAATTAACCCCGACATGGCCGGTCGGAAAAAGATAAGGATGAAAAAACTAGAAAGACCCAAAAATGAAGTGGGAAAGTGGATCATGGATCGGGGTGCCCCATGCGGGACTAGGGCACCCCAGGCTGCCCTGATTAGCTTGGGTGCCCGTGTTTAGGCTAAAATGTTGGGATAGTTATGAAATAAGTGGATATGTATAGGAAAATCTGTGGGAATGGTAAAATAAAATATAAAATAAAATTGGGAAAATGGTGGGATTAATTAGTAATTTATTCACTTGAGAACCCTCTAAATAGTAGTGTAAGACCGAATAAATAATGCCTAAAATGCATGATTTTGTGTCTACTTTTTGCCCCCACTTTATGTTGGTGAGCGGAACACTTAGTAACATAAAGTAGATAGAGATGTGTACCTGATATCTATGTAGAGTGTAGAAGAAAACGTGTCAAAGGAATAGACTCAAGCGTGGAATGACAAAAACAAAAAGTGGAGGAACGTGGATTCTAAAGATGAAAAATGCGCATAAAAAGTGATGAGAGTGAACCTAGGGTGGAACGCATGCGTAGATGCTATTGTGTGTGGTGTACCTGTATGATTAGTAAAGGAAAGTGCTTTTCATGGTGTGTTGTCATTGTCATTGTCATTTTTGGTTTTTTTCCCCCATATTTGACTTTTTTTTCTCATATGGTTGGAATTGCAAGGAGAAAACAATCAAGTAGTCAAATTTATATGTATGTAAAAACATTGTGTAAAATATGCATGTGTATAGAAATGTGTAAAAATACTCAAATGTACAATATGTGAAAAGAAAAGTGTAAATGGAACATGTGTAGCTGATCCATGTCGAAGAAAAATGGGCTAGAAGGATATCTAGTACTTTCACGAGTTTTTTTGGGCAATCTCACATCACTCTAGCCGAACATGTATATGGAGGAAATGCTCTGTGTCCTCCAACCTTTAACCATTTTTGATGAAATGTATGAAGAGATCTCTATATTGTTCTAGTTTTTGGTTATCCAATGCCACTAGACGGAGTAGTGTAGAGAGAGCACACCCACTATAATCCCCAAACCAAGAATACTCTCATAGAATTGCCAAAGGATACCATGTCCTCTAGAGGTCGTTGTGTATGAATTTTGTAGACCGGCCTAAACTCACTCATCAGTATGTAAACCCACAATGAAAATTGCAGAAAGTGCATTGTGTTGAACCGTTGTAAATACGTTGTGTTAGTAGAAACCATCAATGATGTCCCCCTTCTTTTGGGGTGCATGTGACTTTGCTTAAAAGAGAATGCAGCCCCAAAAGAGGACTAATTGCACTCGACTTGTAGAACTATGCCTATAAGGGGAAAGGGAAAATACTTGGTAGATACCAAGGCATGCAAAAAAATGGGATGAGTATCCGAAACAAGAGTTAGTCCAAAAAAACATGCAAGCTAGAAGATTAATTGTAAAAATACGTAGACAATGTAGAAACTCCCAAAAAGTACTATAAACAAACAAGAAAACAAGGAGAGCGCACAAAGAGGGTTGCAAACATGGAACACTAGTCACGATGTCACAAGACATGCAAGGTCATCATGGCCAAAAACAAAAAATAAGAAAAGGGCAAAGCCCACATACATTGGAAAACAAAGAAGACAAGTAGAAGAAAAGAAGTATTCATAGAAACATGTAATATTGCAAACAAGTTCTGCACAAAGAGCACCCATAAGCATGTTAGAGCGATAACCAATATGTCAAATCATATATGAGTAAGTAATATAAGATGCTAAGTAAAAATTAAACAATAGCACCTAGATAAATGAATGTGGATGCCCCCAAAGGTGACCGAAGATAGGAAGGGCAACAGGTGAGCATCCATACCGCTTATAGAATCATGTCTTTGTGATCACACTAGAGAAAGGTGTGAACACACATGTGTGTATGAAAATGACATATAAGAAAGAATTCTAACAAAAGTAATAAAGTGAGCATGCAAAACACTAGTAAGCAAGAGTAAATGTCCCCAAGATAATGTAATATGACATGGATGGATGAAATGGAATGCAAGATGAAATGATAGGAGTGATGTGCCCCGAGTGGATGGAAGTGTATGCAATGAGGTTCATGTTCACACTTATATTTATAGATGGATCACCAAAGTTGTGCGAAATCTTAGAGATGTGGGACTTGACCCCTAAGATAACCTCCATGTTTTATAGAAGTTGGCTCTTTTCTGATTTAGATTGAGATAAGGGTTAGAGAGAAAAAAAACAAGTATGTAAATCCTATCTAAGGTGATGCACCGAATATTTACTAAAATATCACAGAGATTAATATCGAAATAACTACTAGATTAGTCAAAGAGCATTAAACATGATCAACTATTTTGAAGATATTTCATACCATCTAAGGTAAGATGAAACTAAAACATAATTACGTGCACAATGAACAGATTTATGTAAAAGATATAAGGGCATGCAGCACAATAGATATTTAAACATTCATCAAGAACTGAATTAAAAGAAAATAGGAAGAAACAAAGGACACAGAGTATTGCAAACTTTTTAGTGCATAGAACAAGAACTCTTATTTATAGAGAAAACAATACATAAGGCCAAAATGGCACAAATTACAACATTTCCTTACAATAGAGCCTTGCTAAGGCCAATGAACACAATAGAATGAACCTAAAATTATCTTCTCTGGAGCTCTGGAACTTCTTTTCCCCTCCTCCTATTTTTCTTTGTACTCTTGTTTCAATGTTCCTCAATACATAATTCCACCATCCGCATTAATTTTCTACCTACATGATCCTTCAACCTTTGGATAAAATCTCAACTGCATGCTTTGGGCCTCGAGATCGCATTCAATCCACCGAACCTCAAGCCCTCTACTTCTTTAGTTGGTCCTTTCGATGGTGGTAGCTTCCTATATGACACGTGGAGATTATGTGTGGTTCTGGGGGATGGCCTTCTCTCTATCCTTTTGAAATTGTGTCTTGGAGACACGTGGAGGCCTACGCATTTCTCCTCTTTATCTTTGACTTTTCAGCCCACTTGGGCTGCTTTGTTGTGCTTTAGCCACGTGGTTGATTCTTGCTACTCGAAGGCTCCCGATTCTTTGTGATTTCTCCAAAATGCACCAAAGGGACACATGGATACCCTCTGCACTCAGTTCCATACTTAGGAAAAATTTAGTCCCGAAAAAAAAAGAACACCAAAAGGAAAAAGGGTCGGGGTGACAAAAGATAGTAGAAATGGAAGAGCCCCAAAATAATGTAGAAATCCTTCTATAGTTATGGTGACTCACCAAGGACTCCATGCCAGTCATAGAAGAATCTGGAAATCCTCCCCTGCCACAAAAATTTCAAAATGTGGCTCAAAGAGACACCACTCAGAGTTGCTTTAAAGTAGCTTGGTACCCAACCCATTCGGCCTCTATCGGGTAAGTCTATCATTGTAGATCCTGAAAGGATCTATCCAGCTCAATTATCTCCTTATGAGAGAATTTCTGGAGATCTTGCACCATTACGTGTAGATAAAACTCTAGTTTTACAATTGGGGTCAAAATGGCCTCCACCTCAACAACACTAGAATCATATTTTAAAGACTGAAAGACTAGAATTATCTTGTTGTTTGGCCATCAATAGTTGTTGGATTTGGTCCTTTGATAGGATGGTGGAAAATTTATGGAAGGGAGAGAGAAATACCAGTTGAACTAGTTCTTCTATGCGTTGCTTCCTCTCTTTTATCCCTAGTTGGAGCTGGGTCAGGAGATTCTAGCACTTGATAGTTGCCTTGTTACAACTCGAATCTCACTAATCTTGGTTGCGATACCATCTGTCTATCTCGTAATACCATCCACTTTCAAGGAGGAGTCTGAAGATTCATATAGTTTTTGAACCAACATCTGTGATTCAAGGACCTTGGTGGATACAACGTTGTTGATGGTAGAGGCCATGGATTCCATGTTGATGCATAGGCTTTGTGCATCAGATATGAATCTAAGTGTGGGCCCTAGGTCTATTGCCTTGGTGGCAATTCTTTTGCAGCATGAGGTGTATAATCCATACACCAATGTGACAATTCCCCCTTTCTAGGGTTGTTGAGCTAGCTTTTAGGTCAAATCCTTGACCGCATCCTTTGCAGTCTTACATTTCATTTGCAAGCTACCTTTCTCGGCCTTTGAGGTACGTAGCTTCACTTGGAGCAAAGTGACCTCTACTTTCTTGGAATAGACCTCTTATTGAAGGAGCTTCTTCTCCTGATCAAGTGAACTTGTCACAATTTTTTATGGTGTTAGATCTAATTCTAATGTTTTGGTCCTCACTTGAGAAGTTGTAAGAGCTTCTTATGATGCCACCTCTTTCAACTCCTTATAAAGTTGTTCTATTTCTTTTCCTTTGCCTTTGATTTCAGCATTCAGGTGGGCCATAATATTTTGTGTCTGTAGGAGGCTAGCCTCCATTTTCTTCAGATTTATTGTTGAGCTTGAGATAGTTTATGGTAACCATGACAACAATTTCTCTCATTAATTTGATCTTATCCTGAGGCAAGAAATGGGTCAAGTCCACCGTGACAAGATTAATGGAATAATCATCTAGCTACATTTTTTCCATGAGCTTTTGGACATTGGGAACCATCTTGGCGATGGTTAGGAGCTCTGTTGATGGTCATACAATGACCACATCTACCTCTCACTGCCATTTCATTCTTATTTTTCTTCTCCCTCCTTTTATCTCGGCAACTTTGGTCATCTCTGCTTAATTCAAAAACTCAGAAGGGGAAGGGACTATCCTCACTGCAAATGGGAATCCTGGTAACATGCCATAGGGGATTGTAACTAGTTGTGGGTACTAAGAAGAAAGGAGATTCGAAGAAGGGACCAACAACACTTGAGGAGAGAATGTGGGAATTATGGTGGGTTGTAGAGGTATGGAAGGGGTGCCAGGAGGAGGAAGAGTTTGGGTTGGGGTGACCAAAATGGGAACACCCCGGCTAGGAAAATGAAAGGTAGCAAAGAAAGATATGGATGAATGGGAGGAGATGATGGGGAGGAGTAAGAAGGGAAGGAGGTAGAAGGGACCTCGACTATCCTCAACTTTTTCTTCAGACTGCTCTGGGGCCTGGTTCATTCATCAGTGGTCGTGGAGGTTGAGAATAATGGTTGTGCTTGTCTATCTCCACACCCTGAGGGCCTAGTGTTTTCTCGAACCATGGGCGTGTAGCTCAAGGATTTTTCTCGGAATGGAGTGAGTTAGTCATGGTGGAGTTTTATGTACGGAGGGGCCAACGGACTCCATTGTATTCTTGGTGAGATGATCCTTGGAGATATCCACAACCTCCTCGATGTTTGAAATTAAACCCATGTTCAAAATCCCATAATTATTACCACTACTCATCGATGTCTTCCCGATTTCCTTCTTATATTTCCAATCGGTGTCTATTTTTCCATGCTCTAGTCCTTGTTACGTAGGGCCATGCTCAAGTCCCTAGTCATTATTATGGCGGGGTCAAACTTGTATAAGTCTGGACTAAATGACTCCATAGTGGAGTCGTGATGCCACTCAGTTTGACATATATATTAGGAGTCTCTGCATGGGGAGACCTCCCGTCTTCAAAACATTTTCTATGTTTATTCTCGCAGAGTCCGAGACTTTGTTTCAGACAAGGTGATGACCATACACCCATCCGGTTCATACCTCCATGTGTCTTGGATCAAAGCAAGTCTGTAGGAATTCATCTTCTATGTGAGGATATGCTCTTCCTTGCATTTAATTATAGTAATTCCTCCCTACTTAAGGGGATGTTGAACAATGCCTTCTTTTTATAGATGGATTCATACTCTACGTCGAGGAGCAAAAACTATTTGGTTATCTCCAAACCTACCACTTGTTGTGTTAGGATCCTTGTGAGCATGAAGGACTCCTCTTGGAATCCATGGAACCGAATCATTGAATGCGCTTCTTGAAGAAATAGTCATAGGGATGTAGGGGGTCTGAAAGGATTTTCCAGACTAGATAAATCATTCTATTATCGACCCCTTGGTCAAATTCATGCGAAGAGGTGTGACAAAATAGTTGGAAAATTCATATGTGTTTGAGGAGTGGGACAACATATGAGTCCATGTGGATATCGGGATGACTCTTTAAGCTTTGAGGATCCACCTCCATGTCCCGCAGAGTTCAGGGTCATAAATTGGCTAAAGAAAGGGGCATTCTAGTATAAAATGAGGTGGAAAAAATAGGAAGAGTACTTGAAGGTGGAGTTAATAGGAAATAGGCCAATTTCTCACAAATAGAGCTTTCTATGGCCTTGGAGAAGTTGAACCGATATTCCCGGTATTTATTCACTGTTCTCATCCTGAAAATGGCTGCCATTTTCTAGTCATGGACATTTCTGTCTGATTCTTGGCTGAAAATGAATGCCAACATGGAATAGGCATCTGAGAATATGCCATGAACACATTTAGTGGGATTGGTAATCCCAATGTTCCATAACTTGTTGAATATGATTTCTACAACTCTCTTTTCTGAATTCGACTTTATTCGCATTGATCCTAGATGCCTTGGAGTTTTTCCATGTCGTATAAACTAGCCAATTTGTCATAGGGTAGGGCCAACATATCCTGATGGCTCGTGGTGTAATCACCACCTACATATTTTTTCCCTTGATGGTATTGGAATCAGGGTCAAAACAACATGCACACATTTGTACAAGCTCTGGATATGGGTGCATAAGAGGCACCATGTATTGGGTGAGTGTGGAGGTCTAAATTCTAGAGCCAAAAGACTTAGAATCCCCAAAATTTAGGATTCTGGCATGGGTAACCTCTCTCAGAGCCTTCAGTTTCTTATTGAGGATGGGATCGAAGACCTCATCCACAAAATCATGACCATGGAAGTGTCACTAAACTGTGTTCCTTATCTAGGAATCTTAACCTTGGGTTGAGAGAGATATGCGGTACTAGGTGTCTTGCATAAGATTTTGGATGTGGTAGGGAGTTAGAAGTTGTCATGGCTATCTTAAAACTGGTGAAAGCTCTAGTTTTTTCAAACTAGGGACTTAGGAACTTGGGAAAGAGACTCTTAGCGCTTAGAATGAAGCTTTGGTGACTTAAAAACTTTCCTCAAATAGCCTCCTCGACTCACGTAAAATAAAGGCTCATGCATACATTAGGTCACATCATATAACGGTACTTTGGTCGAATGACCCTTAACGCCGAATTTTCATTTCCCAAGAGATTTTTCATTAACAATCTGATCCTTTTCATTAATTATTCCAAAATATAGTTGGGATCATTTACTTGAGGAAAACTAGGAAGGTACAATACCTTTCAAATTTTCAAAAATGGGTAGAAGGGTATTCCGTGAGAAATGTGTCTAAAGACACTTATTTGAAGGGGAAACACCGCAAAACAAGGTAAAAGATAAAATAAGGGGACTATACATATGGTACAAAATTTATAATTTTCAAAAATATTTAATGTAAAGGTTTAAGTGGATCCCGTTTACCTGAATTACCAGGGCTCACCTTCCATAGTCTCGAGTTTGAAAGCATTGTGTTATTTGTATGCAGTGATCTTGAACGGTCCTATCTAGAGAGGGTCAAATTTTCCATGATTTTCGGGCTTGGTGGCCTCGCATCCCACTTTAACACTAGAGTGTTGAATCGTTATTCGAGTTCTAACTCTTCCGATCAAACCAAGCCTTGACAACCTGCGACATCTAATCATGGATTCATGGGATGCCTCCCATTTTTCTGAAGCTCTATCAGCTCCATGATTCTTACTTGCATTGGTCCATGTTCCTTGATCTCAATTTACTTCAATAACTACAGGGTGGGATTTCCATAGTGATGGGAATTATGACACTTTTACCATAGACCAATTCATATGGTGAGGCCTTTAGGATTTTTTGGGCATGATTTGATCAACCCATAAGGTTGTCTTGAAATTCTCATGTCATGATCTCTTATGTTCATCCCCCATATTTTTTATGAGTCTAATTAGATTCTTGTTGGTTGACTCTACCAAACCGTTACCCTACGGGTAGTAGTTGGAAGATGTATTAAGATATATTCCATGCCTCATTGTGAAAGTTGGACACTTTGGTGCTCCAAAATCCTTGGTATTATCTGATATGATGGTGCGGGGGATCCAAAGTGGGTGGTTATATCTCGGAAGAAGTTATAAGATCATATTCTTTGTGGCTTCTTTAAACATAACATCCTTCATCCATCGGGTGAAGTAATTAGTGGCGGTGAGAATCCACTTACAAACTACACTTGAAACTAGATTAACCATTCCAATGAAATCCAGACACCATTGGGTGAATGTTTTCTCAAATAAGATAGGGTTAAGTTCTAGTGCAACATTTCTCCCGAAGCCCATGTAAAACTAGAAAATTTGCATTTACTTACCATCGCATAGCAATCTATAAATAGACTGGGCCAAAAGTATCCTACCTGTAGTACCTTCATGGTTATGGTTTTGGTTGAGAAGTTTCCTCCCGAGATTCCATGATGTAACTCATGTAAGAATTTTTAGCCTCCTTACTTTCTAGGCATCTAAGAAGGATTCCATTAAAGTTCCTTTTAAAAAGGAAATTATCAATTATGAAAATTCATATCCTTGTTGTCTATAATATCTTCTCTTTTTAAGATGAAGGTGACCTGGATACTCACCTATCTACATGAAATGCATCTTGTCTGATACCCATTATTTGGATTTGTTCTCCTGTATACGGAGCACTACCTCGGATTCTTCATTTTTGGGGCCATTGGATCTTGTGTGAGATATTGGCATAGACATCTTCCTCTTACCCAATTCGTGGGATTAATCTCAATGTCATATTATAAAATTTTAGTGATCTAGTTATCCCTTTTTTGGTTATCTCACCTTCTGTGATGTATTCTTTGACACTGAGATTGTGCCACCATAACCGTGATCTTGTTATTAGTAACGAGGTGTCTGAATTTCTTCAGACATTTGACAATGGTGTAATACTGTCTTTCCACAAAGTTATACCTTGTCTCATAATCATGGAGATTTTTGAAAAGAAAGAAACTAGATTCTCCTCTCCTTGTGACTCTCCTTTCTGTGTCAGCACGGATGTTACATTGTGCTCACTCCCATATATGTACATAATGAAATCTTTGGAGAAGTCTAGGTTGTGTAGCACCGGAGAAGATGCAATTGATTTTTTTATTTCCTCAAAAGGCTTGACGACCTTCAGTGGTCCATTTGAAGTTTAGATTATTTTTAGCATTAGTGTGATCGAGCAGATCATTCCAGAAAAATCTAAAATGAATATGCTAATGAAGTTAATCTTTCCTAGGAAAGATTGCACTACCTTCTTGTTAATAGGTAAAGACAATTCCAAAATTCCTCGACTCTTTCTAGATCAATTGAGATCCCATATTTTGAGACAATGTGTCCTAGGAGTTTTCCTTGTGGTACTCCAAAAACACACTTCTTCAGATTCAAAGAGATTCTAAATTCTTGACACTTCTTGAATACAACTTCTAGGGCATCGAAATGATCTTCCATCGTTTTGGTAAACACTATGAGGTCATCCAAGTATATTAGGATTACCTTGTTAATCATCTCTCCAAACCCAACATTGGTGATTCTAAATGACATATTCGCATGCATATGCAAAGGCTCGCCATTTCCTTGTAAAGGTGGTTTTATGTTGGTCTTCCTCCATAATCCATATTTGGTTGTAGCCCAAAATTCCATCAAGAAAAAAATTATTTTTGAACATGCTACTATTTGTAGTATCTGTTCCATGGAAGGTAAGGGGTAGTGATCCTTAAGGGACACTTTATTTAGATCTCTAAAATCCATGTAGAGTCATATTTCACCATTTTTCTTCCTTACTGATACCAAATTAGACACCCATGTAGAATGCTTGATTGGGAAGATTATTTTAGCCTCTAGGATCTTCCTGAGCTCTTTGGCCATGAGAGACTCTATCTTTGGATTCACCGGTCTCTGCTTCTAACACACAAGTTTATCCCCTCTTTTAGATCCATAGTATGTTGGATGATGTCCTTGTTAGAACCATGTAGGTCTTCATAGGTCTAAGTTATTACCCTATCATACTTATGGCATAGATCTAAAACTCTTTCTCTTTCTTTCTAAGTGACTAGTTTCTCAACCTTTAACTTATTCCCATTAGCTACTTCTACCTTGGTATAGTATTCCTTGACTACTGCAAACTTCCTCCTATCTGTATTAGCATCATTGGAGTCAAAAATATTTTCCAACATTATCAGTCCTTTTAGAAGCTTGCTTGCTTTGATATGGATGAATTGATCTCGTATGTTTCTTCAATTTTGGGTTGCAGTTGGTCTGCAAAATCTTTAGATTTTTATAAGAAGAGAAATATCTATTGATTGTGTTTGAATAATTTCCAATGATCCACATTATCAGGTATGGATGGGTGGATGATCAATTTCACTTGTGTCTTTGTTTGTCATCAGATTCTGGGTTGGGTCGAATTAGGACCCGATCTGGGCCATTCTATTTGCTTCTATGTTTTGGTCCCAAGGGATGACCTTAATGTTAAAGGCCTCAAAGTCTTCAATAAGATCCCATACCCCGTCCTTGGATTTTTTTGTTGCGGTAGTTTTTTTAACTTGTGTTACTACTAACTCAGAGTCCCCAAAGACTCTTATTTTTTTACGCCTCTTTGCGCTCCCATGTAAAACCATGCATTAAATAATCATACTTTGCTTCATTTCTAGTGCAAGTGAAGTGGAAGTGAAACACCTAGAGTATCTTCCTTCCGCTTGGTGAAGATAGGCATATTCCAGCTCCTAAGCCATTCCTTCATCCTCCCATCGAAATGCATAGTTCACATTTGGGAATCCTTGTGGGGTTATTTTCACTTTTACTATCCTACCTCATAATCTTTGGGATGTTGGGATTCTCATCAAATATTACATAAGTACCTAACCGAGTGGAATCATAATTTTAGAAGGGGTCTCAAAGTGACAGGTCAACCAGATAATTTCCTCTTTGATGGTTGTCATAACATATATATGACTCTTCTTCTCAGGTGACCATGACATGTAAAACCTCAAAACTTGAGGCTACTTGATCTATAATATGTTCTCAGTGAGGAGTTCTAATAGCACCTTCATTTTTATCCATATTTAGTCTACAAAATTAGATGAGACCAATCATGGGACATAAATCATGGGATAGGAATCCAAAGACATGGAAGAACATTGATAACCACCACATCCTGTAGAACGGTTATGTTTGGGAAGGAATAGAGCTGTAATGGGAGACCTCTAATAAAACCAATGGTTTGAACTAATTTCCCATCTAGTTGCATGACTCCTCTCTTTATGGGCTCATATTTAACTCCTAAGGCATCCACAATTGATTTGGGCATGACTGTAGTGCTTGTATCAGAGTTTATCATAGAGTTATGTAGAAATTTCTTATAGATTATCAAAGTCATGAAGAAGGGTTGGGTTCTTGGTTTACTTACCCCTTCTTCCTAGTTCATTAGCACTAACGTTGTTTGAGCCTGAGTTGTTTTGAATTTCTCTTTCCCTTTCTTATTCATAGTCGGGTCACTATTGGATTTCAACACCTCTTGAATAAATTATTTTTGTTCGGGAATTCCCATGATATCCACAAGGATACATGGGCTGACTCCCTTTAATTTTTCAACTACATTCATTGGCCCAAGAGGTTACACTTTGGGGACTTTCTGGTATTTCACCCTCTTAACCACTGGATGGAAGGTCCCTTCATTTTGAGTGGTGGCGAGGTTTCTTATCTAGTTATAGGTGGAGGGAGGGTGAACATTGGAAGTTATTTCCTTACCACATTCATTGTTGTAGGAGAAGGGATCACAACTTCCATCATCTACCTCTTGGAGTGAGTGTTGTAGTTTGATTGTATTGAATTCTTAGAAGTAGATACTTCATTTGTGAATATGAATTATTCTCCTTAGATCCAAGATAAAAGTGCATGTTTAGGTGTAATCTATGCTTCTTGTTCTAAGGCCATCCCTTGAATCTGCATAACAAAGGCAACACTTTAAATTCTCGGGGATTGGCAAGGTCCAAAGCATTTGCCTCATGCCCTTCTCTCTCTCTTTGTTCTAATACCTTTTGTTGTAGATTCCCTGGGGAAATATTTTGGCATATGAGGGGTATTACAAGGGAAACACTAAGAATTGGGATCTTCCACCAAATTATTTAGTCCTATAATAATCTCTCTCCCACTATTGGGTGGGAACGTCTTGAGTGGTGTCATGATTGGCACAATTTGGTTATATGGTGTGTTAGTGATGGTCTCTAAGAATTTGGATATTATGGAGGATTAACGAGGCTACCCCTTGATAGCTTTGATAATTCTATCTTGGGTATGTGTTTTGATTCTTCTTAAGATTTACTATCTCGTTAGAGAAGTTCCTAAGGATGTTTTTTACTTCCTCCATCTCTAAAGAAGAAGACGATGATGCTACGACAGGGGTGGTGGCTCCTTGAGAGGATGGGTAGCTATATATGGACACAAGAGTTTGGGCATAACTTGAGGTCTGCACTTGAGGAAGGGGAGATATCTCGGGATAAACTGACAAAGTGATCTTCGGGGAAGTTTCCCAACATCTATTAAGTTATTCTTAGCCTGGACTATAATATCGTATGCTTGTGGAAATAATATCCTCCTAATGAATGAATCATAATGGAGATATCTGAGTTTAGAGATTTTAGATAAAATACAATAGCCATACCTACAGGTAGTCTGCTAGAACTAGAATCCTTTGCCATGTCTTGTGGAATTTGGTATTGAAATCAGTCATGGGCTCTTGTGGAGATTTCTTGATATTGATAAGTTGTTGTAGAAGTGAATATCTATCTCCCTTTTCACTAAATCTTCTAAAAATACATTTCCTAATTGATCCCATGTACTGATAGAGTTAGGAGTCAAATACATGTACTAATCAAGATATTTTCCCTTAAAGGAGGCAGCTAGTAACCTTAAGGCAACATCTTACTTCATGAAGTAATGTATCATGCATATCTCCGCAATGTCTTGAATATGTTCCTCTTGGGTCTTACAGTCTTTGGTAATGAATTTAGGTAGCATCTTTACTGCATTTTCTGGGATGGGATTCCATGTTGCTGGAGGTACTGGATAGATGAGAAGACTTCCTTTATTCCACGAGATGAATTATCTCGGAGGAGGCTGTTGAGCCATTATGATAGGTCTAAGAAAAAGAGTAGATCTTTGAAAGAGTTAGGTTTGGGGAGATGGAGATCTTTGAATCTTTCTACCTCTTCTACTTCTTCCTAGGGATAACTATAGATATTTAAATACACCTTCTTCTCTTATTCTTGAACTTGTTTGAATCCTTCTCATGAACTAGAGAGGATTAAACCACCAAGATCTTGCTGAAACCGGTAGATATTTCAAATGGATTCACTAGATGTATTATTGTAGATCCTCCGAAGGCTAGAGTTTCATCAAGATACATGTAAAAACCTAATAAAACATGAAATATTGATTTCAGGTCCCACCTAAGTGCACCAGAAAATTGTTGATGATTATCTTTACAGATGAATCACCAAAGTTGTGGGAAATCTTAGAGATGTGGGACTTGACCCCTAAGATAACCTCTAGATTTTATAGAAGCTAGATCTTCTCTAATTTGGATTGAGATAAGGGTTAGAGAGAAAAAAAAAAGTATGTAAATCCTATCTAAGGTGATTGGATGAATCTTTACTAAAATTAAAATAAGACCAATCTCAAAATAACTACTAGATTAGTTAAAGAGTATTAAGCATGATCAAATATTTCAAAGATATTTCATACCATCTAAGGAAAGATGAAACTAAAACATAATTATGTGCACAATGAATCGATTTATGTAAAAGATCTAAGGGCATGCAACACGATAGATATTTAAAAATTCATCAAGAACTCGAATTAAAACAAAGAAGGAACAAAAAAGTACACATAATATTGTGAACTATTCAAAGGTGCACGCAGAAAAGAACTCTTATTTATAGAGAAAACAATACATAAGGCTAGAATGACATAGATTACAACATTTCCTTATAACAAATCCTTGTTAAGGCCAATGAACACAATAGATTGAACCTAAAATTATCTTCTCTGGAGCTCTGGATCTTCTATCTCAAGAACCTTCTCTTATAGACCCCACATCTCTTGCTCCAATGTGCCTTAATCAATAATTCCACCATCCACATTTAGTTTCTACCTACGCGATCCTTTGACCTTTGGAGAAAATCTCAACTACATGCTTTGGGCCCCGAGATCGCATTCAATACACCAAATTTTGATCCCTCTACTTCTTTAGTTGGTCCTTTTGATGGTGGTATCTTCCATGTATGACATGTGGATACCTTTTACATTTTTGGGGCTGGGAATTTTATCTATCCTTTTGAAATTACGTTTGGACGACATGTGGAGGCCTGTGTGTTCCTCCTCTTTATCTTTGAATTTTCAGCCCACTTGGGCTACTTTGTTGTGCTTTAGCCACATGGTTGATTCTCATTACTCAAAGGATCCTTCGTACTCGGTTCCATACTTAGGAAAAACTCATTCCTAATAAAAATAAAAGCACACCAAAGGAAAAGCGGTCAGTGTGAAAAAGATAATAGAAATGAAAGAGCCCCAAAATGATGTATAAATACTTCTACAGGTTCATTTTTTTCCTCTTAGCAATCAAGAATGAACCTTAAACGAGAGTGTGTCATCGTGAAATAGTCAAGTAGTGTTGGTTGTGTCTAGTGTTGTGTGATGAGTGTTTATATGTAAGGCTGATGAAATGCGACATGTGGGGAGATGAATGTGAACCCTATAGACGAAGCATATATCACAACTTATTTAATGGATGAGTGATGATTTATCCCTAAGCGTATATCACTATATGATGAAGGGAAATAGGTGATGATTTAGCGTAAAGTGTATGTCACTACAAGATAAAAGGAGGGAGTGGTGGTTTAACCTAAGGTGTATACCACTACAAAATGATAGGATGGATGACGATTTAACCCGAAGTGTATGTCATTAATGCTGGAAATTTTGCATGATGAATGTAGGGTCAATTTTATTTGTAAACCCTCTACGGTCGAGTATGGACCAAAGAACTAAAGTGTGTCATAGGGTGGTGAGCATAACACGTAGAGGACAACGTAGTATAAATGACCAAGTAATGAATAAGGTATGTAAATGTGTGGTGTGGGTAATGCAATAATAAATGCATATAGAAATGGAATATGTAATGATGATAAGTAAAAATAGATCCATGTGTAATGGGATATAGTGAAGCATGTAGATTATAGATGATGTATGGTTGTGTTGTGTGAATAATGCAATGCAGGGGTGTGTAGATTCTATAAGATGCAATGATGGGTGTAGATAGAATATGTAGTGATAACATGTAAATATAAACCCATAGACATAATGTAACCTAGCATAAATTTAAAATGTACAGATGAAATTCAAAACTAGACTCATATGTAATGACGACTAGTGTAGTATATAATATGTGGATATAAAAGTGTGTAGTGTATAATGTGAAGAAATGCATAGATATTGGAAGGAATGTAATGTTTAAATGAGGACTAGTATAATGTAGAAATAAGTGTAGGATGTATGATGTGCAATGTAGGATAGGGAAAAATTTAGTGGTGAATTTTCGTAAAATCATGAATATTAGGGATTTTGGAAATTGGAAATGGAAAATTTTCAGCAGTCGGTTGCCACCTACTTCACCTAAAATTTCCACGACAAGTCATTTGTATGGGTCATTTTACCTACTATTTATATGTAAAAATTAACTTATGCATGTATTCACCAGGTATAATACATAGCCTAGGGGGTTACAGGGCTACCCGTTTAATACAGACATCCAACAAGGAGCAATTTTTGTCGGACTTAGGTTGGGCATACAACCATTGTATGTCATCCATCCCGTGTTTAACGTTAAATGATGGATTACTATCCAACCTAGGTTGGACAATCATCCATTGTATGTTGTCCAACCCAACCGTCCAACTAGGTTAGATGGAAGATAATGGATTACTATCCATCGTCGGTCATATAACCTAGATTGGACATGGTCCAACCTAGGTTGTATGGTAGATGATGGATGGCCATCCAACTTGGGTTAGACAACCATCCATTGTCTTTGGTACAACTTGGGTTGGACGGAAGATGATGGAAGGTTGTACAACCTAGTAGGATTTTCTATGAAACGGTTTTCATAAATTTGCCATCGATGCAAAAATCAATTTTGGAGATTCAAAACCATTCTAAAATAATTTATCGAGGAGGGGTCTTAAAATGAATGCCGATATAGGTTGAAATGGAATATGTAATTCCTATGGTGTAGTGTGTGGGGTTATAGTAGTAATGCCTCAACATTCCAGGTGTGAACCAAAGCACAACAAAGCATCATCGAGTAATGACGATGGTAGGATGCATTATATATACATAGATACAGAGTGTGTGATGTAAGACTATGTAATGATGCTAGATAAGGGGGAGTATGTAATTATTATTCCCCCAAGTGTGCATGAAGAAAAATTCAACCGATAAGGTCGAGGAATAAAGGTCCCTTGACTGGTGCCTAGGATGATGAAAGTGGAGGGCCACGATCTACTAATGGGGATATAGTAGATAAAATCAATGCCGACAAATGAAATCAATGTGCATGTGAAGGATGAATGAATCATGAAGATTAGGATAGAAGAACATGTTGGAGTGATAAATCCGATGGGGTAAACGGTGAACGATTTACACAAGGATGTCATTGAGGTGGGTCATGGGTAGTGTGAGCCTTACAGTGAATGTAGAATGGACAGAGGTTGTGAAGAAAATTAAAGGAGGCATAGTTATTAGAGATTTATAATAATATGCACTAAAGAATGACAATAATTAGTTTTATGTCCTTGAATTCGATGATAGTGGAAAAATGAACAGTCACGATATTGTATTAGTTGGGAAGGAGGATAATGACAATTAGACGGTAGAAAAATCATTTAATGATTAAGAAGAAGCCAAAAATTTCATCTGGTGTAGCATTGGAGAGAAAGATAAGGGGTGGAGGTAGTGGTATACCAAGAGGGTCAGTGAGATGACAAGTAGGGGATGTAGATGATGTATGAGTTATAGTAGGAGTATGGACATGCAATGGAGAGGCATCCTTAATTTGTTCTATCTCAGTAAGGAGAGATACAATTGTCTCTTCCATGGATCGACACTGATGTTCCAAAACATGTATGGAATCCCATAGGTGTGTATTAGATGGGGAGTAGGATAGCAAGACTAGAAAACTAGATGTGTTGGCATAGGAATTATTGAGTGTGGTGTGGGATTTTCATTAATGCAAGAGGATAATAAAGGAGTAAAATTGTCAAAAATATCATGATTACTATTGTCAAAATCATGTGGAATGGTGCAGGAAACCTGATAAGTAATGGTATTTTTTTGGTCATCCAAATAATCATGAGTGCATAAAATATACATGACCATGGCATATTTTTCATCCTTGAAGGGAGATAATGGAAATCCTTTAGCATACCAAATAATGAAATTGTGTGAATAAAAAGAAAGGAACTACTACAAATTCTCACCATGCCAAATGACACGAGGAATGTGATCAAGATCAAGTGTTCCTCCAATATAATCTAACCAACACTAGCCAAGTGTGAATGGATAAGTAGTAGGATAACATGTGAGATGGAAAACACACAGGCCATAAGTGACAATGAGAATGACATAACCATGATACAGGTGTGGGTCACATAAATGAGAATGGAGGTTTCCAAATTCAAAACCAAGCTAAAGGAGGCCATCAGGAACATACAAAGGGGCATGCATGAATTATTAGGGGGTATACACTCCCAATAATAAATATTAAAGAAATTATTGTAGGAAAATCATGGGCATAATAAAGAGGATGATGTTGACGTGTATGATGGAATGACCACCATTGGTTGTAAAGATCCCGATATGGCATAATTGTAGTAGAAGTGACATGTGGCGAGGAAGGACCTAGTTAGATCATAGGAATAGTGGTTGTGAGTGGTATCTCGTATAGAAAAGGATATAATGGGGAATAGGCAAAAAAATTGAGTATTGTGGAGTAGGCTTGGTATACTATATCGAGTGTTGGTAACAATAGGAGTAAGTGGAAAATCGAGAGAGATTATATCAATCATGTAGACAATAGGAACTAAGTCATGTGGAGCGTCGTGAGGTTGAGATTCAACCATAGGAGAAGGAGAAGGAGATGTAGGGATAATTATTACATCACTATAATCATCTATGCCCACTGTAGGAGAATTAACAAGTGAATGTGAATGGTCTTATGGTTCACTAATGGTAGCAGGTGGGACTATGGGATTAGGGGGAGAGTTTCAACCTACGTTATGCGTTGTGCTTAAATAGCAGGATTAATAGTGCAAAGATAAGTTGAAACAACATATCCAATAGTGTGAGGATCTATTCCAAAAGATGGAAGATGAATGAATGAAGGAAAAGGTCTATAGCCATAAGGAGTAGTAGGAGTATCCACATAAGCGTGGCTATGAATATTAAATTACAAAGTAACTGGAAACTTATAAGAATAATATTTCCTATGATGCTTACCCATGATGGATAAATGTAAATGCAAAACCCTAGAAGGTGCTATGAATAAACACAGGGTTCACCAAAATGATTAACTTAAATTAAACTAAAATATGAGAAGTATTACAATTAGTTAATCTAAATAGGAGTACTAAAATGTTGTATTAATGCACTAAAATAGTATGGAATAATTGTAAATAATTATACTAAATGAAATCAAAACCCTAATGTGCAAGGAAGTAAGGAGAAATGACTTAGCTGATTGTAGAAAATTATCATAGGTTGTCGAAGGTTTGACAATAAAATCCATAAGTAGGAACAAACACCGAAAAGTCCCAAAAAGGATAGATATGGAGGATCTGAGTAGATTGGGGCACTTGGGAAGGTAATGGGGCACCCCAGTGGTGCCCCTGGTCTTTAGATTGGGTGCCCTAGTTTCATGTACAATCTATGAATCTAATTTTTATAGGGTCGTAAGGTATTTTGAAGTGTTCTCTATCTATCACATTAGATTTGTCAAGCCACATCAAATGTGTTTAATAATGAAGTGACAAGACACAAGAAAGAAGGAAGTATCAAAACCCTAAGAAAAATAAAAGATGTAAATGAATGGGTCAAACTAACCTAAGCCACTGAAACAATTGGACTTATCATTGAGTGTTGCAAGGTACATTTCAGACCCGATGTATCTTTGGTGCATTTGTGCATGTGATTCCTTAGGTAATCTTGTTCCATTAATGCTTTGTGAAGTAACGAGAAATAATAACTATAGAAAATGTAATAACATTTGTGCATGGAATAGAATAAATCCTCCCCCTATGTTATGTGTGTTGATGCAGATCTCCTAGCCTTGATGCATGACACTATGTGGATTCAAGTGATGCAATGGATGCAAATCTATATGGAGTGATAGTAGTATGTGATGCTAGGACCCTCATTATGGTTTTATAACTTTGTATTTATAGAGTTCTCTTTCTAAAATTTCGTAATTAAACGTGACATGACATGGATGACTAGGAAAAATATAAGGATAAAAAGGCTAGAAAGACCCCAAAGAGAATGGGAAAGTGGAACATGGATTGGGGCACCCCAAGTTGGACAAGGGTGCCCCAAGGCACCCTAGTATAGGCCTGGGCACCCAGGTTTAGGCTAAAATGTTGGGACAACTGCGAAATAGCTTGATATGTATATAAAAATATGCAGGAATGGAGAAATAAAATATAAAATAAAGGTGGCCAAAAGGTGGGATTACTTAGTACTTTATTCACTTGAGAACCCTCTAAATAGTAGTATAATACCAGGACAAATAATACCTAAAGTGCATGATTTTGTGTCTACAAAGTTACAACTTATTGTACCATTATACACATCAACATGGAAAACTATTTTTTTCTTGCTTTCTCTCGCATGCTTAATATTAAATAATGACATAAATAACTAACTACAAATCCAGACTCTTCTTGGCATTGTGTCAAATGTAACTTGGATTCAACTTTATATGAATATAAATATGCATTACACATGATGGTAGAGGAATGTACTAACACTATATGGGAATTTTTTTCAACAATGCAGCCAAATATCTTCTAGGTTTATCTGTAGATTCCCTTAAAAAACTTAATAAAAATACCAATGATGTGTGGAAAATTATCAAAGAAGTACTCTTCCATGGATACTAATTTATATTTTTTGTTTCAAAGGGCACCTACAATGGCAAGGAACAAATAAAATGTACCATACATAACACAACTACGGCTAAACAAGATTAAAACAATGTAGAACTACTAATGGCTTTTCTAAAATCTTTAGAATAGAAACATACATTGTAATTATCACATATATGTACATGTTAAAGAGAGTTCCCTTTTAAAATATTGTACACATGCCCAATAATGCCTCTCTTCTACCTATAAAACATGCACATATGTTTGTATATAACACTATAAATAATGTACCAAACATATTAAGTTGTACGTACGCATTTTTCAATTCATGTTAATGTTAAGTACATTTACACCCACACATATTTGTGTGTGTGTGTGTGTGTGTGTGTGTAGTCATCTTTCTACCTTTGATTTAGTTGGTTATTATAATGCATTCTGCCCCTTTACATCATGCTATTAAGCATGTAAATCTCATATTTTATATGAACAACAATTTTCCCATAATTTAACTATTTATACTTGATGGAGCAGAATCTGAAACTTAGTGTGTCTGTTTTCATAAATGATCATTGTTGATTGGACTACAACCAAAAAAAGGATGCATTAAATGAAAAATGATGACACATGTATACCCACTAGAAATAAAATCTCAATGCAACCCATCACACTAGGAAACAACCCGATGCTCTTCCCCAGAGACCAACTCCTTACCCAAAAATAGTTCTCCTACAAAATTTTGTAACATGCAACATAATTTCTGCGCCCATGCGAATCCATTTTTTTCTCAAACTTTCTTGATCTCAGTAATGAATCATACCGAGGATGTAAATCAATGCCACACCTACCAACACCATGTGCTAGAGGTGCTCTTACAAAAGAAAGGGACACTACTATTCATGGAACAATATGGACATGAGGCCCCAACCCAAAGAACATGCCATTTTACCATAGGTTGTGGAAATTCTTATCACAAGAGTTGCACTACTTTTAGAGGGAAGTCACACTCATGGAGGAATTTACATTTATAGTGGCCATACCATAAGTTTATTCCAATCATTTACATCCATGCTATGTTTTTACTTCATCACCCACAAGACCTACATATCATAATACTTAAAATACTAGGAATGGAAGGTAAATCATATAGATTCTTTGTGAGTGGGGAACACATCTGTGATTCTCTTGCATAAAAAATATGACATGACCCATACTATAGAAATGCCATCATAGATGAAGTTTCTTGTTTTCATGGAAGTGTACAAAAAGGAAATTGAATTTCCAAGCATGACAATTATACCCATGTGTCAAAAATTACAATTTTTACCCTTCCAAGACACCTCGGGTCTACCCAATCAGTCTAGTGACCTCCCAATTTATGTTAACTCAATCCTCTAAGTGATTTAGGAAAGTCAATTCAAAACCCTAGGTGATTTTAGGAGTTCATTGAAAAATGTAAAATTTGGGCAATTTGTGGGAAGGGCTATCACTGGCCTTCTAGGACTAGAGCAACCCCAAGGAGTGGAAAAGAGAAGCCAAACTATACATAGAGGTGAATCAAAGGCCTTGGAACATAATGGAAGTGATTTAGAAATATTTAGGAAGGATTTAGAGAAGTTGGGGTAGTTTCACCAAAATTATGTTGGGAATCGGAGGATGTAGATTAGTCCTATGATTTAATAACAAAAATCATGTATGCGGGATCCAAACAATTTTCCCACAAAATCTACAGCAATGGAAGTATAAACTATAATAATCCAAATCACATAAAAGTACACACACATAACAAGCATGTACTGTGGTTCACCTAATGTGGGCTACATCCACCAAAGATAGAGATCTTGAATATATAATATAACAAGAGATTACAAACTAATTCTTCTACACAAGAGTACATGTATCTCTACAAGAGTATCTCCTCCTCCCAGATCTCCAACCGGATCTTCCTAAGTACACTAAACCGTGCCTCCATACCACCACTTGTGTCTTCTCTAGATCTCTAACTGGATCTTCCTGAGTGCACTACAACCGTGCCTCTCAAACATAACCAGATCTCACATACTTGAAGCTACCCTACATCTGCCACTATGCAGCCAAGCTCTCACTGTATTGTGAATCTGCAAACAAGACCTCTACAATATCTAGATCTATATGGATCAACAATACAATATGATTTCATGGATCTACAATACAATAATAGATCTACATACATCTATAATACAAGACCTCACCAACATGTGGATATACAAGAAGAAACGTTGTGTGATTTACATACTATCCAAGCCATTACAATGAGACAATAAATATACAAAGGAAATATAGTATCATGTTATTTCCTTCTATCCATCTCCTTTCCATGGAGTCTTTGTCTTCATGTAACATGTTCCCTATTTCTCTTCTTCTTCTTCTTCGTCTTCATCCTCTCAATATCAGAGAATCAAGGATCTAATCTAATCCTTCTCTTTTTCTTCATCCCACTTTTAAACCCTAGCTTTCATGCTTATATGGGTGTATATAAACTTAGGGAACTTTAGCCATGTAATTACATCAAATAAATCTACTTTAATGCTAAATATAGATTTAAATCCTGAGATTTAATTAAAACATCATCGCACAGGTAACTGGCACCAGTTAGCCTTAACCGCGGTCGGTTCCCACTTTCTCTAACTAATGTCAGTCCTATCATGACCGATGATGGGTTGCGTTTCCCACTTTCTCTAATGATGTACATCCTTTCTAACCAATGATGATTGCGGTTCCCACTTGCTCTGACCAATGTCTGTCCTATCTGGCCAATGACGGTTGTTGTATTTTCTAGCAAGTTTCCATTGCGTGCTCTAGTGAAGCTATTTAGCTGCACAACCTAAAAATCTCCAATTTGGAGATAAATTGCTGAACCTCTATACCTATACTTATACATCACCATCCTCTACACACTAGTGAAGACAATATATTCTTTCCTTTAATAATTATCTCAAAAATAAAACCAGGAAGATCAAACCATCTTCTCAAACCAAGGAAATAAAACTATGACTTACTAAACCATCATGAAGCTATTATTAATTTGTGACACCAAGCCTCAAGATCCCACTTAATCGTAACACCAATCCTCTCATGTAGCCAAGCCATCATGACTAACACACCTACAAGAGCTCCCACTCAAACTGAATTTCTGAGCCTCAATCGCATCCATAGCCATACCTGTAAAAACCAACCATGTTCTCCATCCATCTATCCATGTCTCCATGCAACCACCAATGAAATGCAAGACAAGTCAAAATGGAATATGTGAAAGGAAAACAAGATCATGGGTAAAGAAAGCCCAAATTATTTCTACCTACAATAGTGGGTGATCAATCCACAAACCTGCATAACTCAAAGAATCCAAACACTGCAATATGCAAATCCAACCCTACATAAACAACTAGCATGTCCAAGAAAATCATCTGTAGATAACATCTCTCAAGGAGTAACATAGTAATCAAGAGGAAATACAAACATCCCCTACTCATGCTCAGGGAATCCACATGTAAATAAAACATCTACATCATCATAGATTCATAAAACTGAATCTATCCACATGTACAAACTCACCATGTACATACATCCATATCACCAGCTCTCCAGAAGCTCCAAGTCTACCACCGACTAAATCCAAAGCTGAATATGAATCATGTGCTCATCAATGTCAATAAAAAACATCCATGTTAAACCATGCCACTAATACCAAGTGCAAATACCAGAAAACATGTCATCAACATACTCTGCACAAACTAACCAAGATGAAAGCAAGACAAGGGTACCATCTTAAAATGGTAAATAACCACTTTGTTGTCAAACTTGTGACCAAACCAACCATGGTTCCCCTAACTGACCCCGATCACTACCTGACCGACCATAGTTACCAGATGACCAACCACGGTTAATCCTAACCGACACTGGTCTCTATAACTAGCATATTTTCTCTTTTAACCCTTAAAACTCTAAAAAAATTGCACTATCATCTTCACCCAGCTGAATCTAACCATCAACTATAATCCCATAGGGATATCCAAGCACCACAAAATAAACCAAAAGTGACATCACAAAGCAATAAACTCAATATACCTGTAAATCTATGACTTTCCTCCAAAACCAACTAGTGCCTCTACCACTCTGAATAGTAGCAATCTCCTCTCACTCTGCATGTGCATCATGTATCCAATCCTACAATGCCAACAACCATGGCTTGCTCCCACTGAACATGAAATCCCTTGCACTACCTCTAACACCAAGCTCAAAAGCTAATATGTTAGTGAGAAATAAAACCAAATGAAAGAGAATATAAAATGATTCCCTTCTTATCAAAGAATACTTCTACATCACAGAAGTTTGGACTTCTTTTGAAGTAGGTGAATCAACTTCTTTTCATCCTATGTACACAATTTCGTTACTTGCAACTATGTCTAACCATGAATTTTCATTGAGGATCTCATCCTTAGACTAGAAACCCTTGTCCTCAAGATTCCACACAACCGGAAATAAAAGTCAAACAACACCAAGAAACCATGGTGTAAATTTTTGCACATAATCCAAACATAATATCAATTACTCCAAACGAAAGAAATAAAACATGAACCATATAGTGATAACTGACTCAAAGTCTCAATGGAATAACTGAGCCAAATCCATCCTCTTTCTAATCCAAACACTAAAGTTATCAACATTGTTTCTACCTGTACACACTATGCTAGAAACCGAGATCCTCCAAAACAGACACAAAACCAACTTCCCTCTCTTGCTGCAAAAATCCATGTACGAGATAAGTTGTCATGGTCATCACCTAACCAACCATGGTTAGCTGACCAATATCGGTTCCTCTGTGACCGACCTCGGTTCTCAGACCGATGTCAATGCTGTTGGAACAAACCCAACACCACATAATTTGGCATAGCACCACAACAGGTGCCTACTTTGACCGAAGATGATAGTTGAGTTGAGCCTTTCATTTCAAGAAGCATCCAAATCTCATACAAAAAATAATACAACAAATGCATGCAATAAATTACATCAAGATGAAATACATCACCTTACCAGCACCAAGATACTCAACCACATCTTTAACTGAAGTACATGCTTCTCTGATGGAAGCCCCATCTTAATTTTGTGCTATTGCCTCTCTACCAAAGCCTCATGCATGTATAACTACACCAAAAAGATGCGTAACTACAAAAAGATGCATAACTGCTCCTCTATTTCATTCTCGATCTAGATCTACAGTCCTAAACATGCATGTACAACCAAAATAGTATAAGCACTTTGCAATACTAAGATAAAACCATACCTCAATAACCGGATCTACAATCGACCAACATGCTTGTGCCTCCAATAACTGGGGACACCTCAGCAAACAAGATACATTCTATGAATCTTTCCATTTCTTAATATCTATGATTTTCTATTTCAAACTAGGCTACTCGAATCGACCATGGTCACCTGTAACCGACCATGGTTACCACTCCCGCCGATGTCATTGCTGCCACTTAACCGATGTCAGTCATTATGTGTTCTCTAAAGAACCTTACTCTTCCAACTACCTCTTGAGATTAAATATCTTCCTGTGATCTTCTCATCAGGAAAAACAAGCACTTCTCTCGATACTAGTTGTTGGGAATAAGGGGACTACATAATAGTGCTATGATTTAATAACAAACAAAATCATGCACACAAGATCCAAACAATTTACCCACAAAATCTATAGCAGTGGAAGTATAAACTAGAATAATCCAAATCACACAAAAGTACACACACATAACAATCATGTACCGTGGTTCACCCAATGTGGGCTACGTCCACCAAAGATAGAGATCTCATATATATAATATAACAAGAGATTACAAACTAACTCTTCTACACAAGAGTACATGTATCTCTACAAGAGTATCTCCTCCTCCCAGATCTCCAACCGGATCTATTTGAGTACACTAAACCATGCCTCCATACCACCACTTGTGTCTTCTCCAGATCTCTACACGGATCTACCTAAGTGCACTAGAACCATGCCTCTTAAACATAACCAGATCTCACATACTGGGCTACCCCAAGATGCATCTTGCCACTGTGTAGCCAAGCTCTCACTATATTGTGAATATGCAAACAAGACCTCTACAATATCTAGATCTATATGGATCATTAATACAATATAATCTCATGGATCTACAATACAAGACTAGATCTACATATATCTATAATACAAGACCTCACCAACATGTGGATCCACAAGAAGAAACACTATGTGTTTTACATACTATGCAAGCCATTACAATGAGACAATAAATATACAAAGAAAATACAATAGCCTGCTATTTCCTTCCTCATCCAGCATCCTTTCGATAGAGTATTTGTCTTCATGTAACATGTTCCCTATTTCTCTTCTTCTTGTTCGTCTTCATCCTCTCAATATCAGAGAATCAAGGATCTAATCCGATCCTTCTTTTTTCTTCATCCCACTTCTAAACCTTAGCTTGCATGCTTATATGGGCGTATATAAAATTGGGGCACTTTAGCCATGCAATTACATCAAATAAATTTACTCTAATGCTAAAGATAGATTTAATTCCTGAGAGTTAATTAAAAAATCATCACACATGTAACCAAAGACATTGATTAGCCTTAACCGTGGCCGGTTCCCACTTGCTCGACTCGTCGGTCTTGTCCGACCGATGATGGGCGTGTTCCCACTGTCGAACCGATGTCTCTCCCGTCGATGATGACAGTTGTGGTTCCCACTTTCTCTGACCGATGTCTATCATGTCTTTCCGATGATGGTTGGTGTATTTTCTAGAAAGTTTCTATTGCATGCTCCAGTGAAGCTATTTAGCTCCACAACCTAACAAATTAGGGTTCATAGGCCTAGGTAATGCACATGACAAAAATGTTTCTAAGCTTCATCGAGGTGATTTTGAGAGCTCGAATAGAGTTAGGAGTAAAACAAGACATTGTCAAAAATGGAATTCCAAGCCCTACAAGATGGTGGAATTATTTTTTCACATCAATTAGGTGCAATGGGTGCAGAATCGGTGTTTCTCATACATAGGTGGAGAATAAGATAAAAATCCAAATTTTAAGGGACCAAATGGAGGAATCAAGACCTCACGACCCCTATCATTGGATTAAGAAATACATTTTTGTTAATATCATATAGCATTTCATCAAAAAATTCCATTAGGAGATCGAGATATCATCATTTAAAGTTTCCCTCTAGGAGCAAGTTTGTGAGTTAGCAAATTTTGAGCAGACATGTGTTAGCTCTAGGAGCATGACACAATTTAATGTCCCTTACGTCCTCAAGAAAAGGTACATGAGGGACATAAAAATGTTCCCAGCCCCAATAAGCCCTTTGGACCCTCATGTGACTTCTTGGACCACCATTTTAGCTCTCATGTGCTTGTCCACCTCATTCCTTCATTCCCTCGTATCATGACAAGTGGTGGCTTCTAGCACGCCATGAAATTTGATGTCCCTCATGTCCATTTATACTAAGGTAAATGATGGATAATAAAATTCTCCTATCCCTTAGGGAACCTCATGGTTCTTTATGTAACTATCTCTCAAATTTCCCCAAATGCTTTAAAGTTGTTTTTTTTGAATCCCCTACCATCGGATCATTTTCACTTGTCATCAAGAGGTGCCATATGAAATTTTATGTCCCTCTCATTCCTTAATGCTTAAGGGAAATGAGGGACATGAAAATTCACCTCATCCCTACTCAGCTTTATTTTGAATTTTTAAAATCCCTCCTGCTTCCAAATGCTTCTAACTTCTAACTTCTCCATGTATAGCTGCTTTACAACTTCCTTTGTAACTTCTCATTACATCCCCACAATTGATCAAACTCAAACCATCTCCCTATTAGCACTTAAATCCTATACTCCTTTACAACATGTAGGTCACAAAGAGAAAAATTAATCAAACCAAGAATAAAAAATGAAGAATGAAGAAGAAGCTTGAAAAATCCATTACCATAGAATGAAGAATCGAAGAGATCTTGCAAACCAATACACGAAAAATGAACCTTCTGTTGTTGAGTTATTCAATCTTGAAGGAAATTAAAAACTCACCTTGAAACCTACCATTCATAGCAAGAAGTTCTCATAGCAAAGAAAGTTCACTTCCGGCTCTACGAAGAAAAAGTTTAATTTCCCGTCAAACCGACAACCAGATCGAAGAGAAATTTCACCAGTGAGATAAGAAGAGAAAACCCATATCAAAAATGTAATTTTCATCATGAACAGAGGAGAAAACCAAGCCTACAATTTTAAGAGGTCCATCAATGGCTTGCCTATTTAAAAGCATTGTTAGGTCAAAAATTTAAAAGTTAAAATCTCCTAAACTATTGATCGGTAAACATGAAATTTCAGAGGGGCGATATTGGGAAAACTCCCATATAGGATAAATTCATTCTATGGAATTTCAATTAACAAAAGCCTACTATCAAAAAATAGTAGGTTTTTTGCATAGAGGATTGTTATTTTCGGAAATTCATCAATAGAAGAACTTGCAAAGGAGACCTTGAACACAGAGGATGTACTACAGTTAAAAATTCATCAAAATGATCTTCTTGGTCCAAAATTGATAGTTATTAAAAATAGTATGTGGTCCCACAAGAACCCGCAAAAATATAAAGTTGATCTAAAAGGTGAGAGAAACGCAAGAAGAAAATGAAACCGAGTTGTAATATCCAATAGAGGGTCTAGGAAGATGATTATTCATACTTACCAAAAATAGTAAGTTGATTTTTCTAAAGAAATTGTGAAGTACAAATGGAGAGGGTAGAAAAAGGATCAACCTTTCACTTTCGAGTAAGAGATAGAAAATAGTATAGTCTCTATCATCATACTATGCGAGCAAGTGACACCGAGGATGTCAAAAATTTCTTTTGACACTCATTTCATGCTTCAATTGGTATGTGGGAGGTAGAATTTGTAGTTGACACTGTCATACCATTCATAATATGCTTCATCAAGATCATGTCCAAATAACCCGAGTAGTGCGGTAGTGTTGTAGGGAGTCGGGTAAAAGATTCATTCCAAGGCTCTAGTCCCTTCAAAGGAGGATCTTCATGAGTGATAATCACGGAAACCGAAATGAGTCATCAACAAGTGTTTTTAAACACTTATTTCATGATGTTCACATGTCATCCAAAGGAAGTTTTTCAATGTGTGCAAGAGTTTAGAGATTCAGAGTTCATCACATTGGAGCATTTCATCGAGTCATATGGAAGGATCAATGGGCTTTATCAGAGGTGGAATCAATAATCATTGATATTATTCTTTATTCTTATTCTTTGATCTCTCTCTCTCTCTCTCTCTCTCTCTCTCTCTCTCCCCCAACTTTCTATCTCCTCAATATTCTAATCTTGTGTTGGGGTTTCACTTTTTCATATGTCTTAATGGAATAGGTCACCTTTATGTTATAAAAAGGGACTTAATGTTTTCCTAGGAAGACGAAGAGTCTTAAATCATGTCGAGACATACAAGAGTCATGGGGAAGTACGTGAAGATTCATTTCTCTTCCTATAAATTGTAAATCCATGCCCATTTCACAAGGTTGGTGATTTATTTTGTATACTTAAGAGTGCATTGAGAGAACAAAGGAGATAGCCAAATTCTTTCATTTCCGCATTCTCAATTTCCTCCATTTCTCCATTGTGTACAACTTTTGTTTTTGTAATTAATACAAGAAGTAGTTTCTATCTTTCTTTGACTAAGGGATTTATTGATATTTGGTGATCGCAAATTCTATTTGGTTTTATTGCTACTTGTAGAGTTGTTTCCTCTTAATTTTAGTGCATGTGATGAAACTTCTAGCTAATGTGTGCAAGAATTTGATTTTCTACCTATAACATTAGTTCTCCTACATCTTTTTTCACTCCCCTTTCCCTTCCTCAAAAAAAAAGTCTTCCCTAGCAAGATATTATTCACTTTGTCATAAGGTCGTGGAGTGCCCCTGTTGGATCCCCGACCGTAAGGCCAACATGGAGAAAAACCACTTCACTCACGGTTTCATATATGGTAGTTGCACCATTCAAGTAGAGGTATTTAAACTCCCCGAGCATTGGTGAGAAATCCACAAGTTTTTCCATTAACAAATTTTCTCACCAACATTTCCGTTACAAGTTTACCCATTACTCCTATCGATATATTTGATAAACTACCCTTTATACTTAAAAATAACCTACCCCACTCGTTCCATACCCCAAAATAAATGGACCTAACCCCAAAACACTAGACCACAACCCAACTCTTTCATTATTATTTGTTGCATGCCTACAAATCACACACACTAAGATTGAGAAAATTAGGTGGTATGTGCAAAAAAATACAAAACAACCCAACCATAGTTGGTTGGCCCCAAATAAGTTTAGACCTCGTAAATGAATATTCAACAAAGGGTTTATTTTCTATTGCATTTCCAACTCTTTTCCCATCAGTGTGACTATGTCTTGTCACCATGACCCACTCAAATATAAATGCATGCATATGTTATCCACTTAATATGGTACCATGCTAACTTGTTTGGAATCCACCCTCGGTTATGCTATTTTCTATTGAACCTTATGATGTGGCATAAAATCTAGGCCATGTCCTCTACTTTTTCTAAAGAAAACATAGAATACACCTCACCTATAGGCGTTCAACACTTGCATACTTTATTACAAACCATCCCGTATGAAAAAATAACAAATAGACTCATGCGGTTTGCTTCCAACCTTAGAGGTACCCGATCTTTCTAGAAATAGTGCAAACTGAACTCTCAAATAAGATTATCTAGCAGGTATCGCAACTCTATTCTTCACACTAATGTTTTCTACACTAGATGACTTTATTTGCATCTCCTCATGTCTTGTTAATGTCCTCCCACCCTTTCACACATAAATGGAGAATCCATAAGATAATAGAATATCCAAATTTGACAACCATGTATATGGTAGTGAGATTTGTAATATTCCAAAAATAAATCTTGGAAAAAAACTACCTATAAAAATTTATGTTATAGGTAAAATTATGTATAATACAAATTGGCAATAGATTTTACTAGAACCCACTATTTTTTAATCTATTTTGTGCTAACCTATCATGCTTAATCATATTCAAATAACAACACGGATGCTCGCCCATGTTCATGGCTTAATATGGCTAGAGAATAGCCCAAACATGAACATATTAGACTAGGTGCACAACCATGCCATCAATGCTACTAAATATTACTTTTATGCTTATGTCACAACTTGCAACCCTACGATAGGATTTTCCACTGCATCCCATATGGTGCATACAAAAAATGATGATCCATGCTTATTGCTTTATTAAGCTATACTCATAGTAAAAAAGACAAAGATTATGCATCCCTGATTAACCATGTACAATGACATACTAAATACACTACATCTACATGCCTACATAAAAAAGGCACCTACCTATAATGTATGTACAAATGCCTGTGGCCAATTTAGGCCAACTCCACATTGTTCTGGACATACATGGGAAACTAGTTTATACTCCAACACATGATGACAGAAGACTAAATATTCACAACATAACCATGCTAACAACTTGCACGCCAATATTGACTATCAACCAATAGTGTCATGCCATGTTGTACTAAAATATCTAGCAAAATATGCATCTAAGGTAGAGCACAAATCAAAACATACCACCACATGTTAGTAAGGATCATAGAGAGAAAATCACCTGAAAATCTTGTAAGCACATGATACAATAAATTAATTTCAGAAATAATTGTTGATCAAGATGTCGGTGCACAGAAACTATGAGCTTTTATATCCCTATTTATAGGGAAAAAATTTACAGAAGGTCTTGGAAAATCGATCCCTACCGAGATTTGCATTAACATTTATTGATGTATATATGAAAATACCCTCCTTTGGATTCACAATGCTTAATAGAATCATAAATGTCATCTTCCTACAATAAACACTAAAAAATCCATCAATGGAAAGAAATAACAAAAATGAAATTGTTAGAGTGTTTCCCCACATTACATTACCCATCATGTTGGCTCATTATCATACAAATATTTTTTCCTCACATTGATATTACTATACAAATCTTTCCATAATATTCTAGCCAACATAGGCATATGCAAAGATACACTCAACCACCACTTGGCTATATTCTCACCAACATACCAACCTTGGCATATAGAACATGCACCTATAGATACCACAGATAATCTAGAGATACAATTATCTTTGATGATGAAATTGTTGAAGTAGGAGTAGAATAAATGGAAGAGTGGGAGATTTTTTCCCACCTACGCCCATCAAGTTTCGTTAACATCAACAAATTAGAACTTCTTGACAAGCGTGATTTCGATCTCACCATAGCTAGCCAAAATTGTAATCGAAACCACCTACATAAAACATACCCAACCTTCATAGAAATAACACATATAACCACCAAAATTTCTGCTACCATGCCTCCACCCATTGAAGGTGCCTATGAATTATCAATGGAGAAAAGTGAGACACTCAAAGAATCACATCACATGCATCAAATCTTAAAGGTGCATACGCACGCATGGCCGGAGGGAGCGTGCAAGTGAAGGCACGCAAGGAAGAATTCAAAAAGGGTTCTTGGAGAACCAAGGACACGCGCATGCGAAGCACAATTTAGGACTTAGCCATTTTAGCCTTTTGGATAGAACACATGAAGAACATGTTCCATTTGGATAAGGTTCCAGCCTGGAAACAAGGTGTCCTAGAAGGAATATACCTTGCGATAAGAAGATCCAAAAAGATAATCATGACATGGAGAGGCATGCGCCTGGGGTGATCCACACCTTGACACTTGGGGCCAGATTTGAGGTTGTAGAGGAGTTTGTTAGAGCTCAGATGCCTATTTATATGCGCGCCCTTAGCAAAGAAAAAGGAGAGACACAAGTGAGGTAAGCGGAGCTCTACAGAAATTACTGCATGAGAACTATGGGATAAAATGGGTAGATGATTGTAGGAAGAATGTAATGAGGGAATGGGGAATGAAAATTTTGTTTTGTGAGCATACATGTATGGATCCAGATATGGCGCATGACTACGGTCTCCCTTCTGTGATGTTTTATAAGTAATGCTATGAATGAATATGATAAGGTTACCATGACAATTGTATTAAGATCCTTTCTCTGTATTACCTGCATATTTCTATTGTGCTTTTGTTCTTGTATAATCATGAACCTTACTTGAATGTTAAGTCTATTTGTGGATTTACAACTTCCTAGTTCTATTAATTCTGTTAAGCACTTTTACTTTTGATATGACTGAAGGGGTATAGAAGCCATTCTGAGCTCTATAGCTTTTTCATGTCCTTTAAATCACTAATTCAAGACCATGAATGATGCCTTCCACTAAACTCACATAAAAGAGAGACTCGGCTCCCTCTCGCGCACCTCGGGTGAGCACCCAGCCCCAGTGGGTGATAGGCCGGCGTGCATGAGGTTCCCTTGTTCTTGGTGGGTGTAAAAATGACTACATCTTGGTTCCATTGCCGGGACCTCTTTTCAAGTTGTAGTGGAACATGGCATACATCATGATCTGTGCAAAGAGTGATGATGAGAGAATAACCTTGAAGGTGTTGAAGATTGGTTTAAAAGCATGGAGGATGAATTCACTTAGAGATTCAATACTAGACCTAGGTTTGACACGCGAAGATGGGTGGAAGACACTCTTTATCATGAGTTGTATGAAACCTTCTTCTATTGTTTCCCAGTAGAGTTATTTGAATGGCTCTCGGCTTATACATCTAGATCGGGGTGGTGTTATAAGTCACACCCTTGGACCCAAGAAACATATCAGAACTTGCAAGATGTTGATCTAACGTGGACCCATGCTATAGATCATTGGTGGAAGGGAGTATTGACTAGCTACACTCTAGAATACAATTTCCACGTATTCCTATCCAGAATTTGTTGAGTTTGAGTTTTGTGGAGCCCAGAGGATCATTTCTACATGTTATCCCCCTTGACAATCAAAATCTTGATGGTAACCATGGGTTTAGAGGCATTTCCTATGGCGGATAAACCACTCTGAGTGCTTGGTGAGGAAGCCAGGTTGGGGAAAGATGGCTGATATAATGAAAAAAGGAAAGGGAGGAGAGAGACGGCTCAAGTATAACGAAGCATGTGAAAGGGAGATCGATAGACAACATGGGATTACAAGTGGGTTATGGAGCTAGACATGGTGGAAAGGAGTTGAGGTTCACGCGGAGGATGTGGAACCCAAACAGTCTGTGATACCCCATCTTGGTAAGTGCGGGAGAGAAAACCTTGCGGCTTCTGATGAGAGTCCATCACGTAGAGAAAGAAGAGTCATTGGCACATCTAACCCCACCTAGTGACCAAACCTTGGCACTTGGTTTGTTTGAATGAGGGAAAAGTATAGTTGATCCATTTGATATCGGTGGAAGCAACCGATCAACACCTAGAAGATACAACTTCTCGTTTGGGACTTCTATGGCTTCACACACTATTCCGGTATTTGGTGGAATGTTTGGACAAGGCACATATACAACTGGTTTTGGAAGCACGTTAGGAAGTGGTGGAGGAAATATGATGGGAGTGGCACTAGTTCACAAAATATTGGTGCACAATTTAGTGGAATGATGGGAGCATTCGGCATGACAAACACAGGCCCTGTACCTAACACAGGAGGATCTGGAGGTGGAAGTGGTGGAGCTGGTGGCTCAGGATCTAGTGGGTCTAGCAGAGGAGGAAACAAACCGGAGGGAAACCAAGGGACTAGATCGGGAGGACAAGGGCCTCAGCCACCTCCTCAAGTCTTTTTTGAGATGTCTCTACACTTACTAGATTACAGTGGGATAGAAGATGCCACAGAGCATGTGCATAAGTGCGAGCTGCTATGGCACACAAAGGGGATCACGACCCAGGATCGAAAGGCCAGTCAATTTGTGATGACCTTGCAAGGATGCACACATAGTTGGTATAGAAAGTATGACCCTCATCAGACTGTTGTGGATTATACCACACTGAGAAATGCATTCTTGGTGAATTCCACATACCTAAGTTTGAATAGAAAAGAGCATCAGCTCTCTCAAAGAAATCTAGCAGGGAATGGCAGAGAGCATGCGGGAATATGATGCACATTTTAAAACTCTATTATCTAAACTATCTTATGATATCCACCCTTCACAACATGCTCAGTGGTTTTCGGAGGGTTGATCACACCCTTTAGGAGGGCTTTGTCTCATAAAACATTCACGGACCCACACGAAGCGTTAGAAGCCACTTTGTGCATGCGCTGAGGTAGTTGGTAGTGTTGACACTGGTGTTAGCCCATTTTGGAGGCTCAAATCACTGCCATGGCTAAGAAATTGGAGAAATTATCTACCAACACAGTTCCAGAGACTCATGGTGGGATGTGGTGCACAGATTGTAACGTAGAAGGGCACACAAAGGATAATGGTGGGATATGTACTCGGAAGGTGGTACGCGTCATAGTGGTAAATTGTGAAATATGTCACGGGGACCATGATGCAAGTAGGTGCCCCCTTTTACAGCATGCGATCCATAAAAATGTATCTTGTTATTATAAGATATGTACCTCAACCACACATGACACCAAGGATTGTAGATTGATTGACCAGATTCATGAGGCAATTGATCTTGGTGTGCGCCTAGAATAGCATTGCCAGCAGTTCCAAAGGAGATGAACATTGGTATGAAGAGCACGGGAGATGGAGGTGCATGTGGAAGAGGGTTTCACGAGAGGATTTCATGGTCATGGTAACCATGGGGAAGAAGTGAGTTCCCACGTGGAACATGCTTTAATTGTGGAGCCACAGACCATTATAAGCGTGAATGTCCAGATCTTCTACAATGCTCCTGGTGTGGAAAAAAACATAAGTACGAAGAGTGCCCAGAGTTATACGAACATATGAGTCAATAGTACTGGAAGGATAAGGGCATTGCCATGGTGAGTATTAAGAAGGCTGATGCGTAATGGCTCTCACTAGTAGTATACGTGAATCAGAACTAGAGCTGTTATGGTAACAACAAGGGTGGAGTCCACATGCGTGTAGGGAAGAAGTGCCTAGGCAGAGACCTCTAGTTTCGAGGGAAGAAGTAGTACATGGGAAGTATCCAAACCTGGCTCACTAGAAAGAAGTCTACCAGAAACCATGGACGTAATTTGAAGCTTACAAGGGGAGATCTAATGCTTAAAAGAGAAAACTAGAAAAGATGAGCAAAGAAGACCAGTAGAAGCACCAAAGGATGACTTGGATGAGGTTAAGGAGGTGTGTAAACTACTGAGGTAGGAGAATATTATTCCCCTGCTAGGAGCATGGTTGAGAGAAAAGGTACCACGCATTGGGGAAGAACATGAAAGGTAGATCCTGCATGCAAACCTCCCACCTCACAGCCTTGATTATGACAAAGAGATCACCTTAAACACAGTAGTGGATGGATGGCTGCTTAGCAACATCCTCATTGACATAGGCATGAGGTTAATGTTCTCACTCTAGATGCCGGCATCAAATGGGAAGACCTACATTACAGACCATCTTCAAATGTGTTGTATATGGAAAATAAGACAAAGGAAATGCCCATAGGTGTCTTGAAGGATGCGACCATTACCATTCAGGGGACTAAGTTCACTTGGGGATTTTGAAGTCTTGGTGCTTTCCAGGTAGATAATTTCCCAACTTTACTTGGGTGCCCATGGTGCTATAAGAATAATGCAGATCTTCGGTTTAACAAGGGGTACATAAGTTTTGAAAACAAGGAGGAGAGGGTGATTATACCACTTTGCTTGATGGAAAGTCCACACCCTATACTTGAACCCCTTGGAGAGGAGGTCCTTGACAAAATATATGTGTGCTCCATAAGAGATCTAGAGACCATCCATCCTACAGAAGGAATCATCCAGTTTGATGATGCTCAATCATCAGTGATACTACCAGTATGGCATGCGATAATTGGGCACATGGGACTTATGAATTGATTGGGTGACATCTGAAAGGATCGGTAACTAGGGTAACCATGACACGTATAGTTCGGTGCCTAGGAGGAAAGGCAATAACCAAGTATTATGGGGATGCATACCCTGAGGTCTTTTTGAGAGAAATGGAAGCTCAATGGAGGGAGGATGAGCGATGAGGTATGCTAGGTTATGTTTTGATAGGCATAGCATAGCGAGGTGGTGGGCCATGCACATAGTGAAAACTTGTTGGAGTGGCGTGAAGTTAGAATTGTGCTCACTTTCTGATTCTCGAAAGAGCAACATACCCACCACTATCAAGGATTACAATGGCAATGGACCCACCTCTTCCCACATCCAGGCATGTGAGAGGGTGCAGGAGAAGGCACGGAAAGCTTTACCACCCTCCCTTTGGGTGCACAAGCTATATTCGACACTACAAGGTTGTGCGTGCACACTTGGTACATCCATTCTGAAACTCACCGCCAAACGGGAAATTGGCAGAATTAGTGGCTGACCTGGTTCACACATTCGAGTACCAAGTACCATGCAACTAGTTGATGAGGTGTTGCAGACTATCAAGCACCTCACTCTGGGGATTGTGCCATGGTGGAAGATAGATTAGTAAACTTACTTGGTGGACCTAGCTTGGAAGTGTGGTTCAAAGAGGAGGAACCAGAAGACATATAATTCGAGTGCACGTGTGTTGAAAAGGAGAAAGGAAAGATGGTATACGTTATTGATGGAGAGGAGATGGAGAGCCTAATGTCACCATTCGGTTGGGATGTGTGAGGTAGTTGATAGTGTGGATGCATGTGCATGCATGTATCATGAACCACTCAAAACCAAGAAAGTTAACATCGGCTCGGAGAAGGAGCCCAAGGAAGCTATCATTGGGGACTACTGGTCAGACAAGGAAGTATCAAAGATCATCGATCTCTTGCATGAATTTGAGGATTTATTCCCACACGGATACCATGAGTTGAAAGGCATCCACCATTCATTGGGGAAATGAGGATAAAGTTGAAAGATGGTGCACACCCGGTCAGGAAGAGGCCTTACAGGATGAATCCCAACATGCGCGTAAGGGTTAAAGAAGAGCTAGAAAAAATGATAGCATCTGGTATCATTGAGGCTATGGAGGAATCAAAATGGATAAGTCCAATGGTGATCAACATAAAGAAGGATGGGTGGATTAGGATATGTGTGGATTACAGGGAATTGAATGTTGTTTGTATCATAGATCCTTTTCCCACCCCCTTCACTGAAGATATTTTGGAAGGAGTTGTTGGGCACGAGGTCTATTCCTTTACGGATGGATTCTTGGGATATCACCAAGTAAGGATTGCCAAGGAAGACCAAGAAAAGACAACTTTCACCACCAGTGGGGAAGCTTTGCATACATGGTCATGCCCTTTGGATTGAGGAATGTGCCCATTGTATTTTCACGCATAGTGGTACAAGCATTTAAGGACTTCATCCACAAGTTCCTTCAAGTATATTTGGATGATTGGATAGTGTATGGATTGGTAAGGGACCATTGTGATAACTTGAGATTGATGTTTGAAAGATGTTGGTAGTTGAGGATTTCCCTCAACATCAAGAAATGTGTCTTTGCAACCCCTTTTGGAACGTTTTTGGGGCATATCATATGTAAAGAGGGCTTACTGGTGGATCCTGTGAAAGTTGTAGTTATTGTGGGATTAGGGGAGCCCACCAGCCAAAGCATCATGCATGGATTTCTTGGACACACTGGGTACTACAAAAAGTTCATTAAGGGATACGCCAAGATCACCACGCCTTTGGAAATATTGCTCAGACATAAGAGTGCCTTTCAGTGGGGAGAGCGCAGCAGAGGGCATTTGACACTCTAAAAGAAAGGCTTATCACCACACCTATTCTATGATTCCCATCATGGGATAAACCTTTCCATGTCCATGTGATGCCTCTGGTACAGCAATGGGAGCCATTCTTGCTCAACCAGGAGAGGGGATTGTTGATCATCCCTTGTGTTTTGCAAGTAGAAAGTTGACACCAGTAGAACAAAATTATACAACGACCGACCAAGCATGAGGCATTGTCAATGATCTACGTGCACTCCACAAATTTAGACAATATCTGCTGGTGACTCCCTTCATATTCTACACTAACCATATGGCCTTGAAGTATCTAGTAAACAAAGTAGTGTTGCAAGGGCATATGTCATTGGGTACTTTTATTTCAGGAATTTGAATTCAAAGTGGTGGTAAAACCTAGGAAAGAACAATTGTGGGCGGATCATTTATCAAGGATTGATTTGGGAGAGGACATGCAAAGTATCGAGGAAACCATGCGGATGCGCAACTATTCAAGTTGTGGTGTGCACCCTCGGAGTTAGAAGACATTGTTGTTTTTCTCAAGGAAGGTAGTGTGGCACCCGAAGGGATGAATGCACTAGAAAGGAAAAGGTTAGCCATACGCATCCATGCCCTTCATGTTGATCAATGGGGATTTGTATAAAATGGGCCACGATGAGGTTTTGCACGGTGTGTATTAGAACATGAATGCATGGCCATAATAGAAGAAGCCCATGGTGGGATTGTTGGAGGACACTATGTGGGGAATGCAACCACATGCAAGATCCTAGTCACCGGACTATGGTGGGAGATGATTCACCAGGATTGCATTGAGTTTTGCAAGGCCTGTGACCACTTGCCGAGTTCCCTTGGAAAACCTAGGAAGAAGGGATGAGATGCCCTTGCACCCCATCGCCAGTGTGGAACCTTTTGAGAAATGGGCAATAGATTTTGTCGGACCAATCTCACCAGCTGCGTGAAGGACTAACTCATGGTATATCATTACCTATACTGATTATCTGACAAGGTGGGTAGAGGCCATGCCCACTAAGGATTGCACCACATACCACGGCTGCTAGATTTTTGGGAAAACATTATCAGCAGGTATGGGTGCCCATTAAGTTTAACAAGTGATAGGGGCACTCACTTCTTAAATGAAACCATCAGGATTCTATTGGCAGAATTCATGGTAGCCCATCACAAGACTACCCCTTATCACCCTCAGGAAAATGGGACTACAGAGGCATTCAACAAAATCCTTAGTCACACATTGACTAAGATATGTGATGTGGGTAGGAAGGATTGGGATGACAAGGTGTCAGCAGTTCTTTGGGCATACAAAACAACGTATAAAAGATTGAACAAGGCCACACCATTTCAATTGGTGTTTGGCATGGAAGTAGTTTTTCTAGGTCAAATTCATGCTACCATCTCTGTATATATAGCATGCATGTAGGAGGGTTGGATGATGAGCAAGCACTGGAAGAAAGAATAGATGAATTGATAAAGTTGGATGAAAGGTGCTCACTAGCAAGATGGAGCCAAACAACTGAGAAGGCAAAAGCAAAAGGCATGGCATGACCACCATATTAAGAACAAATAGTTTGAGGTTGGCTAGATGGTATTGCTATATGATTCAAAATTTCTATGCCATCCTGGAAAGTTGAAGGTGCATTGGTTGGGTCCTTATGTAATTTCATACATCCTTGATTTGGTGCGTGCCAGTTACAAGTGTTGGATGGAACAAAATTACTTGGACACTTTAATGGGAGTAGGCTGAAGCCCTATAAATAATGCTTCTTGGTGTTTGTAAATAAGGTAGTTTTTCCAGTTAGTTTAGAATTTCCTTTTATGCTTTTCCTTTCTTGTATTTCCCTTTCATGTTGTTGTTTTTTTGTTTTGCACCTTGGGCATTTGGTAACCTTATTACTTTTTGACTTATGAATGCGCAGAGGACCACGCATCATTTTAGTGTGGGGTGAGATGATGAAGAGAAACTTGGAGTTATTCTACTAGGAGGATTTGGGTTGGTGGAAAAATAAGGTTACATTGGAAATCCACGTACAAAGGAGAAAAAGTGCAAAAACATGAGGTAGGTGAAAGCAAGAATCATGAGGATGGAAGAGGTGCCTTTGGCACTGGTAACATGCGTGCACAAGAGTCTTCTGTCAAGATGGATTGTTTGCATGCCAGAAGGTTGGAAAAGTTTTCACGCAAGGATTGGGCATGGTGGAAACATTTTTGCACAAGGATTGGGTGGGGTGGAAAAATTTTTTGCGCAAGGATGGGCGCGGTGGAAAAAATTTTTGCAAAGGATTGGGCACGTAAGGAGAAGTGCTTGAAGTCGGGTGTTGTTTGAGAACACCACATTAAACATTATCATATGGTGGTAGGTAGCCTAGCCTTAAATGCATAAAAGTGGGAAAAGCTATAAATACAAGAATGGGCAGTTCATTATTTTACTTTGCGAACACAAGAAGAGTGATTTTCTTTCAAGAGCTAGGGTTTGAGAATTGACTCGTGTGAAGGAAAATCCCAAAAACTTAAGCACAATCGGTCCATTAGATCTACAAACCAGAGTAGAAAGTGATTCACGGGTGTGAGGAATGTTGTGAAGAAGCACCATGATCGAAGGAGAAAAATCAGAGATTAGGGTTTGTGTTCTAGGGCACGGGCGCACGAGGAAAATGTTCAAACAACTCACAAGATAACCTAGGGAATGAAAGCAAAGGGTGAAATGATGGCCACAAAACTAGTAGGTAAACCTACAGAACAATCCAAGAAGGGAAAGGGTAAAGGAAAAGGAAAGAAGAAACAAGAAGAAATACCCGTGGATACAAATGAGGAATGGTACTCGGAAATGCAATACCGGATGGGGTTTTGCTAGGGCAAGAGTGGGAGTCCCACATAAGACAGATGACCATGATCGACTACAATCACCGGTCAAGCACAATCGCGAAGGAAATGGTGCTTTGGAGCTGGTGTGCCCCACAAATAAATGAACACCTGATGGGTTGCCAATCTCTGTGACGTGGTCAAGGTGAAAATGGAGAAGGTAGGGCTTCTCCAACTTTTTGAGTTGCCATATTTTGGGAAGCCCAGAGCACTTGTACCAATGGTTGATGACATGCATACATGAAGACTTCTTCTACTTCTTCACAGGGCACAAAATGCACATAACTCCCCAACTAATTTCACACTTCACAGGCCTAAACTATAAAGGGGACGCACTCATAGATGACCTCCTGGATGAGGAGGTAATTAAAGAAACCATAGCATCCCAGGAATTGAAGAAGGGATCAAGGTACTATGACATCTCGGATATCAATGATCCGGTGATGAAGATGGCCACACACCTTGTCTCCAAGCTGAATGGACAAGAGAGGTGGACCCAGGTGAGCAAGCCCTGGTTGAATGTCTGTAGGAAGGTCATGGAAGGCACCATATACAACATCTCCCAATACATAGTAGATGAAATCATAAGCAGTGCAGTGGAGAAGGGAGGAAAGATCCTATTTGGAAACATTCTGTTGACAATTGTGTTCTCAGAAATCGGGGTGCGGATGCATCCGACAAGTTCATGTGGGAGTACCTTGCTAAAGATCCCTTCACTGTGGAGATATTTCAGAAATACACATGTGAATCAATGATAGGGGTACACAAGGCACGCTTAGAAAAATGGTATAAGCACCTTAGGAATGCATTCGGGGCTGAATGGTGGATCCCTGAACAACTCCCCATGGTGACCAAAGGAGAAGCAGAGTTCATGGTCTACCAACACTTCTACATTGGTAGGTTCATTTTGGTGGATGGAGTTGGAGTCCATGGTGCAAACTCCCATTCTCATTTACTACCCAATTTTTCCAAGCGGGAGTAAATAGATACAAGGAGTCGAAGAAATTAAACCTTGAGTTGTCCACCCTTGACAGAGAGCACAGGGAAATGAGGAAGAAGTTGGTCTACCCAGAGAAGCACACATACATTGAAAGGTACATGTGTCACAGATGTGCATATTGTAAGGCCTTTGACCTTACCTATTGTTGGGAGCAATGCCACAAGGATTTACCTATGCATATAAGGCCAAAGTTTGAAAAGGGCACGTATATGGAGAATGAGATATCCATTCCAGATGACCCTATTGGAAGAAGGAAGCCCACGCCAAAGCGTAAGGAGAGGGAAGAGAAAGAGGAACAGAGGGCGGTGGAGAAGCAGGATGTAGGTACCGTGGGGACAAGTACCTACATCCAAGAAGAAGAGAGAGAAGTGGTCAGGGAGAAGACCCCGAACTGTGAAAGCGAAAGCCACCATCCCCTGAGGAGCCCTCAGATGAAGAGAAGACCACATCCCTGACTCTAGAGTTTTTAGCAGAGGAAGAAGAAAAGGGGATGGAAGAACCAAAGTCTAAAGATACAGATGACCCAAAATGCCTATATAGGTGAAAAGGATGATGATGAAGAGGAAGAGTTGGAGGTGGATCAGGAGCCGATTGATGTCCACGATTCGGGAAGAGGAAGCAGAAGATGCAAATGATGCCTTTCATCTTTGTAAGGAGGAAGAGCACCCAAGGGGAGGAAGGCATGTGAGAGTGAAGAAAGGAGTGAGGGGGCAAGTACTAAGGAGCTAGATATGCCCAAGCTCACTCAGGAGGAGGTGAATGAGAAAGTGACAAGGGAGGTGGAGAAGATAATTAATACCTTGGTCGAAGAGGAGTTGGAGCGCACACATGGAGCTCATGCTTGGTGAATTCAAGGAAGAGCAAAGGGAGAAGAGTGTGGGTAGCACAAAAGGCCCAACTCTTTCAGTAACTATTCCCAAGGGCATGTGCATGGGAAGTAAACATGTGGAAGGGGGAAGAATAACGATGGGATATGTTGATGACCCCAACAAAGTTTTGCATGCACATTTCTAGAGTACCATGCCCACCAAGGAGCTCACCACCATGGAGTCCTTTGATCTTGAGGGTGGATACCCATGCACAAGGAAGATGCTATCATGGGCATTTGACTCCCACCTCGATGAGCCCAGTTTGAGGTTAACCAAGGAGCGATACTAGCATTGTCCAAGAGGAAAGGGGGACAACCCCATTATAAACACGCAACAACTATCGGATGAGCAAGTGTGTAACATGCTCAACAAAGTCTCCATGGAAATTGAGGCTAGGCTCTTCTACGAGAAATGATAGGGTTAAAGTCTTGGAGGACCTATTGGAAGAGGAAGGAAGAAGTAGTTAAGCTAACAAAGGACCTCAGCCTTGAGAAACTAATCAACGCTCAACTACAAAGGGAGCTTCAGGAGGAAAAGGCTAGGGTACATGAGTTTCCAAGAAGGTGGAGCTCATCTCCCAAGCTATTATCATGAAGCACCCAGGACCTTAACCCTCCCACGTAAAAGTATGGATCCTCCCTGGAATGTCTAGAGGACTTGACTCGGATCCTCACCATGGAAAGGCAGCCTTTGGCCTTGGAGTCGGTAGAGGAGGTAGCTGCGCGCTTGGAGAAGGAGGACAAATTGAAAGTCATCACACTCATGGCTGAATACAACAAGGTGCTTGCTGATGTGAAGATAGCCACACAAACCATGGGGGTCACCTACGACCATTGCGTGGATCAAGACAAGGTGACAAGCATGCTTTGCTTGCCAGCGATGAGGCCGAGCTGAAGGACTTCAGGGAAAAGAATAAAGGCAATAGAGCCAGCAAGAAAAAGATCCTAGCCAAAGTGGAAAAGAAGTCTGAAGCTATTGAGATCCTATGAGAGTCTCAATCAAAACCCAGCTAAAAGAGCTCTACAAGGTCATTACGAGGAAGATGGATGCCTTGGAAGATCACACTAAGGAACTGGAGACTGGTGGAGACCATTAACACAAAAGGGAAGGGTTAACCTTCGACAGAGGTGAGCACATTGGTTGGTGACCTTTGCACAAGAGCACAGGATGAAGTCAGTGCATGGAATACGCTTGGAGGCCGACCTACGGCAAAAAATTTTCCCCTTCTTCTTCTTTAGGTAGTTTTCCTTCTATTCTTTCTCTCCCCCATTCTTTATTCTTTCCCTCCATTCTTTTCCAAGGCAAGGCCTTGCATTTTTTTGTATTGCATTCTTTGAAAAGGTTCTCGAGGGTGGAGAACAGGTGAAGTGTGGGGTAATGTTGGGACCCTAATGTAGCTACCAAATCTTAAAGGCACGTAGGCACATGGCCGGAGAGGAGCGCAAGTGAAGGCACACAAGGTAGAATTCAAAAGGGTTCTTGGAGAACCAAGGATGTGCGCACGTGAAGCACAATTTGGGACTTAGCCATTTTGCCTTTTGGATAGAACACATGAAGAACGTGTTCCATTTGGATAAGGTTCCATCCTGGCAACAGGGTGTCCTGGAAGGAATATACCTTGCGATAAGAAGATCCAAAAATCTAATCATGACATGGAGAGGCATGCGCTTGGGGTGACCCACACCTTGACACTTGGGGCCAAGATCTGAGGTTGCAAAAGAGTTTGTTAGAGCTCAGATGCCTATTTATATGCACCCTTGGAAAAGAAAAAGAGAGACATAAGTGAGGTAGCGGAGCTCTGCAGAATTACTATGCGAGAACTATGGGATAAAATGGGTAGATGATTGTAGGAAGAATGTAATGAGGGAATGGGGAATGAAAATTTTGTTTTGTGAGCATACATGTATGGATCCAGATATGGCACATGACTACGGTCTCCCTTCTGTGATGTTTTATAAGTAATGCTATGAATGAATATGATAAGGTTACCATGACAATTGTATTAAGATCCTTTCTCTGTATTACCTGCATATTTCTATTGTGCTTTTGTTCTTGTATAATCATGAACCTTACTTGAATGTTAAGTCTATTTGTGGATTTACAACTTCCTAGTTATGTTAATTCTGTTAAGCGCTTTTACTTTTGATATGAATGAAGGGGTATAGAATCCATTCTAAGCTCTATAGCTGTCCTTTAAATAACATTTCCTTTAAATCACTAATTCAAGAGCATGAATGATGCCTTCCACTAAACTTCTTATAGGTTGGCCTTTTAGTTTTCAATTACAATATTTAAACAAGGAAATCATATAAATACAAAGGTATGTGACCATAATAGAGGACCAAGCTTTAATTATATTACAATCACCTAAGGTTGCATCTAAAGGCATTTCAAGAGAATTAACGCATCCATCTAGCTTCAATCAAGGGACAAGGGATTGCATTTTGTGCATACACACATAAGATTGGAAGTTCATTTGGACATCCACACATCTATTTACATTGCTACATCTAGCTATTGCTCATTATTCAATGCATCTTGCACAAGGGCCACATAGGGAATGATTATACACACGTACAAAACTACATGGATTCTAAGACGTAGTGTAGCACTCGATCGTAAGTTACTATGTCAAGTGACCGTTGGGGTCGAGTTCGAATCCTCATTTACATATTTTTCTCTTTAGGATTTGATGTATTATGGGGTTTTGTAGGAGATCATTTGTTTTGTAGGTTATAGGAATTTTTTTCAAATATATAGTGTGACATACAGGAGAATTACAACAAAGGCTAGTGACATTTGTGTGACACAATAAAAATAATTTTATGAGGTTCTACGTAGAAACATGCACCTAGAAGTACTCTCAGTACCTAAGCACCCCGACCCGATCTAGGTGCCATGGTCCAACTTGTTATGGCAGTTCTATAATTTTCTCGGTTTGGTTCGATAATAAGCCCTATTATTTCATTAGTTTACCAGAACTTGGTATACTTCAGTATTTATTGTGAAATCGCATAAGTATTATATCATTTCTCTTGAACCTAGGGTTTATATTTCTCTAGCTTATTGTTTAGGTCATATCTATATTTTATTGCTTATCATTGTGTTGTGACTCTATAATTAGGGTTTTACAAATTTCTATATTTGTTAAATAATTTTGTTAATCCATCTTATTCGAACGTTCTTGAATCTTCATTTCATCACTTATTTGTTTTTTTTTTTTCTAAGGTCCCCTCATCTCCATTCATGATGTACTACTAGTTGATCTCGATTATAGGGAAAGTATTATTTCTCTCTTGTCTAATAACCATGTTCCTTATGATACTCATCCAGATAAAGTATATAATTTTTTTGCATATGCATTTTCTCAACATCTTACTTTTCCATCTAATATAGCCTCATGATCTTTTTGTTTATGAAAAAATCCTCCACTATATATACCAACTCACATTCATAATTGGGGTATCAAGAAAACTATCATCGATAATGGATTTGAGTTGAATCTTTGTACTCTATCACTCCTCCACATCTCAGCCTTCCCTCGTCTTTGGTTATCCCCACATCCATTTCTCTCTGTGCCTATTATTTTCTACATGTCTACGATAGGTACTATCACCTTACCTCTCACAGTTGGGCCAAAAACTATTCATGTTTTATTTTATATCATTGATTTCCTAGTCTAATACAACTTATGACTTGGTAAGTCATGGATTCATGCTATGCAAGAAGTGACTTTTACTATTCACCAATGCATTAAATTGTTACATGAGAGCTTTGAATATACCATGGATGTTGATCGTGACCTATTCAAATATTGTCAACTAGATTTGACCACCGCATTACCTACTCTAACTTCTACTACTATTTTACATCATTTTGATGATCAACAACTTTCATGGACCACTCTTAAAACTTTCCTCAACTTGAAGGAACTATATGTTCCTTAGATGTCATTCCACCCCCTTAAGCCCCACCCCCTCCTTATAATAATGGTAGAGTACTTTATCAAGGGCCTTTCTATACATTGGACATCATTTCACCATCCTCATATTCTCCCGAGAAACCTACATCTTCAGTTCCTACTTTCATATGCACTATTTTCATGAATATTTCTAATTTGTCGCACATTCCATTCGATCCCACTTGCTTCAAATTATTTACACATATGATGGCTTGGCTCTGATCAGATTCACACTCAATGATATCCTCCCTCCACCTCATTCTCCTCATATCTATTACAAATATGTATATATCATTGATTTTTATGGACTTTACATCTTCCAGGTTATCGAGTTTTATCACATACACTTCTCACGCATCTCCACTTATACTAGGGAAGTCTTGGCTTGACTACATTGGTGGCACTTTGGATCCCCATCATATCCCCATTTCATTTCTCATGCCCTTCAATGGTGTTTTTATTTGCAATGATTCATTTCTCAGCTATTCCCAAAATATTACTCGATGGTATGCATATGGATGTCCACTACTTCCCTCTACGAGGAAGAATATGCAATGGGCATGTATAATCTACACCGCAATGGCTCCTTACATGATTAACCTAATATTATAGCTTACTGTGTCTTTAACACATATCCATTTGAATTTGACCATGAAAACAATGATCTCTTAGAAGATGTTACTTGATTCTTCTTCACATCATACACTTAGGGGAATCATGCTTATCCTCCCCCCTTCTAACATTCTCATCTATCTCACATGTCTACTTTTCACTCTACATTTTGCATCTAGTATTTTTTACACGCATCTTACACATCTTGATACTCTTGTATCATCATTAACCAATGATGCACTCTTCCGATATGGTTCACACTTTATTATTGAGGACATACTACATTCATGAACCTCACATCATACACACGCCACATTTCACACTTGGCGCATTCACGACATATCTTTCTCACATCACATTGCCACACAACACACTTCCCTATGACGCACTCTAATTCCATAGTTCTTACTCGACTACCGAGGGTATAAATATTAAATGAACCTCGGTACACTCACTTATTCTCTACACTCTATAATTCATTGATCATATCTATCTATCGTACAATTAAAACCATTTCCCGATGACACTATTATTTTATGGCTCATTCTTGATCCATGGGGGGAATTTATAAATCAACCTCATCTCATGTATATTCATACACATTCTCTTAGGGGGAATTCTTCTCCTATCACATTCACTTTGCATTCCATTCCATTCACACTCACATCATGTTTCGTATCTTGGTTGCACTTACTCTTGTTTACTTATACTCGCATGTTACACTTTTACTTACTATGTTAGACACATATTTTGTATGTCATTATGTTTATCATATACACATACACGTTCAATTTCCTTATAGTTGTGAATGCGAGAATATCTAAAAAATTTTACACGTAGTACAAATGCTTGGTCTATATGTTACCAATCCCACATAGGCTTATAGGGGCATATACTTTCATACACACAACATGTGTTATTGTTTCATTTTATACTACTTCCTATTCTTACTAATAGACTATTTTACATTGGATCATACATATTTTGACATACTTATTATCTTTCTAACATTCTAAAGGGTGTTTCATGTGCAATATTTTCTTTGCAGGGACTATTTTAAACCATGGTTGTTAGGCATTTTCCTATCTACTATTTGTTATTATCTTTTATTATATGCCATTATTTGTGGGCCTTTTCCTATATCTTTCTTATTCATAGCTTGTATTATTTAAACAACTTTGGCCTTGATTGTCTTGTGTCATTGTGAGTGATGTCCCATGTTTGAAACCCACTTATCACACCTACATTGTATCCTTACTTGCTAGCTTACACATTATCTTCTATATGTGTATTTTTCTTGTCTGTATTAACGCATGTTTCTAATGCAACTTTTTTACATGTTACTTGGTTTTTACCAAGCACATTCCCTCCCCTATAGGGTATTGGCCTCATATCAACATCTTGTCCTCCTTTGGTGTAACACCACTGAAGTGTTACTTTCTCCTAAGCATACAAGTGTTGATATGTGATTTCTTGTAAAGGATGTGTTCCTCGATTCGAAATCATGCTTGATATGTACTTTCAGAATTTCTTGCAGATTACAGATCTTGGTAAGTCGAATATGATTAGACTCTTTTATTTATTTCATTTTGTGTCTGAATATTAATCTGATCACGGAATGAATTATAGAGATATCCATCTATAATATCTAGTCTTAGATCAGTGGGATTGATCCAAGTAATGCTTTAAATTTGTTTGTGATAAATTAGATCATAGACCTTGAACAGGTTGCAAGGTATGAAAGCATTGATTAAGCTGGTCAGGAGTATGACTCGGGCTGATCTTGGGAAATGAAATGGTTCCCGATATCAAAGTATATCTGGAAGGTCTCGATTGTAGACCAGGTAATAATTCGTTTACATACAATTCTGCAATAAGAACAGGAGCTAACTCTGTTCTAGAAGGTATGATACAGGTCTTTCCGAGTTTGCAGGACAAGGACCAAACTGGAATTATTAAGGGTTAGTAACCTAAAACTAAAACCTAACCTAGGGGTTAGATTATTGTTAGTCTAACCTAGACCTAGGCTATGTGTTAATATCCTAAGTTAGTATCTATGTGTAAATTTGTTAGTGTGGGTATTACCCTAAACTCTAACCTAAGATACTAACCTAACTAATGAGGAGATTATGAAGGGGCCTATGAAGGGTGGCGAACCATGGGCGGTGTTTTCTATGGCAATAAATGTAAGGGATAAGGATGAAGGACAGGTCATGGCGGAGGCTTAGGCGACGGCTAACCGGTGAGGACGTGGCAGGTCGCTAAGTTTGGAAATGAACATGAGTTTTAGATGGACTGTCACCAAATCTGGCGGTCGGTGGAAGTTGAGTTTAAGCGGGAAAATTGGTTTAATGGCATTTAATTTTCTCGGAAAGCGAGCTCGGAACTCGCGAGAAGGCATGCAAACGGGAAGTTTGTGGGTTTGTTTGGCTTATCGCGATTTTCGGTTTTTGCTCTGCTTGTTTACTGGTTCTTCGCACCAGTTCTCTTTGAGTTGCATGGCAAGAATGAATTTCTCTGGCTCTTTTCTCTGTCATGGAGGATATATATGTGATGGAGACAGCGAAATTTTGTTGGTCGCTTTATCTTGGAAAAAGAAAAGGAAGTTTGAGCTCCTCCAGTGGTCTGCTTCGGAAATTTGATAAAAAAATACAGGCATGCTAGGCCCTAACCTTTAAATATCTTGCTGTCTTTCAAATGATTTCATTAGAACAACTCTGTTCAAATGTTTTGAGGAAATAGATAAATTTCTATTGAGATCTTGTTTAAATTTTGGTACTGTATCTCTTCTGGTTCGATTTTTCAATTTCCTTTTGATGGGTATTTGTTAAAATCGAATAGTGGCTCTATTCCTATGTGTATTCCTTTTTGGTTTAAATATGTGAGATATTTATATTTATAAAGGTATGAATGCTCGGCCTGTTTGGCGTGAGCCCGTCGAATATACTGTGTAGGGTGTAGACCACTGTCTTGCTCGATTTTTGATTGTCAATGCTGTTGTGAGACAGTAGGGAAGGATACTGGTGTACTGTTTGATTGTTCAGTGTTTTGGAAATTTTGGAAGCTCTGTCGTGGTTTTTGTTGACAGTGACTAATGATACTTTGTGGGTTTCATTTGTCTTCTAATTTTGCTTGGGAACAGGTAACTGTCGTGTTACCTTAGTCTAAACGACCCAGTGGAAGTTGTTTTTCCTTGTTATTGTGGAAACGGGATTATTTGTTGGCTGTGTATAATATTGAAACATCTATACTTTATTTTATCGACTCAGTGGAGTCCATGATTGAATCGTATATTACTATCTACTGCTGTGGATGTAAATAAGGAGTATAGATTTCTTGGGTATGCATTGCATTTCTTTTTGAAAGCTGTTTGAAAGTTTTGAAGCGGCTCAGTTGATTTCCTTGCTTGAAAAGGGTATTTGATTTGCTTCACTTGTTTCATTCTGAATGTTTGCCATGAAGGGTATAGAAGAATTTATTAATTAATTCCATCTTATACTGTTGTTGGGTTCTGCGATTTTGGGCGTAAACCCGTTTTCTGCATGTAATGTGTAATTATAGATTTATAATGGATATATTCTGAACGACTCAGAGGAGACGATTCAATGATTTATATTTCTATTTGGGCCGCTGTTCAATTTGAATATGTTTAAATAGTTGGTGAATGATGAACCAGTGGTTGGAAGGAATGACACGTACTAAGACCTCTGTATTTCCTGGAATTACTCTTGTGTTGCATGGATTTTGTTGTACAGTTTCTTGGATATATTTTTATGTTCGTTCCTTGAAATCTTGTGTGAAAAATGGGCAAGACTTAGTCGGGTTCTTGATTTGAAATCGTTAATTAAAAATTTCTGCCTGAGTTTTAGCATGTACACTATTTACTTGTCCAAAGGGAAACAGTGACAATCGTTTACCATTTCACTGTAGTTCAGGTTTAGAGGATTGAGGAAGTTAACTTGTATCTTCTATTGTTTCAGTTGAAACTTGACTTGATATACTGTTGTTGATATTGGACATTTTGTCAGAATAATGGTCTGTATCAGGTAACGTGACCCTGTATAAGTTAATCGTAAGTACTTTTGACTAACTTCGATTAGTACAGATGTATATACAGAGTGTTGTGTTCCTTTCTGATTTCTTATAGGAGGCGATAGTGTATATCATGGCATTGGTAAGGAAATCTCTGTATGGTCTTGTAGATGCATCAATCGCTTATCAGTATAAGTCATTGTTGATTAAACGATACTTTAGAGGTTTCTGATTTCGGACTTGATTCTAAAGCCTTGCTGTGTTTTAAAAGAAGTAGCTTTGGGCTTAGGGTTGATATATGAATTGTTGATGTGTTAGTTGCTGTACAGGAATGTTGCTGTGTTTCTATTTCTTGATTTAGTACAGCGATCTTGCTTGCGGCTTGTCTAACTTGTTCATTTATATACTGGTTGAATGTTTTCATATGTGAAGACGGTACAGTGATGAACATAGGTGAAAGGAAGTATGAATGGATTTGTTCTTTCTCTTCCTTTATTTCATATTTGTTGATATTTGTCAAACAGTGGGAAATTGTTTTGTAACATTTTGGTGGAGTCCCGAATTGTTATGTTATTCTTTTTTTTGGAAGAATGAAACAATCTGACCAATGTTGTGATTTTGGATTCGACGATTGTTGTGTACATTCGTTCCTTGATTCTTTTAATATTTGATGAAATATTAGAATGAGATTAAGACTATTTTGTAACAATGATAGAGTTACATAATTGTAATCATTTTGTATTACAAGGTCATAGTCTGAATGTGTTTACTTATTTGGATATTTGATCTCATTTAAACAGGGTGTTTAATGAAAACAATTGATGGATTGCAATTGTTTTAAAAGTTAGTGCTTATCATGCTCAGTTCATTGAACTGACTCATGTTGACTATTTTTGCAGATGGTTGCCGTAAGAGGTAAAAGCAATGCAGATCTGACAAGCTGATCAGATTGTTTATTTGATTTATAATGAATTACAGCTTGATTTTATAGATGTACTATATATGAAAAGATGTTTCTTTTCCGTTGAACATTGTATCAAGTATCTTTGTTGCATAAATTGTAATTGTATAGTTTCAAGGAAATGGAAATAAGTGTGTGATACTTATGTGTTGTATTCTATTTCTCATGGATGACCTTCTTCGGTTTATGTAACGAAGGGGCATTATTATTATTGTATAATATGGATGCTTTTGAGATTAACAATGAAAGCTTATAAGAAAATGAGATTGAATTCTTATGAGTGTTGGTAGTTCTAAATTGTTCTAGTAAAAGCAATATTGGATTTAAATATTTGTCTTTCTAGAAGATAGGTTAAAATTGAGCCTAGAGAGAACGCTAAACAAGCTGGATTAAATTACTAATCCCTAGTCCTGAGAATGACAGGACATTATTAAATTGGACTCTTAATCAATTATATCTTTATACTAGTAAGTATGATATAAATTCAGTTAAGAGAACTGATATAAATCAATGGAGTTCAGATGGCAATCTCAAGTAAAGGTTATGAGATATTGTCCAAATCTGTTGTTTTAGAATCAGGTGTATTCTAATGACTCCTTGATGAGAACTTGACCTTAATACCTCTACCATGTAATGGGTTTAATAGAGGAGGGTCGTCTCAAGACGAAGAATCCAGGGATTGGGAAGGACTTATCTTGGGGAAAAGTCCTTATAGTAATTTAAACTCTAGTGCGTAATGCATGTTGTTAAGTAGATCTTTTCGAGGCGGATTTAAAGGTTGACGACACCAGTCAACTGCAGGGTTGTACCTCCGAGAAGGTTAGGATCTTCTCGAAGATACAACAATGCAGGTGACTTATGGCGACACCCTTTGCATGGATCGCTAAGATTTACACTTGACTTCGCATGAGTTATTCAGAGTCCGATTAAGAACGTGGTCATGTTATAAGGCTGCCTAGGAGATTCGGGGTATCATGACACACTGGTTGAACTGCAAGGTTGAACCAGTATGTCACCATATCCCTAATCCTCGTGGACAACCATAAAACATTATCACCTTGTTAATCTGTCTCCGAGTGATTCAGTTGTGAAAGGAAGGACTGACAGTAGTCAGTGAAAACATTCTATATAACATATGAATGGGGTGAAGGACGTATTCAAGATTAACGAGTATGCCGTTAAGGAATACGAGACATTAACAGTATGTTTAAAATCTTTGGCCAAAGTATCGCAAGCTGCTGATTGCGTTGTCCTAATTCACCTAGTCTAAGGGATGAGATGCCGATGAATAATGGTAACAGTTATTCAGTTAGATTCCTTGGACAGAGCATTCTGAATCCCAGATTAGGGAAGAGAACCGCAAGAGTGTTGTGTTAAATAAAAACACTAACTCTTTTTACTCATGAATAGATCGGTAGATTACCGAGTCATGGAATGAATAGATCGGAGGTATCCTTAGTCATTACAATGCATATGGTTATGCAGTTATATGAATGGTTATTTGATTTGTGAGTTCTAAATTATGTATTTAGAACCAGGATGCAATTATCAAAAAAAAAATTTCACTTGTTCTAAGGTATAAAATGAGGATGTTACATCTTGGTATCAGAGCTGAAGGTTGCAGCTCTTGGACCTATTGAGTCCATAATCTGATAAAAACCTGAATTTTCTTGTAACAGAAAATGGTTAGAACAAGGGGGAACGTTGCGGGTAATGCTCCACCTGAAGGAGGAGCGGCAACAACCCAGAAACTTGATGAGATCCTTGCTGCCCTGTTGGACACAAGAGATCGTTTAGCTGTACTTGAACAGCAAGTGATGGGAAATGAGGAGGATGAAGAAGCTGGTAATAATAATCAGCAACCTCCTGAGGACAACCCCGAAATTGGTGTTGATGTTAATGTTGGAAATGCACCTGTCCAACCAGAAAATAAAAAGGCCAGATTGGCAGCAGAACTCACTAATGATATAAAAAGGATAAGTCCACCTAAGTATGATGGCACCACATTAGGAGATGGGGCTGAGAACTGGCTCAGTGAAATGGAGAAGTACTTTGCAATAAGGAACTTCTCAGAGGAAACCAAAGCTATTTGGGGAGCCTATCAGCTTTCACACGAAGCATCTTCGTGGTGGGATAGCCGAAAAGCTGAGTTAAACATTGATGAGACCAATATTACTTGGGATCAATTTAAAGGCTATTTTAGGCAACGTTGGCTGCCACAACTTTTCTATGATCAGAAAATGACAGAATTTCAGAACTTGGCTCAAGGGAAGCTAACGGTAACTGAATACTGGGAGCGGTTTACAAAACTCCTCAAGTATGTACCGCAGTATCAAACTGACGAAAAGTTCAGGATACGGAAATTCATCATGGGATTGAATCCTGTGATAGGAGGAGAGGTCGACGTTCACAGTCCAACCACTATGGAAGGAGTTGTTGAAAAGGCCATAAGGCAAGAACAGAAATTAAAGGCTATTTCTGCTCATAAGGAGGAAGTGCGGAAAAAGACTGCAAACCCTTCTTCAACCTCTCTTGCACCCAGAAAAGGACCATGGAAAAAGTTTGGAAACAAAAGTAAGTTTCCAGGAGATAACAATAAGAAAGCAGCAGTAAATAAGCCTGCTGGTAATGTAAAGGATAATTTTGTTAAAAATTATAACAATGGGCAGAAGCCCTATGGAGGACAGCGTGACAACTATAAAACTGGAGGCAACTTTGAGCCTAAAAAGGGACCTGTAGGAGGCTGCTACATTTGTGGTAAAGACCATTACGCAAATCATTGCCCTCAGAAGAAGGATGATCGTAATCAGCAGCATAAGATACATGCTGCAGTAGCGGACAAGCAAGCTGAAAAGCAAGTGACACCTATAGAAGTTCCGGGTAAGTTATTCGGCATACCTGTCACTATTCTTTTTGATACAGGAGCTACTGAATGTTTTATATCTAATAAACTAGCTTCTAAACTTAAAAGAAAAGCCGGAAAAATGGATAAATCTTGGACTGTACAGTATGGTAATAATTCTGTTCATACAGTGAGTATGTGTCTTTTTGGAGCAGTCCTTGACTTACCTAACTTTTCCACGGAAGTTGATCTCTATGTTGCACCTTTGGGATCGTATGACATTGTCATCGGTGTCAATTGGTTGGCTGACCATAAAGCAAAGGTAGATTGCTATGAAAAGAACATAAAATGTTTAGATGATCAGCTGGAATCAGCAGAGATTCAAGGTGTGAAACGAGAAATTACAGTTAGAAAACTGTCAGCTATGCAGCTTAAAAAGGCTAAAAATAAAGGATGTACCCTTTATGCGGTAAAGATATCTGAATCTTCAGAAGAAGATGATGATTTCATGGAACAATTTCCTCTGCTACAAGGTTTCAGGGATGTTTTTCCTGAGGAATTACCAGGGTTACCACCCAAGAGAGAATTTGATTTTACCATTGAAATCAAGCCTGGAACGGAACCTATTTCCAAAGCGCCTTATCGGATGACTACTACTGAATTAGTCGAGCTTAAGGCACAGTTGCAAGAGCTTTTGTCTAAAGGATTGATTAGACCAAGTGTTTCACCTTGGGGAGCACCTGTGATATTTGTGAAAAAGAAGGATGGAACACTAAGGCTGTGCATTGATTATCGGATGTTGAATAAAGCAACAGTCAAGAACCGATATCCACTTCCAAGAATTGATGATCTGTTTGATCAGATGCGTGGAGCAGCGGTTTATTCTAAGATAGACCTTCGATCTGGTTATCATCAGTTGAGGATTAAAGAGGAAGATATTCATAAAACAGCTTTCCGAACAAGGTACGGACATTATGAATTTACAGTTCTACCCTTTGGGTTAACTAATGCACCCGCAGCCTTTATGAATTTAATGAACAATATTTTTCAAGAATACCTGGACAAGTTTGTACTTGTATTCTTGGACGATATTCTCATTTATTCTAAAAGTGTTGAGGAGCACAATGAGCATCTGAAGATAGTTTTGGGAATTTTGAGAAAGAGAAAGTTGTATGGTAAGTTGTCCAAATGTTCTTTCTTTGATTCAGAAGTTCACTATTTGGGTCATGTCATAAGTAAGGAAGGAATTGCTGTAGATCCTTCAAAAATAGTGGCAATAACTGAGTGGCCTGTACCAAAGAATGTACATGAAGTAAGAAGCTTCATGGGTCTTGCTGGTTACTATAGAAAATTTGTAAAGGACTTTTCTAAGGTAGCTGCACCAATAACTTCATTGCAAAAGAAGGATAAGAAATTCTTGTGGAATGACAAGTGCGAAGCGGCTTTCAAAAGTCTGAAAGACCAGTTGACTTCTGCACCTATATTGGCTGTACCAGACCCTAATGGGAATTTTACTGTTGTAACGGATGCTTCTGGGGAAGGCCTTGGAGGTGTTTTGTTACAAAATGATCAGGTCATAGCTTATGAAAGTAGAAAACTTAAGTTACATGAGCTGAATTATGCCCCTCATGATTTGGAACTTGCTGCTATTGTTCATGCACTTCAAGTCTGGAGACACTACTTGCTTGGGAAACCTTTTGAGTTGAAAACGGATCACTTAGGACTGAAATATATTTTTACTCAGCCCAATTTGAATGCCAGACAAAGAAGGTGGTTAGAATTTTTATCACAATATGACTTTGATATTAGCTATATCAAAGGGAAGGAGAATAGAGTAGCTGATGCTCTAAGTCGTAGGAGGCACATTTCTGCTCTTATAACATTAAGAACTCAGTTTAAAGACGAGGTAAAAAGTGCCTCAGAACCAGATGCATATTTTCAAAGCAAGTAAAGCAACAGCTTGCTGAACCTAAAGATAAAAGGTATGAAGGTTTTCATTTTGATAATGAAGGAATCTTGCGTTATGAAAACAGGGTATATGTACCTGTGCTGAATGATTTGAGAAAGAAGTTGTTAATTGAATTTCATAATTCACCTTACTCTGGACACCCAGGCATCACAAAAATGCTTGCTGATATGAAGCAGCAATACTTCTGGAAAGGTATGAAAAAGGATGTACTCAACTTTGTGACTCATTGTCTGGAATGTCAGCGGGTGAAGGCAGAACATATGCACCCTGCTGGACTGTTATATCCTCATAGCATACCGCAGTACAAATGGCAAGTAATAACCATGGATTTTGTACAAGGACTACCTATGTCCAGGAATAAGCATGATGTTATCCTGGTAGTTGTAGATAAACTGACTAAGGTAGCGCATTTCATCGCTGGAAATCTAAAGGATGATTCACCAGTGCTGGCCAAGAGGTTCGTACACGAAATTTTCAGATTACATGGTGTACCAGAACTGATTATATCTGACAGGGATCCTAGAATGACGTCAAGGTTTTGGCAAACGCTTAACGCAGCCCTAGGAACAAAACTAAACTTCAGTTCTGCATATCATCCAGAAACGGATGGGCAAACTGAAAGGGTAAATCAAGTGTTGGAAGACATGTTGCGAATGTATTGCATGGATCAACAGTATAAATGGGAAGAGTATCTTCCATTAGTTGAGTTCGCATACAACAACACTTATCACTCATCTCTTAAGATGGCACCATTTGAAGCACTTTATGGAAGAAAGTGCAGAACCCCTGTTAGTTGGGACAGTGTTGAGGATAGAGTGGTAATTGGACCAGAGATTCTCATAGAAATGGAACAGCAAGTTAAGCTGATTCGTGAATGATTAAAGGAAGCAGCGGATAGACAGAAGAGCTATGCTGACCTTAAGCGGGTTGATAGAAAGTTTGAGCTTGGTGATAAGGTTTTCCTGCGTGTTAAACCCAGAAAGAGTTCTATAACTTTTGGCAAGGCTGCCAAGTTGTCACCACGATTTGTGGGACCTTTCGAAATTGTCGAAATAATCAATCCTGTAGCTTATCGTTTAGCATTGCCACCTGCTTTATCTCGCATGCATGATGTTTTCCATATTTCTTTGCTTAAGAAATACGTTTCAGATCTGTCACATGTTTTAAATTGGAATTCCTTGCAGGTCCAAGACCCAGGAATAATCGTGGTTAAACCCACACGAGTACTGGAAACTCGCCAATTGCACTTGAGAAATCGTGATATACAGCAATGTAAGGTCCAGTGGGACCAGTTTAGCGAAGAAAGTGCAACTTGGGAAAATCTGGAAGAGATGAAAATTGCTTTTCCTTCTCTTTTTGCAACAGAATGAAAACTGTTGACAAAAATATACTTTTATGAACTGATTGTTTTAAGTATTTTTGAAAGCCAGATTAAGGCAGACTTTATTCAGGTTGAATAAAATTGTTGTGACATTGATTTTTGAAACTATTCAAATATGGAAGTAGTCACTTTGTTTGTGTACTAATAAATTGATTGACCTGAAGGTTAGTTAATATGTAATTCATCGGGACGATGAATCTTTTTAGGAGGGAAGCATGTAACACCCTGAACTGTTGTTACTTTCTCCTAAGCATACAAGTGTTGATATGTGATTTCTTGTAAAAGGATGTGTTCCTCGATTCAGAAATCATGCTTGATATGTACTGAATTTCTTGCAGATTGCAGATCTTGACTGAGTCAGAATATGATTAGACTCTTTTATTTATTTCATTTTGTGTCTGAATATTAATCTGATCACGGAATGAATTATAGAGATATTCATCTATAATATCTAGTCTTAGATCAGTGGGATTGATCCAAGTAATGCTTTAAATTTGTTTGTGATAAATTAGATCATAGACCTTGAACAGGTTGCAAGGTATGAAAGCATTGATTAAGCTGGTCAGGAGTATGACTCGGGCTGATCTTGGGAAATGAAATGGTTCCCGATATCAAAGTATATCTGGAAGGTCTCGATTGTAGACCAGGTAATAATTCGTTTACATACAATTCTGCAATAAGAACAGGAGCTAACTCTGTTCTAGAAGGTATGATACAGGTCTTTCCGAGTTTGCAGGACAAGGACCAAACTGGAATTATTAAGGGTTAGTAACCTAAAACTAAAACCTAACCTAGGGGTTAGATTATTGTTAGTCTAACCTAGACCTAGGCTATGTGTTAATATCCTAAGTTAGTATCTATGTGTAAATTTGTTAGTGTGGGTATTACCCTAAACTCTAACCTAAGATACTAACCTAACTAATGAGGAGATTATGAAGGGGCCTATGGAGGGTGGCGAACCATGGGCGGTGTTTTCTATGGCAATAAATGTAAGGGATAAGGATGAAGGACAGGTCATGGCGGAGGCTTAGGCGACGGCTAACCGGTGAGGACGTGGCAGGTCGCTAAGTTTGGAAATGAACATGAGTTTTAGATGGACTGTCACCAAATCTGGCGGTCGATGGAAGTTGAGTTTAAGCGGGAAAATTGGTTTAATGGCATTTAATTTTCTCGGAAAGCGAGCTCGGAACTCGCGAGAAGGCATGCAAACGGGAAGTTTGTGGGTTTGTTTGGCTTATCGCGATTTTCGGTTTTTGCTCTGCTTGTTTACTGGTTCTTCGCACCAGTTCTCTTTGAGTTGCATGGCAAGAATGAATTTCTCTGGCTCTTTTCTCTGTCATGGAGGATATATATGTGATGGAGACAGTGAAATTTTGTTGGTCGCTTTATCTTGGAAAAAGAAAAGGAAGTTTGAGCTCCTCCAGTGGTCTGCTTCGGAAATTTGATCAAAAAAATACAGGCATGCTAGGCCCTAACCTTTAAATATCTTGTTGTCTTTCAAATGATTTCATTAGAACAACTCTGTTCAAATGTTTTGAGGAAATAGATAAATTTCTATAGAGATCTTGTTTAAATTTTGGTACTGTATCTCTTCTGGTTCGATTTTTCAATTTCCTTTTGATGGGTATTTGTTAAAATCGAATAGGGCTCTATTCCTTTGGTATTCCTTCTGGTTTAAATATGAGAGATTTATATTTATAAAGGTTTGAATGCTCGGCCTGTTTGGCGAGAGCCCGTCGAATATACTGTGTAGGTGTGTACCACCATCTTGCCGATTTTTTTGATTGTCAAATGTCTGTGTTATGAGACAAGAGGGAAGGATCTTGTGTACCTGTTTGATTGTTCGATGTTTTTGGAAATTTTGGAAGCTCTGCTGTGTGGTTTTTGTTAACAGCGACTAATGATACTTTGTGGGTTTCATTTGTCTTCTAATTTTGCTTAGGAACAGTAATAATCGTCGTGTTACCTTAGTCTAAACGACCCAGTGGAAGTTGTTTTCCTTGTTATTGTGGGAAACGGGATTATTTGTTGGGTCATGTATAATATTGAAACATCTATACTTTATTTTATCGATTCATGGAGTCCATGATTGAATCGTATATTACTATCTACTTCTTGTGGATGTAAATAAGGAGTATAGATTTCTTGGGTATGCATTGCATTTCTTTTTGAAAGTCAAGCCTTTGAAAGTTTTGAAGCCTTGACTCATTGATTTCCTTAGCTTGAAAAGGGTATTTGATTTGCTTCACTTGTTTCATTCTCGAATGTTTGCCATGAAGGGTATAAGAATTTATTAATTAATTCCATCTTATACTCGTTGTTGGGTTCTCCGATTTTGGGCGTAAACCCGTTTTCGCATGTAATGTGTAATTATAGATTTATAATGGATATATTTTGAATCCACTCGAGGAGACAATTCAATGATTTATATTTCTATTTGGGCATTGCTTCAATTTGAATATGTTTAAATAGTTGGTGAATGATGAACCAAAGGTTGGAAGGAATGACACGTACTAAGACCTCTCAGTATTTCCTGGAATTACTCTTGTGTTGCATGGATTTTGTTGTACTGTTTCTTGATATATTTTTATGTTCGTTCCTTGAAATCTTGTGCGAAAAATGGCCAAGACTTAGTCGGGTTCTTGATTTGAAATCGTTAATTAAAAAGTTCACTTGACTTTGAGTTTTAGCATGTACACTATTTACTTGTCCAAAGGGAAATAGTGACAATCGTTTACCATTTCACCGTAGTTCAGCTTTAGAGGATTGAGGAAGTTAACTTGTATCTTCTATTGTTTCAATTGAAACTTGACTTGATATCTTTCATTTGTTGATATTGGACATTTTGTCGTAATAATGGTATGATCGTAACGTGACCTCGTATAAGTTAATCGTAAGTACTTTTGACTAACTTCGATTAGTACAGATGTATATACAGAGTGTTGTGTTCCTTTCTGATTTCTTATAGGAGGCGATAGTGTATATCATGGCATTGGTAAGGAAATCTCTGTATGGTCTTGTAGATGCATCAATCGCTTATTGTAAATAAGTCTGTTGTTGACAACGATACTTTAGAGGTTTCTGATTTCGGACTTGATTCTAAAGCCTTGCTGTGTTTTAAAAGAAGTAGCTTTGGGCTTAGGGTTGATATATGAATTGTTGATGTGTTAGTTGCTGTACAGGAATGTTGCTGTGTTTCTATTTCTTGATTTAGTACAGCGATCTTGCTTGCGGCTTGTCTAACTTGTTCATTTATATACTGGTTGAATGTTTTCATATGTGAAGACGGTACAGTGATGAACATAGGTGAAAGGAAGTATGAATGGATTTGTTCTTTCTCTTCCTTTATTTCATATTTGTTGATATTTGTCAAACAGTGGGAAATTGTTTTGTAACATTTTGGTGGAGTCCCTAATTGTTATGTTATTCTTTTTTTTTGAAGAATGAAACAATCGACCAATGTTTTGATTTTGGATTCGATTGATTGTTGTGTACATTCGTTCCTTGATTCTTTTAATATTTGAGGAAATATTAGAATGAGATTAAGACTATTTTGTAACAATGATAGAGTTACATAATTGTAATCATTTTGTATTACAAGGTCATAATCGAATGTGTTTACTTATTTGGATATTTGATCTCATTTAAACAGGGTGTTTAATGAAAACAATTGATGGATTGCAATTGTTTTAAAAGTTAGTGCTTATCATGCTCAGTTCATTGAACTGACTCATGTTGACTATTTTTGCAGATGGTTTCCGTAAGAGGTAAAAGCAATGCAGATCTGACAAGCTGATCAGATTGTTTATTTGATTTATAATGAATTACAGCTTGATTTTATAGATGTACTATATATGAAAAGATGTTTCTTTTCCGTTGAACATTGTATCAAGTATGCTGTTGCATAAATTGTAATTGTATAGTTTCAAGGAAATGGAAATAAGTGTGTGATACTTATGTGTTGTATTCTATTTCTCATGGATGACCTTCTTCGGTTTATGTAACGAAGGGGCATTATTATTATTGTATAATATGGATGCTTTTGAGATTAACAATGAAAGCTTATAAGAAAATGAGATTGAATTCTTATGAGTGTTGGTAGTTCTAAATTGTTCTAGTAAAAGCAATATTGGATTTAAATATTTGTCTTTCTAGAAGATAGGTTAAAATTGAGCCTAGAGAGAATGCTAAACAAGCTGGATTAAATTACTAATCCCTAGTCCTGAGAATGACAGGACATTATTAAATTGGACTCTTAATCAATTATATCTTTATACTAGTAAGTATGATATAAATTCAGTTAAGAGAACTGATATAAATCAATGGAGTTCAGATGGCAATCTCAAGTAAAGGTTATGAGATATTGTCCAAATCTGTTGTTTTAGAATCAGGTGTATTCTAATGACTCCTTGATGAGAACTTGACCTTAATACCTCTACCATGTAATGGGTTTAATAGAGGAGGGTCGTCTCAAGACGAAGAATCCAGGGATTGGGAAGGACTTATCTTGGGGAAAAGTCCTTATAGTAATTTAAACTCTAGTGCGTAATGCATGTTGTTAAGTAGATCTTTTCGAGGCGGATTTAAAGGTTGACGACACCAGTCAACTGCAGGGTTGTACCTCCGAGAAGGTTAGGATCTTCTCGAAGATACAACAATGCAGGTGACTTATGGCGACACCCTTTGCATGGATCGCTAAGATTTACACTTGACTTCGCATGAGTTATTCAGAGTCCGATTAAGAACGTGGTCATGTTATAAGGCTGCCTAGGAGATTCGGGGTATCATGACACACTGGTTGAACTGCAAGGTTGAACCAGTATGTCACCATATCCCTAATCCTCGTGGACAACCATAAAACATTATCACCTTGTTAATCTGTCTCCGAGTGATTCAGTTGTGAAAGGAAGGACTGACAGTAGTCAGTGAAAACATTCTATATAACATATGAATGGGGTGAAGGACGTATTCAAGATTAACGAGTATGCCGTTAAGGAATACGAGACATTAACAGTATGTTTAAAATCTTTGGCCAAAGTATCGCAAGCTGCTGATTGCGTTGTCCTAATTCACCTAGTCTAAGGGATGAGATGCCGATGAATAATGGTAACTTATTATTCATTAGATTCCTTAGACGGAGCATCTGAATCCAGTTAGGAAGAGAACCGCAAGAGTGTTGTGTTAAATAAAAACACTAACTCTTTTTACTCATGAATAGATCGGTAGATTACCGAGTCATGGAATGAATAGATCGGAGGTATTCCGAGTCATTACAGCTGCATATGGTTGTCTGTTATATGAATGGTTATTTGATTTGTGAGTTCTAAATTATGTATTTAGAACCAGGATGCATTTATCAAAAAAAAAAATTTCACTTGTTCTAAGGTATAAATTGAGGATGTTACATTTGGGCCAAATCCAATGACATCACATGCACCCCAAATGAGGGGGGAATACATTAGATGAATCATTTACCCCATTCAGATAGTACACACTCACGCTTTAGACTTGAATACTATAGGAGTAAAACTATCTTTAGTCACATAAATGGCCCGAATATGACTTGGGTTCTTAACACAACACACATACCAACGCTTAGATACGACATATTTTGGCGAGACATTTTTTCTTGTCGACAAATTGGTTGATTTCAAGCCAACGCTATGGGAATATAAGTCCCTCTACTTGAACGGTGCATATTCCATATGTGCATGCATGAAAAAGTGGATTTCAATGGTGGCCTTTCGACTAGAGATCCAATAGGGGCACTCCACGACCCTATGGCAAAGCTAGAGATTTCTCACTAGAGAAGAACTTTGTCTGAGAAGGGGAAAGGGAGTGAGAATGGAGGTAGGATAAACTAATGTTGTGAGTAGAATATCGATGCCCACACACATTAATTAGAAATTTCATTTACATGCATTTATAGTCGAGAAGAAGAAAAAAATCCGGGGAGGAGAAGTTACAAGAACAAATGAAACTCATTGGTCACAAAGTGCCAATTAATTCCTCAATCAAAGAGGCAAAAATTCCTTTTATTATTGAAGCTTGAGTAGAGTTTGTACATAGCCCTGAGAATGGAAGAAATTCAAAGAAAAGAGAAAATAGAAGAAGAATGGCATTTTTTTGTCTTTTCCAGTCTGAGCATTATGGTCTTTTTGAAATCAATCACCAGCCCTTGGAATGACGTCGAGAAGCCATTATATTCTTTGCAAGAAACCATTACAACTTCACAAATCCTCAATGCCTTTTCAAATTCCTCTGTTGTGAAGAAAATGCTCATGGTGGGTTAAAAACTAGATCTTGCGAAGCTACCATTACATTCGATTTGCCAGTTTAAATATAGACCATTTGATTTGCTCCTCTAACTCTAAAATCAGGCCGTCCACATGTAGGAAGGGATTGGAGTGGTTATGGGGAAGCCCTTTGCATTTTGTGATTTTTTAGAGATTTGGCAATTTGGAACAAATTGGCCTGCACCCCGCTTTGACTTTTCAACTTAGACACGTGGTTGCTTTTGATTGGAAATGGGGTTGCGGCCCTTTTCTCAACATTTTAACCTTTTTTGGAAAAAGGCTCAAAAACTCAATTTCCTCCGCCGGCCTACTCTCCCGCTTTGAATTTTCAATGGTGGGATTCACCTTTGAATTTTTCCTTTATAGCTTGATTGGGGCTACGGATCAATTTTTAACTTTTCACCTTTGTTTTCAAAGAAGCTCAAAAATCAATTTCCTCCGCCGTCCCACTCTTCTCGCATTGACTTTTCAATGGTGAGCCCAAGATATTAGCAGATCCGCGGATCATTCTATAAATTTTACTTCACTTTTGGGATTTTGGTTAAATTTCGAAAAGTGCCCCGATGGCCCACTAAATGCCTTTGACTTTTCAATTGTGGGCCCAATACCTTAGCGAGCAAAGAGAGCATTTTAGAATTTTTACTTCACTTTTGGGAATTTTGTTACATTTCCAAAAGTGCTCCGATGGCTCACTCATCCACTTTGATTTTTCAATGCCAGCTTCACCTTTGACTTTTTCCTTTATAGCTTTGATCATGGTCATTTGTGGCACAAATTTACTATTTTTTCCAAAAGTGACCAAAAGTGTTAAGTTCACCAAAAATATCATTCCTCCCCATCCAATAGGATCTGACCATGTACCTACATTCATTGGGGCCAAAATTTGACAGGAAAAAGACACCCGTCATCCCGACTGTGGGAAAATACACAAAGGAAGAGAACTTCATCATTTTGAGTCCAATTTTCGAATTTCCTTCATGAACCAGAGGCATGGAGGAAAAACAATGATTTGACAACCCAGGCCATAGAACAAGTGAAAAATTTTGATCAAAAATGGAGGTTGCAAAGAGGATATTATGTGCACAAATCGGGAAATGGAGAATTTCTCAAAATGAGCAAAATAGAGGTTTAAATAGCTCTAGGGCATGAATTTTGATAATTTCTTGAATATCAAACTTGTCTTAAACACCAATGAAGGACATGAGCTCTAAAAATGTAGAGTATTTTGTAGGAGACAATAGCTAGCTTTATCTTGAGGACATGGCGTGAATAGGGCATGGCTAGGGCACGACATGAGAATCCAGAATCTCAATTTTCAAACTATATTACGTTGACCAATGCCTTATCCATTGGGCCTTATAGAGTCATGTACACTTGTGAGAAATAATGGAAGGAGGAAACAAAAAATGAAACCACACACAACAACAACCAAACAATATTAAACCAAAACAACGTAACAGAAAAGGGAAAAACACACCTACGCAAATCACCTATGGTACAAGGCGGGGGACAACCCACTTTTACTGATGGTATAGTTTCAAGTATTTCCCACTTCAGTTAATTCCAATGGTGTTCCATCCATGTATGAGAGGAGAAAAACATTCTCACCAAAATTTCCATGAATTTGGAATGGGTCGATCCATAATGAATCAAACTTTCCATGGCTGCCCTTTGGTTCTCTTCTCTTGTCCCATAGCAGGACAAAGTCTCCAACATTGAATCCTCTTGCATTTTCCCTCTTTTCAAATATATTCTTCACTTTCAACTGATGCTCCTTAATTCTATTCTCCACTTGGCATTTGCTTTCCTCTAGCTTCTCTGGGAAGAGGATCCTCTTGTTAATGGAGTCTTTATATTGACCATCTTCTATTTCTTGCAAAGAACTTGAGAGCTGGCATATCAATTGTGAGGGGGATATGTGCCTTAACTCCATACAACATTCGTAAAGGTGACATACCTATTGCCTTCTTAGGAGTGATCCTATCAGCCCATAATGCATCATATAACTTCTTGTGCAATTCCTTTGATTCTCATCTACCAGCGCGAACAATGGTCACTCTGTTGTTGTTGCTTGATTAAGATTTCCCATTTCCCTATGGGTAGTAGTCGAGAAGAGTGAGATAGGGAGATTCCAAAGCCATAAAAAAAATTTGTGAGCTCCTTAGAAGAGAAATAGGTGGCATTAGCTACAACAATTTTCTATGGTATTCCAAAACAAATAATGATATTCTCCTTGATGAAGTTGTAGTCTATTTCGAGTTGGCTTGCACGATCGGGACGGCTTCCACCCATTTAGTGAAGTAATCAATTGCGTGAGTACATAATTATGCCCTACACTAGAATGAGGATTCGAACACCAATGAAATCCAGCCCCCACTTCTAAAATGGTTCTTCAATCACTATAGACATAATTGGCAATGCAACTAGTTGTGGCTTTCCAACAAATTATTGGCATGCTTTACATTTGGAAACTCAATCTGAGTGTTTGAAAAGATGAATGGCCAATAATATCTTCGCTCAAGGATCTTGTGTGTGTGACCATTGCTGAGAAATTTCCATCACAAGCTTGATCATGATATGCCCCAGAAACTTTTCTTGCTACTCCTTATCTACACACCTAAGGAAACAACCATCTAGGCCTCTCTTGTAAAGTGCATGATTCCGAGATCAAAAAATTGGATTCCTTTATCTTGAGTGTCCTTTTTTTTTTGTAATTGAGATGAGGAGGAATTCTCCATAAGTGAGGTAGTAAGAAATGTCAGCATACCACTCATCGGTAGTGGTGACAAAGAGCACCTTTGACCTGTCTCTTGAACAGGTTAAGCAAACATCATCTTTTTCTCCCCGATGAGCTTTGAGATCTTCATCTTCAGCAATCATCTTGCATAAACCATTTCCTATGACTAGATTAGAGTGTCTAATCTCCAAGTCATACTCTTGGGTCCTTGTAATCCAACTTCCTCTCTTAGCCCCATGATCTTGTTGAGTCAAAATGGGATTGATTGCACTTCCAAGGACCATCACCACTATATGGGAATTTAGAATATGGAATCTGAAACTTTAGCAGCCACGACCACTACGTAGGCATGTTTTCCAATTGGTTGTAATTTAGCTCATGATTTTTCAAAGGACAACTCATGAAATCAATGGGTGCTTTCAAACCTTCATCATTTTTTTGAACAAGGACAACAGAGAGTGTATGTTCGATGCATAGCAATACATGATGAACTCCTTGTTGAAATCTGGGATACAAGAGTTAGAGCTTTGGAAATGGATTTCTTGATCTCCTAAAATGCTATTTTTCCTTCCTAATTCCACTTGAAACTTGATTGAGATTTCATCATGGAAGTTATATGCTTAGTCGGTTCGAGAACTTAGGCACAAAATGAAGAAGGAAGTTTACCTTTCCAAATAAATAATGAACTCCCTTCTTACTAGTTGGTAAGGCTAGTGCTTGATAGCTCGACCCTCTCGGGATCAATGTGTGCTACATGTTTGTTCACAATGTGTCCTAGCAACTTACCTTCTGTGACTCCAAAAATGCACTTCTTTGGATTTAGAGAAATGCCATGTTTCCTACACCTTACAAGGACTTTCTCTAAATGACTGATATGATCTCCCCTCCTCTTTGAAAAAATTGTGAGGTCATCAAGGTAAATGACAATGTAATGTTTCAAATCTTTGAAGGCCAAGTCCACTACGCTTTTTAGAAATTAGCTCTAGCATTGATCAAGCCAAAAGGCATTTTGTTCTAGGAAAAATTTCCCCAAGGTGTTGTCAAGGCTATTTTGTTACAATCCTCTTCTACCACCTTTATTTGGCTATACCCTGAGAATCCTTCAAGCAAAGAGAGCATTTCAGATCTAGTGACTGCTTACAAAATATGATCCATGATTGGAAGAGGGTACTTATCCTTGAGAGATACCTGATTCAAATTTCAGAGGTCTACACAAATCCTTATTTCCCCATTCTTCTTCCTTATCTTGGCACAATGTTAGCCACCCATGTTGAATGGTGGATGGGGAAGATGATTCTAGCATTGAGCATCTTTGTCACCTCTTCTTTGATAACATCAGAAATCTTTGGATTGTAGGGCCTTTGTGTTTACCTAAAGGGTTTAGCTCCTTACTTAAAAGGGATGGAGTGATGCATTTCCTTTGGCTGAAAAGATTTGAGTTCATAATAGGATAGGTCACAACATCCGAGTATTGTTTTAACATAGAACAAACTTTCTCTTCTCTTCTAGTGAGAAGCATTTACCAATGTTAACCATCTGAAGTGCTAATGTTTTCTTGATCAAAATCATATGGAAACCGAGAAGACTATTTTTATTTCTCTTGGATTAAACTGTCATGCTTGTTAAAGAGGTATTCTAAAGAAACTAGGCCTTTGGGAGTTTTTATCCTTTCAGTTTGATTACTCCCTCTTCATCAATTCCCTCAATTCCTTCCTTTACTTCTTTGGAGACTAATTCACGGTGTGGGTTTTCACTTCCTTCAAAGAATAGATTATTGAAGTTATCCCTTTGTTCTAAGAAGGCTAGGATCTGATTATCATCATTGAAGACCTGCCAAAGGTGATTTGCATCATTTGGTATGTTGGGTCTGAACACCATCTCAATGGTAACTTTATCCTTTCTAAAAGAACAATGAGGTGTCACTAAGGAAGTTGACACTGCTAGAGAATCAGCCTTTTCATTCTCGCTACTTAGGGATAGCTTTAATGGAGAATGCATCAAATAATTCAATACAGTCCCACACTCTATTTCTATAGTTCCTGAGCCTTGAATTTTTCACCTGATATTATTGGCGAACCTACTTCACCACAATCTAAGCATCACCTTTACATATCAAATTCTTGATTCCCATGTCCTCTCTGCATTCATGCATAGGAGAAATGCTTCATACTCTGCAGTATTTTTGTATTATCAAATTTTAGCTTGTAATAAAAAGGATATGCCTCATTAGAGGGAGAGTATAATACTACACCAGCTTCGAACCTTCTCTATAATGACTACCATCAAAATCCATTTTCCAAATCTAATCTTCTTCTTCCTCCATGAGGAGTGGAAAGTTCTCTTCCTTTTGTGATGTAAGGAAGTAGTTTCCTAGCCCACAATCTTGAAAGAGGATGTTATCTCTTGGATCATTAGATTTCCTTACTATGAATTTCATTTTCCCGATTGAAATAACTTCTTCATTTCTATTTTCACCGGGATAGTTGCAAATGACCAATCCATTTTTATTTCTCCACCTAGATCTCTGCAAAAACTTCTACTCAATAGAATACCAAGATATGTTGGGATATCTGCCCAAAATGTTCAAGAGTATCTTCTTGTCAGGGTAATCAACTAGTGCAATCTGAGCATCCTTAATCCTTCCGAATAATGGAACTTGTTTGGATTCCAATGAGTAGCATGTGTCATTTACTCCGGTCAAAGTGAGGTAAAGAGAATTTGTAAAATTTTTGTCATCACATTATCTCGAGGCTCTCTAATCAAGTGACAAGTAAAAATCTCAACCCCGTTGGTGGTGGAGGAACTAAGAGCTAACATGTTTAGAGAAGGTTGTATGGATGGTGTGGGTAATAGGACTTTAGATATTGAGCTTGAATAAAAATGGTTACTACTATGAACTCGCCTTGATGAATCTATCAAATTGGGCGGGATGTGTTTGTAGGTATTCAATATAACTTACTTGGCATAGCACTTGTGATCCTTGACAACCGGTGAGTTTAATTTCTCTCTAGCTGATTCCATGGAAGGTGGTAATGGTGATCCCCTACCGATGATCTTGTTTAGTAGAGGCTTTGAAGAGCTATCTTCTTTGTTCTTCCTACTCTCGGTTGAACTCGCTAAGGCCGAGACACCATTCTTAGACAAAGTGTATGAGTTAAAACAACACATGAAAAACTTGGAGCTTCTTCATCAACGTATTCAATCAAAGCCATTGTGCATGTCAACCTCTTCATTTCAAGATAGTTTTCATAGTCATCCATGCTTTCTTCTTTAGTTTCCTCAATGTATGTTCCTTCTTCCGATTCCCTAATGTCACGATGGCATTGACCGGTGGTGCTTCAAGAGAAATCCTACGAGGAGGTGGAGAATGAGGAGGATTTGGTCTCTTGCAGCATTCCTCATTGTGATTTGTGACACTTTGCTTCTTCATTGCAAACTAGGTCATTTGCTATTTTTGGAACATTTGATTAGTGGTTACTTGAATTTGAAATCTAACATTTTTGATTTCCATTTGGTCCTTTCACTTATCCAAAAAGAATTAGATCATCATCATCCTCAATTGTAAAGTCTTTATCTTCCTTCAATGTTCTCGGTTGGCTCCTCCGAGGAAGAAACCAACTTCTAATGGCATAAATCGATGAAGAACCTTTTTAAGTTATTTTTAGAGGGTACCACATCTTTCAGATCCTTTTTTCAACCTATCATACTTTGCTACAACATCTCTCATTGATTTAGAGGTCTCCTTTTTCATCTCGAGCCAATTGGACCAAAAGATCCCGACAATCATCTCAACCAAAAGCACTTCTTATATCTTCCCAAAGATGTGACAAATCTTGGGGGCAACATGTAAAACCATTCAATAGATTTTTTTGGAAGTGACACCACAAAGAGCCTAACTGAAACATCTTCATCTTCAACTCTCAACACTCTAAAAGCAATGATGAATGTTGCTACATGTTCTTCAAGGAGTTGAGAACCATCCCCTTTGAATTTTGGGAAGTTTTTTCTTGAGCCTCTTTGATCGGGGATATTTTTAGTGTCAAAAGTTCCCTAAACTTTCCTAGACCATTCTGGTACAATAAAGCCTTTAGAGAAATTTCTAAATATTGTAAGAACATGAAAAAGGACACTCTGAGCTCAAGTTATGTCCGGTCAAAGTTCAGTCAACATGGAAGTCAACTTTGGTCAACATGTCAACAAGTGGACCAATGGCAAGGTGACACATGGAAATTGGCAACAAGGAAAAATTGATGGTCTTGTAATTTTTTAAAAATTAGTTCCATGGTATAGAGCTCGTCGCAAGCTTTCTGACACATTTTGAACGGACCAAATCTGAGTTCGTATGTGAAAGATATGCATAGTCAAAGTTGTGGTCAAATGATGACGTGGCACACTGTGACGTGGACAAATGGCATATTATGGGCATGAAACTTGGTAGGTTTTTAGTGGATTTGGATTTAAAATAATAATAATAATATTTTATTTAATCCATTCCATAGGAATAAGCCTAATCCCATGGGATAAGGAGGATTTTGTGGACAAAAAGCTATTTAAAGGCTTATCCTATCATTTTCCCACCAAATGTGGGGTCAATGGCTAAATTGGGCACCTAAACCTATGGAAGGGGGATTTGAACCCAACACCTCATCTAAAAAGATAAGTGGCCTTACCAACCTACCACCCTCTTGTAAGTGGTATAAATAAAGCTCACTTGTATTTGTAATAGACAAGTGTCAGGTCTGTGTCAAGCCAATAAGCGCATGTTTTGGAAAAATGTAATTTTGAGGCACTTCCACTCAAAACCAGATCTCGAGTTATATATGAAAGTTGTTTAGAATTTTGATAAAATTGCGATGGTGTGATAATTTTTCTAATTTGGAGATTTTTTGATAGAGTTATTTTCTATTAAATTCACACGAAGGCATAGAACCAAAGGGAGACACTGCTGCAAGTGGATCAGGAAGGTGAAAGACAGAGGCTGAGCTCCATTAACATCCTTCAATGGTATGAAATTCAATTTTTTAGGTTTTGATTCATTATTGGTTAATTTACAGGTTATTGTATTTATATATTTAACATTATTAATGGATCAGATTCACCCTGAACCCGGGGACATAGGAATTCCGAGCCCGTAAACAATCAGTGTTTCTTCCGATTTTTATTTTCAGTTTCTGATATTTGCAAGTAATTTAAATTCAAAATATGAATATGGATGTAACTATAATCAATAATTGATAAAATTGGGAAATCAATTAAATCTAAAACAATGATTTTTTTGGGGCTTTCAAACAAACAATGAAATTTTGAGAAAATTGCAAACTTAATTTTAGTTTCAATTCAGTCCTAAATCAGATTCTAATCAATTTTCGGAAGTCTAAAATCATTTTAAGTTGATTAAAATTGAAGATCCTTTGAAACAATTAAAAGTGTTAATTTCAAGCACCCGTTTTCGGATCAAGTTTGGTATCAAAGCAGTTAGATTGTCGATTAGCTTCTAATTGTGTTTGAAATTTTGGCTTTAGTTTCAATATTGATTTTAGTTTTCAGTGTGTAGACATCTTGGGGATGTTTAATCTTATTTTGCAAGTGTGTAGTTTTGGAAGTATATGTTGTGTTTGCAGGAACAGAGGAATCATGGGCAAGTCATCCAAATAGGAGCAACTGGATGAGCTTGAAGCCACTAACCACAAACTCTAGGAAGAAAACTCTTTCTTGAGAGATAATTTTTATTCCTTGGAAGAGGAAATAGTGTGGTTAAAATATGAGCCACAATCCTCTATAACCAAGAAAGAGGAGTATGTCAATGAGATGCTTGTACAAAAGAAATAAGTTGATGGGATTTGTTAAAGAGTTGTAGGAAGAAATACGGACCAAGGATGCCCTCTTGGAAAAGCTGTAACAAGGTGAACACAAGAAGGAAATGCCTTCCAAATTAGATCCAGTGCTTTGTGACGAAATGGACCGTAAGTTGTTCACATTTTAATTCTTCCTCTCATTCCGTTTCAGATATTCCTTTGGGTCAGTTTGAAAAACACACTAAGGGAATTGGGTCTAAGCTAATGGTTAAGATGGGATATAACAGAAAAGGCCTTGGTAAAAATGGACAAGGTAATGCTAACCCAATATAGGTAGAGGATCGGCCTCAGTTTGAAGGTTTGGGTTATTTTAGTGGGAAAATGGAAATTGGAGAAAGTTTCAAAGCACCGAAAGAAGACAAACTTCCAATAGCCAAGGATCTACACCTGTAGAATTTTAGGATTCCACCATAAGAAGGAATAATGAAAGGTGTAAGAAAACAGTAAACGAGGTAATGAAATTCCAACTCCTTCAACTTACACTAAAAATAGTACTAAGGGGAAACTAAATCCAAAGACTTCTAAAACACTCCTTTAGTTTGAACAATATATATTTGGTAGACAAAAGTATGGTTTTCCTTGCATGTTTTGTGAAGGTACTAATCATTCTACAATATATTGTTAGAAGAGGAAAAATATGATAAAGAAATTAATGTCTTCTGTGAATGATAAGGAAGGTGCAAAAGACCAATCTCACTCTAGTAAGGCAAGAAATGGAAAAAAAGGTTACCTCTCCTAAACAGGGGAATCATTTTCTTAGACAGAGTTCAAGGAATGAAAAAATGGGTAAGACTCCTAAAAATAAGGAAGGTAAATTTTGTTCCCATTGTAAAATGAATGGTCATGATGTTAAGATGTGTTGGTATGTTCCTTTAGTACAACATTGGAAAGTTGTTAAAAAGGAAAATAATGTCAAACCAAAATTTGTTGATCTAACTCATGTAAATGCTCATTCTAGTACTGGGGAAATAAAACCACCTAAATGGAGAAATCCAAGTAATTGGATGGGTAAAACATTCCTCAACTTTATGTTTGCATTACAGTAACTGGTGATAGTATGCAAACATTTTCAAAGCTATATTTTAGGGATTTTGATCCTATGTTAATATTCAGCTTTGAAATAATTTGGAAGCAACCGTAAAGAAGATTTGAGTGATAGGTTCATCATACTCATATTCATCTTCTCACATTTTGGTTGGTTATTCCATTTTTGACAATAGTATGCATGGATATGGGCATCATTAGAATGTCGATTTTGAAACTTGTAGTTTTATAGTGTTGTCATTTGTGCAAATTTATGGATGCTTATAAGACCCATTTGGGCACCTATTTGATATTGTAATAGATAGACAAACTTGTTGTATCCACATGTGTTATTTGAACTAATTTATAAGGCCCTCATTTTGGGAAATTTTGATTTTTGTAACTATCAGATGTGGTTGCAATTAGGGTGTAAATTTATTACACTGACAAATTGGTTTGCAAAGGCACCAGGTGATCATTTTGTAGATTATGGTAGTTCACCAATTTGGGTAAGCATATAATTTATAATCTATCCCTTTACAGTTTAGTGTATGGATAGAATATTTGCATATTCACGTTGATTCAGATTTTGACTATAGCCATTTTGGGCGTTGATGGTTTAATGATTTTGGATAGTGAATATTTATAGTTGTAATCAACATAATCACAAAGTGTCAGTTGAACACTAGCTTCCATTATAGATGGGTGTTATTATCTGACTTATTATTTGTGATGGTGATATAATATTTTTGGTAGATTCACATGGATTCAGTTGTTGACTATAGCTATTTTTGGGTGTTGATAGTATATTTTATTTTGGATAGTGAATACTTCCAGTTGTTACAATTTCAGATGGACAGTGGGCATTAGCCTAATTGTGGCGATTTAGATGTCCGTATCTTGATCCGTGTTATGAAATTGTAATTTAAGTAATCAGCCGTATCACAAAGTGACAGTTTAACACTATCTTTTCGTAATAGAATGGGTGTTATTATTTTTTCAATTATTTGTGATGGCATTACAGTGGGGTATGATAGTTCACATTTGTGTGCAGAATTGACAGGGTTGCAACATTTCAGTTGAACACTAGCTTAATTGGGTGTTATTATCTAAATGGTTATGTAATTAGCTAATCAACTATTTTCATTTTATTAACCTATAATGTTATTTCAAGTTCTTGTATGTGTTTTTGTAATGCAGAAGAGATAACATGTTTTTTGGGTTGATACATAGCTTTTTGTGGACAAAAAGCCTTCTCAGTAGGGAGGAGTGATCAGGGGATATTTTTTAGTGTCAAAAGTTCCCTAAACTTCCCTAGACCATTCCAATGCAGTAGAGCCTTTAGATAGATTTCTCGACGACTGTAAGAACATGAAAAATAGACACTCTGAGCTCAAGTTATGTCCGGTCAAAGTTTAGTCAACATGGAAGTCAACTTTGGTCAACATGTCAACAAGTGGACCAATGACAAGGTGACACGTGGAAATTGGTGACAAGGAAAAATTGATGGTCTTGTAATTTTTTAAAATCAGTTCCATGGTATAGAGCTCGTCGTAAGATTTCTGACGCATTTTGAATGGACCAAATATGAGTTCATATGTGAAAGATATGCATAGTCAAAGTTGTGGTCAAATGATGACGTGGCACACTGTGACGTGGACAAATGGCATATTATGGGTGTGACACTTGGAAGGTTTTTAGTGGATTTGGATTTAAAATAATAATAATAATATTTTATTTAATCCATTCCATAGGAATAAGCCTAATCCCATTGGATAAGGAGGATTTTGTGGACAAAAATCTATTTAAAGGCTTATCCTATCATTTTCCCACCAAATGTGGGGTCAATGGCTAAATTGGGTGCCTAAACCTATGGAAGGGGATTTGAACCCAACACCTCATCTAAAAAGATAAGCGGCCTTACCAACCCACCACCCTCTTGTAAGTGGTATAAATAAAGCTCACTTGTATTTGTAATGGACAAGTGTTAGGTCTGTGTCAAGCCAATAAGCAGGCAGTTTTAGAAAAATGCAATTTTGAGGCACTTCCACTCAAAACCAGATCTCGAGTTATATATGAAAGTTGTTTAGAATTTTGAGATGATTACGATGATGTGATCATTTTTTCAATTTGGAGATTTTGTGATAGAGTTATTTTCTGTTAAAGTCACATGAAGGCGTAGAACCAAAGGGAGACACCGCTGCAAGTGGATCAGGAAGGTGAAGGACAGAGGTTGAGCTCCATTAACATCCTTCGAAGGTCTGAAACATAGTTTTGTAGGTTTTTGATTCATTATTGGTTAATTTAAAGGTTATTGTATTTACATATTTAACATTATTAATGGATCGGTTCACCATGAACCTGGGGACGTAGGAATTCCGAACCCCGTAAACAATCTGGTGTTTCTTTCTAATTTTTATTTTCAGTTTATGATATTTACAAGTAATTTAAATTCAGAATATGAATATGGATGCAACTATAATCAGTAATTGATAAAATTGGGAAATCAATTAAATATGATTTTTTTTTGTTTTTGGGGCTTTCAAATGAACAATGAAATTTTGAGAATATTACAAACTTAATTTCAATTTCAATTCAGTCATAAATCGATTCTAATCAATTATGGGAAGTCTAAAATCCTTTTAAGTTGATTAAAATTGAAGATGATTTGAAATGATTAAAAGTGTTAATTTCAAGCACCCGTTCTTGGATCACTCTTAGGAGGTCATGAAGTGGTGGTGGAAGAGCAAGTGGACCAGTATTTCCTCCCCATGGTACATTAGGCCTATAGGCCTCACGATCCCCCATTCTATTTATGTTTCTAGCTTCCCACCTTGCTAAAGCTGTGGCCTCTACTTCTTCTCTCTCATCTTCCTTAGCCTGAAGTCTTTCGATTTCTTCAAGTTGAGCCCTTATTTCCTCTTCTTCTCTTACTTCTTTTCTCTAACTTCTTTTCTAGTTTCTACGTCAGTGAAATCATCAAGGTTCTCATTGATGTATGGAAATTCACCATCCAAAGGATTAGAAAACTCAGGTTCTCAACGTGACCAATTGTTTGACGAAGGGGAGGCCCCTAAATTCTGAGCAGCTCTTGTCTTCTTAAAAATTCTTCAAAATGGGGTTGTTTTTTCCTCCTTGTCTCTATTTCTGGTGAATCTTCTATCAGCTAGCTTGAAAATTTACGATTTTCTCTAGGGTGCTAGAATTTGTCTCTACCTTTCCAATTTGATAGCATGTTCCTCTTCCAGGTCTAGAATCCTTATGGCAATGAAGTATTGATTGACACTTTGTCTATTATGCCAAATAGCTTCTCTCATATCAAAAGCAATGTCTTCTTGGATGTGAAAGAGTAAATCAGGTCTCTCAATAGGAGGATCTCCCAGAATAGCCATGATTTACATCCATGAAGTTTTTGTGATTATTCAATCTCCAAAAACTTTTCTTCTAGAATATATATTTTTGTATTTTATGACCCTGAGGTCATTTTTAGGTGCAGATGCTACAAAATCTACCCCATGGTGGGCACCAAAACTTTTGGCAAGAAAATTTTTCTTATGGAAAAATTGGTGGATTTTAAGCCAACTCTATGGGAATCTAAGTCCCTCTACTTGAACGGTGCAGCTTCATATGTGCATGCGTGAAAAAGTGGATTACAGTGGTGGCCTTTCAACCAGAGATCCAACAGGGGCACTCCACTGACCCTGTGGCAAAGCTAGAGATTTCTCACTAGAGAATAACTTTTTATGAGAAGGGGAAAGGGAGTGAGAATGGAGGTAGAAGAAACTAATGTTGTGAGTAGAATATCACATGCCCACACACATTAATTAGAAATTTCATTTACATGCATTTATAGTCATAAGAAAAAAAACAAATCTGTAGGAGAAGCTACAAGACTGTATGAAACTCATTGGTCACAAAGTACCAATTAATTCCTCAATCAAAGAGGTAAAAATTCCTTCTTTTATTTGTTGAAGCTTGAGCAGATTTTGTACATAGCCTAAGAATGGAAGAAATTCAAGGAACAAGAGAAAATAAAAGAAGAATGGCATTTTTCTGTCTTTTCTAGGTACAGAGCACTCTGTTCTTTTTGAAATCAATCACCCCTTGGAATGACATCGAGAAGACATTATATTCTTTGCAAGAAACCATTACAACTTCACAAATCCTCAATGCCTTTTCAAATTCCTATGTTGTGAAGAAAATGCTCATGGTGGGTTAAAAACTATATCTTGCGAAGCTACCATTACATTCGATTTGTCAGTTTAAATATAGACCATTTGATTTTCTCCTCTAACTCTAAAATTAGGCCGTCTATGTGGCAGGAAGGGATTGGATCGGTTATGGGGGAAGCCCTTTTTATTTTGTAATTTTTAGAGATTTTGTAATTTGGAACAAATTGGCCTACACCCCACTTTGAATTTCAACTTAGAAACGTGATCGCTTTTGATTGGAAATGGGGTTACGGCCCTTTATCAAAATTTTAACCATTTTTGAAAAAAGGCTCAAAAACACAATTTCCTCCATCAGCCTGCTCTCCCACTTTGAATTTTCAATGGTGGGCTTCACGTTGAATTTTTTTCTTGGGGCTTCAACTTTGAATTTTTCCTTTATAGCCTGATTGGGGTTGTGGATCATTTTTAACTTTTGGGCTTTTTTACAAAGAGGCTCAAAACTCAATTTCCTCTGTCGGCCCATTCTTCCACTTTGGCTTTTCAATGGTGGGCTCAAGAGGTTGGAAAAGCCATAGAGCATTCTATAACTTTTACTTCACTTTTAGGAATTTGGTTAAATTTGCAAAAGTGCCCAGATGGCCCGTTCATCCGCTTTGACTTTTCAACGTAGGCCCGAGAGTTGGGTAGAGCTGTGGAGCAATCTATAAATTTTACTTCACTTTTAGGAATTTGGTTAGATTTGCAAAAGTGCCGATATGGCCCGCTCATCCGCTTTGACTTTTCAACGGTGGGCCTGAGACCTTGGGGAGCCATGCAGAGCATTCTAGAAATTTTACTTCACTTTTGGGAATTTGGTTAAATTTCCAAAAGTGCTCTGATGGCCCACTTGTCCGCTTTGAATTTTCAATGGCAGGCTTCTCATTTGACTTTTTCCTTATGGGCTTCAAGTTTGACTTTTTCCTTTATAGCTGATTGGGGCCGTGGTGAAAATTTACCATTTTTTTGAAAGTGACAAAAGTGTTAATTTTACCAAAAATATCATTCCTCCTCATCCAATAGGATCTGACCACGTACCTGCATTCATTAGGGCCAAAATTTGATGGGGAAAAGACACCCATCATCCCAACTGTGGGAAAAATACACAGAGGAAGAGAAATTCATCGTTTTGAGTCCAATTTTCAAAATTCCTTCACGAACCAGAGGTATGGAGGCAAAACAATGATTTGATGACCCATGCCATAGAATAAGTGAACAATTTCAATTAAAATGGAGGTTGTAAAGAGGATATTATGTGCACAGATCGGAAATGGATAATTTCTTAAAACGAGAAAAATAGAGGTTTAAACAGCTCTAGGGCACGACTTTTGCTAATTTCTTGAATCTCTAACTTGGCTTAAACACCAATGAAGGGCATGAGCTCAAAAAAATGAATTTGGCTATGAAAACATAGAGCAATTTTTAGGAGACAACAAGACATAAGCACCTAAGCAACCTTGACCCTTCCTAGGTGCCTATGGCTAGGGGGAAATTACATATTTTTTCTCACATCATCATGGTTCACAATAGCCTATAGAGTAGTTTTCTCGACATGCATAATCCTTGAGCAATTAGAATGTATTCTACCTTCATTTTCTACTTAGACTGGACTAGCTCGAACTAGATCAAACTTGATTAAACTAGAACAAAGAAGGATCACACCATCTACAATGGTGTATAATTTCATGAAGCAGTCAGGGATGGAGAATGACACTAGACCTTTCTCCCCAACACTTCTTCTACCATGGCATGATATTTCCCAAAAATTTTCACTTGGCATGAGGTCACCCAAAAAAATGTTCTTGGTGTGAGATTTCCTAGAAAACTTGTTCTTCTATAACATTTTTCGATCCCTTCTATCTTTTTCACTCATCACGGATTAGGTGCACATGTTCCTTTTACTACTTTTATACATTTTCACATAATTTTTACATACTTGGATCATAATTTTTCACATATACACGACTTTGACTACTCTTTTCAATCTCGCTCTTCTTTATCCTTAATACACAACAAGAATAATCCCTTCATCAAGAGAAAATGACAAGTACAACACAACGCAACACATATGATTTCAACCCTAGGGTCACTTCCTCTTCTCTAGCTTCCATGCTTTATTTTATCACTCCATGGTTTTTCTTGTCTCTTAGCATGCTTTCACCATCGATCTATAAGGTTATCAAGTACGCATCTCTTATCTACTTTATGTTATCAAGTATTCACTCAATATCATAAAGTGGGGGAAAATGTAGACACTAAATCACACATTTGGGTACATTTCTAAGTCCTAATCACATACCACTATTTATATTAATCCGAAGTGAGATAACTAGTAATTGACATCTTCCTTTGGTCTCTTTGATTTATTTCTTATTTTCTTTGTGGTCTTGCATACCCCTCTTCCTAGTCCGACTTTTAATGCTTCATATTTCTTGGCTTTGAATGCTAGCGCTAGATGCCCTCGTCCCCTATGGGAACCCCCGAACCTCTTTATATCTTATTTTCCCCTTTTGGACCTCTTTTATCTTTTGGGCATCTTTTTTTATTATGAGTCAACCTTTTAGTTTTCAATTACGAAATTAAAACAAGGGAATCATATAAATACAAATATATATGACCGTAATAAGGGACGAAGCTCTAAGCATCTATTACTATCACCTAAGGTTAGATCTACGAGACATTTCAAGAACATCAAGGCATCCATCTAGCTTCATTCAAGGGACAAGGGAGTGTATTTTCGGCATACAAGCATATGGGGGAACTTCATTTTGAGATCTACACATCTATTTTCATTACTAGATCTAATTATTACTCAATATTCAAAGTGTATCTTGCACAAGATCTACCTAGGGAAAGATTATACACACACACACATAGAACTACATGGAGTCTAATATGTAGTGCAACACTTGATTGTAATTTCACTCTATCGAGTAACCACCAAGGTATGTATGACTCCACATTTTCATATTTTTCTTTCATAGGATTTTAATTTTTTTAGTTTTTGTAAGAGATCATTTGTTTTGTAGGTTACAGGTGAATTATGTGGACATATTGTGCAATACAGGTGACTAACAACAAAGGCTAACGACACAAGAAAAAACATTTTCTAAGGTTTTGCATAGACACAAGTTCCCGGAAGCGGACTCTAGCACCTAGGCACCCTTGACTAGTTCTAGGGACCCTGGTCCATATTTTCCAGAGTTCTACAATTTTTTGGGTTCGATTGCAACATTTTCCCCTCATGTTTCATCAATTTTCCATCTCAGAATACTTTAGGATTTATTGCAAAATCAGCTAAGTCCTATATCCTTTCTCATATTTCTCTAGCTTATCTCTTAGGTCGATATGTATCTCATTACTTATCATTATGTTATGACTCTACAATTAGGGTTTTACCAATTTCCATATTTGTTAAATCACCCCAACAGGTATTACAACATTCAACATCAACACCACCACAATACATTCTTCCCTACACATCCCCGTATCATAGGACACCCCACTTTGAGGGTAAACCCTAACTAATTTCCACCAGACATGCATACTATGGAATCCATTCTAATTAATGAGATGAGCTTTATATGACCTAAAATTGGAGGCCATATCAACACTCAACTATAGGAAGCATTCCACAATTATAAGCACATGTTTTTAGAGGTCAAAAATTATACTTATTTTTGAACTAGCAAAACTACCTCCAATTAAAGTTACACCATTATACATTTCCGGTACCTACGGGCACATGTTATGGGCCCAATTCACAAGTATATTCACTTTAACCACCAAATTTTTCCAACAGCATAGTGACCCCACTCAACACACTTTCTGAAATCTCCTCCTCAATATCAGAAATGCAAATGCCATAAAAGAAGGTTGGAACCTCCTAATGTCTTGCAGTCATGCATACATCAGACCTATAGAGAAAGATCCTTTCAAGATGCAACATACTTATACGTTATTAATGCACTGCCACTCTACATAACAAACACAAAATATGATGCCTTAACATGCCCTTTACACTAATAAAATATAAACAAACCTACCAAATCAAAGAAGACATGACCATCAACATGTAACTAGAAAGCACATTTCTCCTTTGTGAGGGTGAACAAGCCATATTGAATGTAAATATATGGGTGCAATTAATCCTTATCATCGTGCTCAAGTACATAAGCATGGACATTTTAAAATGGAAGATAACTTCTACAATATAGCTACTCATATTGAAAATGATAGTAGTTACCTCTACGAGCTATTATTTGACTACATAGAATACCATTGCAGAACTAAATAAATAATGGACATAGATACAATTTTCACCATGCACCTAACTCAAAAAATAAATTATGCATAAAAATGCTACAATAGAAAACATTTTTGTCTCACAAAAATCATCGAGAAAAGTTTTATGTCTCCTTCTATCATAGAGAAACATAAGAACTTGCCTACATATAACTTTCCAATTAGTTAAAAACCAAAATGGTAACAAATGTATATGTCAAATACTTGTGAAAGATACAAATATATGTTTAATTCTAAACCATAATGATCAATATAAATTTTTTTCCAATATATGTTAGGTTGTCATTGTTTTGAACAATTACACTTTCTTTATGAATCACATCCAGACATTTCTCCACCTCGTCTTATGATAAAAAAGTTCTAGATGTCAATGAACAATATAAAAATTTCTTGGCCATTTTATTAACTAGGATGATGAGTTATATCTAACAAAACAATTAAAAATATGCACCAAGCAAATTAGAGACCTAAGGATGAAAATTTAACATTTGTTCAAAATTACTCCAAAAATGATAGTACATGGATTTAATAGAAACAAAATACATTAAGATTTCTTTTGATTGTATAAGCTATGTTTGGAATTCTTGAGTTTTAGTGTAGTGGTACATTTTCTTACTGATATTTAGTTTAGTAGCATGTGCACATTACTATTTAAATTGTCTTTAAATTTCACTTTTTTAGGAATTTAGCTATTGTAGTAGTAAAATTTAAATGAACATGGTATTAGTTCTATTTTTTGATCGATATGACAATTTTGATACAGATTAGAGGTTAGTATTAATTATGAAACATGGTGTTGTAGATTTTATTTTAGTTTGGTATATTAAATACTCTACATATGTGTGTCTTCAACTTGATGAGGCTGTTCAAAGTTTCTTAAAATGAAACATAAAATTGTGAGACACTAAAATCCTACCCTATGCATGAGTTTATAATAAGATGTTAAAAGTACTAAGGAAGAAATAAGCAAGTTTAACACTAATTAAAATTTATGGATAACATCTTTTAGTGTCAACTTTGTTTAATCATCTCTCTTTCTCATATTTCCTTTGACCCATACAAATAACTAAGATGTATTCTAATCGGTGAAAAGTATACACAAATTAATGATTTTAAAATATCAAAAACTATAAAACATACAAAAACTCAACATGAATCATTAAAGTAAATCTACGTCTATGTAGTTGTCCAAATTATTTTTATTAAATCCATAAAGGATAATTAATTTATTTTGGATATTGCACACTAGACAAATTATTTATAGAAATATTTGGATATGTCTTATGTTATCGTAAATGTAACAACAATGAGTTTTCATATTCTAAAAACCATTTCTTGAGAAAGAAACATTAGGAATACCGATTTCTAGATTATTTGTGTTTCCTAATTCATTTCTTTCCTGCACCAAACAACTTGCCAAATGAGAAAAAAAAACATTCAAAATTCAAGAACCAAGTATTTCCTTTATCCAGGACTATTTCAACATCTCATCCATAATAAATCTCTATTGTTTTATCTCTCTAAACTCTATATTGAGATGGAATTCTGTAATCAATCTCCTCTTAGGTGTTTCAAAACAAAGCTAGCACATATTTAACATTTTCTCTTATGTGAGGAAACTGAAAGTATCTCGACAATTGATGTAGTTATCATGTGAACATCATTTATTGTTTCTTTATTCTTGAGGATAAATTGAATGTGAGTATATCATGCTACTTATAAAGAATTGTGATTTATTACTTTTTAGGCATGATAAAATTAAAATTTTAATAATTCTTGCATGCCTATAGAAAAATCCTAAACATTTTCTTGTTCCCAAAAACCTAAGAACCCCTTTTTCGGATTCTAACCTATTTATATTTTTCTTTCATGTTTCTCATCTCTGGTAACATAAAAGTATTGTCAATTTCTCACATTGGCCTTGAATCAATAGACACTACTAAACAATTAAAATGAATATATATGCTAAAATCATTATTAGAAGAGTACAAAAGGCATCGAGAGGAAGAAGATGCTATAAAAATATTGTACCCCTCACATTTATTAACACTATAGTGCATTCGTATGCTTATCAACACCCAATATGCTTGGGTTACACTACAATGTTTGCATTATTTTCCAAGTTTTTTAGAATAGAAATATTAAGCTAAAAATATTCATTTCATATTCTTGATCATGCATGATAATACAAAGGGGGGTAGTGTATACATGGTAGGAAAAGTTATGATATACTCTTGCTACTTGGTGTAAGCCTTAGAGCTAGACGTAGTATAAGAAAACATACCAAAATAGTTGGTGCAGGCACAAATCCCATTGGATACTATTTTAATGAAAGTTGCCATTGAAACATAAAGCTTAATAATTCGCTACATTACAATAATTTTTTAAACTATTAAAGGACAATATTCACAACACTTCATTTCATATCATATGTAACTAATGATTATCTTCTATTCATATTAACATCATTTTATAACTTCAAATCTCTTCACACCATACCTAAATATTTAATGGAGATACTTTGTACACTATTGCTTTAAACCCCTCTTCCCCTTTCAACTCTTTCAATTTCATATATAACAAATATATACAGTTGGACCTAGACTAATTTTTCCTTACCTTTACATCTTGTTAATGGTATCACCTATTTCCAACTATTAAAATGATTAGAAAAAACTATGATTACATGCCTAATTAATTGTCACTTTGTTTCATTGAATCCACTAGGGAAAAATCAGTCTCACTAGGAAAAGTAAGTGCTTCAATTAAAGGCCTCATAGATTATAAGAAACATGAAACACCAAGGGTTTGGCAAACCTATAAATCTATTTTATGTGATGTGCTCCTTTTGGATGCTTATATCTATACACCTATCTCTATCTTTACTAGATTTGTCACACAAACCTTATAGATTTTTTAGGCTAATTATTTAACAATAAAAACTATTATTCACCTCCAAATTCATGCTTAATCTCAATGTCCACATTCATACACACCCTCTCGGACTAAAAATTAAATTAGAAGCAGAGATTAAATATAGCAATTAGATAATTTCCATATATTCACCATGAATGCAAGAACACAATTGTGTAGTATGATTTGAACCCACCAAATATACTTGTACATAACAATATGGAAACACATATTTCTTATTTTGGTGTGGGCATGATTATATGTAATAATTAACACATTCTCTTTAAACATCCAATAAATTTGCATGCATAATACTACTCCCACCAAACACCCTACGGGCGTATACTTGTTCCTTTAGGGGAAACCGATAGTTATTATTTGATTCATACTCTAATGAATCTATTATAGATGTAAATCAATTTCTATAGCAACAAATCACAACTTATCTTCATAATATTTAGTCCCTTTTTATATAAAAGATAAAATCAACCACGTTGAGTCATAGAGCTCATCTTCCCTCCAGTAAATTGGTTAACCTAGACTTTTAGGGTTTTGGAGTAGGGTATGCACATCCATGAAATTATAATAAAGAGGGGTTTTTGGTTAGTTTTATTAGTTTTTAATACTCTAGTAGACATGTATCTAAAATGTGGAAGCATACACAAGGCACATAAAATATTTTCCAACATTTCTTATAGAGATGTCATCTCATGGAATGCAATGATTTCAATACAAAAGGTATGAGAATTATTTGACAAAATTCCTTACGAAATGTGGTCTCATGGACTGCTATGATGGAAAAGTATGCAAAAATGGTTTTATTTAAAAGGACTTAGAAACCTTGAAGAAATTACAATTAAAATGTGTGAACTCAAACTCCACATCAATTACGAGGATGCTCTCGGACTATGCCAAAATGGTAACTTTAGAGAAAGTATGGGAAATCAAAAAAATTATTAAATACATGGGTTTTTGTCTTGGTCCATTGTGATAAATAAACCTCGATATAGTGTGATCCTTATTCCAATAGGGGTGACACTACATTGGAAGTGTCCCTCTAGTTTATATCATTCAATCATGTAAAAACTATTTGCATATGCAAACATCATTCTCAAGTAGGTGCCCTTCTCATACTTTAGACTGATCCACATGTATACCCTTTATATAGTCCTTCCAAACACTTAGCAACATTACAAACTTCATCATACACCTCATGGGAGACATAATTCTCCACATAAGTGTGCTTCTTAGGGTATACTAGCTTCCTTTATAGGTCGCATGTTCTTGGTCTTCCTCACCGAGGTCGAACCTTGATATAGTCGTTTGGGTTTTCAAAAGTAGGGAAACTCATAAAGCTATAGTAACCTAGCCTTCTCCAACTTTACCTTCACCTCATCACTTCGTAGATTGGCATTCCTTCTGGTGTCCTTTTATCTGTCAGGAAAACCAATTCTAATGTCATCTCCTTCGATGTGGTGCTTGTGTGATGGTTATAATCACTCATGGCCATCTTCCTTATATGGGATACCCATTATTTTATCAATAACACGCCATTTGGGTATTGCATCAACGCATACCACTCTTCGTTAAAACTGGTGGTGGTATTCTATTTCCCTTGCCCTTGCCCTTCTTTTGTGAGACAGGTTGCCTTATTTGGTGCCATTTTCTTGTTAAAATAAAAATACTCCTTGCTTCTCTTCCTTTCTCTGCTCAAATCTATGGCTCAATTTTGTAAAATATCCCTTTACTCCTTTTCCCTAGCTGCAAAACCCTAATGTGGAAAACCCTTCCACAAGATGACGTACTCCTCTGAACCCTTCTTCCGTATGCCCGTGTAATCCTTCCACTCTGGTTTGCAAATCACACTAGTCACACAGTTAGGTTTTAGAAATTCCTACATCCCACAAATATTTCTTCGCGATGCCCTAGTTAGAAAGAGCTCTTCTTTATCAAAAATTCAAGGTAACAATAATGTATCCCGACCTTCTACTTATATTTTTCTTCATATCCTATAATAAATTCCATGTCACCTACCAACGTACTTACCATTAAAAGCAAATTTTTCCACTCAAGTCGATCTTAAGCACTCTTACCCATGCACAAAATCCTACACAAAATATCTATAACCTTCGACATGTAAAATACTTACTAACCAAAGACTCTTACGCATGCATTTACAACGTGGAAGGCACTTCTTTTTCTTTAACCTGATTTTTACCCTCTCATACCTCATATTTTTCCCGTGCTTCTCATCCTTTGTACATGGTATTTATAAAGCTCTCCTGACACCAAAATTCCTTTTCCACCTTTTCCACACACATTCTCCTACCTTACGTCTTTTTCATCCTTCAATCCGATCCATCCAAACAAAACTACTACTAGCTTTAATTCTACTTGAGATTACTCCACCCCACACAAAAATAGATGCTTGGTCTTGTGTGCATACACAAATTTTTGAAACTAATAATTTTCTACCAACACACAAGGCATGAAAAAACAAAAAAGAAAGTAAAAGCAATAAGAAAGGGAAACACAAAGAAAATAAATGCATAAAAGGAAATCCTAGGCTAAATGGAAATACTACCTTATTTGCAAACACAAGGAAGACTTATTTATAGTAGGACTTCAGCCTACTCCCATTGAAATGGCCTGGTAACCTTGTCTAATCTAGCACTTGTAACTAGCATGCACCTGAATCAAGGATTTATGAGATGATATATGGCCCTAACCAATGGAATTTCAGTTTCTCGGGATTTCGCAAAACTTGGAATCATATAGAAAAACCATCTGCCCAACCTCGAACCGTTTATTTTTAATATGTAGATCATGCCATGTTTTCTGTCATGCTTTTTCAGTCTTATGACTCCATTTAACAAGTGATTTCCTTTTGTCCAATGCATGAACTTCTCCATACACTCTTGAATTTATTGTTTTCGCTTAACCCTCCCGCACGAGAAAGATGTAGTAATGGTAGAAGAAATTCAACTGGTAAAAAAACCTCCGCTCTAAAAACCAATTGAAATGGTGTGAAATTATTCAATCTCTTGTAGTTTTTCGTGTATTACCATAGAACAAGTGATACCTTTTCCACCCAATATTGTCTTCCCACATCATAAATGTTTTAAAAAGTGTGACTAATAATTTTTTTAAATGCCTCAAGTAGTTCTATTAGCTTGTGGGTGATATGGGGTAGTCTTATGATGGGCCACCATGAACTTTGCCAACAAAATCTTGACAATTTCATTTAAACAATGTGTATCCCTATCAATGGTTAAGATTAAAGGACTTACATACTTTTTTATTATGTTCTCCTATAAGAATATAGTAGTTTTCATTTTTGTATAGTCATATGTAGGTGTTGCCTCCTCCCACATTTTTAAGTAATTAGAGAAAGTGATGATATAGTGATCCCATCCTTTGTGTGGAAGGAAAAATTGGTCTTGCAAAGTCAATGGCCCATTTTTCAAATGGTTTTGTGTTGGTTATAGGTCTCAAGGGCATCTCATCTATTTTTCTTGGCCTTCCAAGGTGTTTGCATTGGTCAAAGGCCTTACAAAATTCAATGTATTCCTGGTAGATACTTTCCCACCAAAGAACTATGAGTAGAATTTTCCGCTTTGTGGCATTCCTTACGTAGTGACCTCCTGCAATCCCAACATGTTCTTCTTCCAATATCGCAACATGCTCATGTTCTAACATGCATCGGTGTAGAACTTCATCACGACTTAACTTATATAAGTCCCCACTAATTAGCGTGTAGGGAATGATGTGTATAGATAATTGTTTCCTTTCTACATCTTTCATTCCTTCCTACGCCAAACCCATTTTCAAAAACACAACAACAACTTCTAAGTCGGAGGGTGCGCACTATAACCTAAATAGTTGTGTTTCTCGAATTACATCATCAATGCTCTATGCATCCTCCCCTGAATCAATTCTTGACAAATGGTCCATCCCTGACTTACTCTTTCCTAGTTTCACAACAACTATAAACTCAAACTCCTGAAATAATAGGACCCACCAACATATGCTCCCTTGCAAAATGGGATTTTTCACTAAGTAATTCAAGGCCATGTGATCTATGTAAAATATGAAAGGTGTTTCTAGCAGATCTTGCTGAACTTATGCAACACATAGATCATGGATAGTGCTTCGACTCAGTAGTGGTGTAGTTTTTCTCTACTGGTGTCAACTTCCTACTTGCAAAACAAAGGGGGTGATCAACAATCCTCTAAATAGGTTTTTCTAGCACTACATCAATGGATTTCCCGAGGCATCAACATGCACATGGAAAGGTTTATCCCAAGACATAAACCATTATATGGGCACAATGACAATACTATTCTTCAAATTGTCAAATGTCGTCATGTGTGCCTCTCCCCAGTGAAAGGCACACTTGTGTTTTAGTAACTTCTCTAGTGGCTCAACAATCTTGGCATATCTCTTGATAAACTTTTAGTAGTATCCCATATGCCCAAGGAATCCATGCACTGTGCTTTGACTGGTAGGCTTCCCAACCCCATAATAAAACAACTTTAGCAAGATCCACCAAAAACCTTCCTTGCATATGATGTGTCCTAATAGGGTCCCAAATGGTGTAGCAAAAACACACTTCTTGATGTTGAGGGATATCCTCAACTACCAATATCTCTCAAACATCATCCTTAAATTATCACAATGGTCTTTCACTAGTCCATATATTGTCCAGTCATCAAGGTAGAGTTACAGAAACTTTTGGATAAAATCCTGAAATTCCTAGACCACTATGTGTGAGAACACAATAAGCACATTATTCAGTCCAAAAGGCATGACCGTATAAGAAAAAATTCCCCTTTCAAAGGGCGCGAAAGTATAATCTCCCGGTATTCTTTAGCAATTATAACTTGATGGTATCCTGAGAACCCATCTATGAAGGAATAGATTTCACACCCACCCTCTTCCTCCGGATTTCTTCAAGAAAAGGGGTTGGAAAGGGATCAATTACACATAATGCATTTAGGTTCCTATAGTCAACATAGATCCTTATCCTTCCATACTTTTTAATGTTGAAGGCCATGGGGCTTACCCATTCTAATTCCTCCACAACTTCAATGATTCCTAATGTTATCATCTTATCTATCTCCTCCTTAACCTTGATGCAAAGATTCATATTCATTTGATAGGGCCTCTTTTGAATTGGGCGTGCACCCTCTTTCAAATTGATCTTCATCTCTCCCAAGGAGTGGTGAACATCCTTAAGTTCATGGTATCCACATGAGAATAAACCTGAAAATCACGCAATAGATCAATGATCTTCAAGAATTCCTTCTCCGATAAATAGTCTCCAATAGTGGTCTCCTTAGGTTCAGCCTCTGAACTAATGTTAACCTTCTATGTTTTTAGGGGTTCATGGTATGTGTGCGCTTTCTCATCAGCAATATTAATAAATTCATGTATACCTTTAGAATGGTTAGCATCCAAACTCTCCATATCTTCACCATCTATCATGTACACCATCTTTCCCTTTTCTTTTCCATGTACGTGTGCTCAAACTACACTTCTTCCCGATTCTTCCTCTTTAAGGTGCGGTTCCAAACTAGGTTCACCCAATAACTTTGATATCCTATCTTCGCCACAACTCTATCTCCCATCATTAGGTTCTTAATAACTTGTAATTCTTTATCCAATGATGTTTTAGTACTTCGATGTTCAAAATCTTTAAGAAGGTCAAATGTTAGCTCTAACCAATTTCCTGTCTGGCGGTGCATCTCAAAGTGAATATACCATGTGTGTGCATTACCTTACAAGGTGGAATATAGCTTATGTACCCATAAAGAAGGTGGTAAGGCCTTCATGTCTCCCATCCATGCTTTCTCACATTCTTGGATGTGAAACAAGGTGGATTCCTTCCCATTGTAGTCATGTATTGAAGTGGGTGCATTGCTTCAGGAGAACCTTATAGAGAACACGATTATTACCTCGTGTCATTCTAGAAGGCTATCATGATGTGTTTCCCACCAACATGCTTCTGTCCTAAGCAAGTTATAGTTGGGCATTCCTCTTCTTTCGACCTCATTTTTTCACTAATCCTCCATTTCTCATAAGAAATTATCAGGGTTGGCCCCTCTAGAGTAATTTTAAAATTTCCTCCCTCCTGACACCTAACTAATTGCACCTACATTACCATTATCACAAATCCTCTTAGCTTTCACCCAATTAAATCATAAGTCCCATGCACCCAATTTTCACATGCCACACAGAGTTATATCACTCATGGACTGAGCATCTTAAAACTTTATAACTCCCTCTGTAGGGTGAATCACCTCAAGGTTCCTAATAGAGAACATATAGATCATGTCGAGAACTTCTTCTCTAAGGGATCAATATATGGTTTTGATTTTCTATCGCTTAAGGGGATGATGACCTGCTCTTCCTTGTTTTCAAAACTTATGTATCCCTTATTAAACCTTAGGTCATATTTATTCTTGTAACACTAGGGGTGCTCAAGTATTCTTTGGAAAGTTGTCTACCTTGACTAGTACCAAGACATAGAAATCCCAGTGAAAGTTTCCCCTTGGATAGTTATAACAATTTCCTTTAAGACACCAATGGAATTTCCTTTATCTTGTTAGAAATATACAACACATTCAAAGATGGTTGTAATAGGGGCCTTCCCATTTCATGTCATGCATCTTTGGTGATAACATTGACTTCCACACCCACATCAATTAGAATGTTTCTCGGAATCCATCCATCTATACCAACATTCAAGGTAATCTCCTTGTCGTAATAAAGGTTATGGGGAGGAAGGTATGCATTGAGAACCTATCTCTTGTGCCCTTCTCTAGCACATGGTACATTCTCCTATAATCAATCTCCTAGCAAGGGAACAATATTCTCTTGCCTCAACATATTGCAAACTTCTTTAACCTCATCCAGATCCTTTTGTGGAGCCTCAACATTATTCCTTTTCTCTAACTACCTTGACTTCTCTTTCAGGCATTGGATCTCTCCTTGTAGGCTTCAAATCACATCCATGGTTTCTTGATACACTTCTTTCTAATGAGTAGGGTTCGGATACTTTCCATGCAACACCTATTCTCTAATAACTAGTGGTCTTTTCCTTGGTACATCCCTCACGTGAGAATCCTCATCTCACGTCGTAACTAGTATGGGATCTAGTTCCGATTTGATCACAACCCTTGGCATCCATTGTGAATCACCCTTCCCCATGCTTACCATCCTAACACCTTTATATTTCTGTGTTGTTGGCTCATGTACTCAAATAACTTTGGGAACTCCTCATACTTGTGCTTCTTTCCACACCATGAGCATTGTAGCAGATCAGGGCACTCATGTTTGTAGTGCTCCATGGATCCATAGTTATAACACGTCCCATGTGGGAACTCACTTCTTCCTCCTCTACGGTTACCATGACCATGAAATCCTCCTCGGAAGCCTCTTCCATGTGCCCCTCCATCCACATGTCCTTCATAGTGATGACCATTATCCTTAGACCTACTTGGGAGGATGGTCTGGTGCACACCAATATAAATGGCATCATGTATTTGGTTAATCAATCTACAATCCTTAGTGTCATGGTTAGTAGAGGTGTAAATATTGCAATAGAAAGACACATTCTTACAGATCATGCACTACGAGGTGGGAACATTTTTGCATCATGATCTCCATATAAAATTTCATAGTTCACTATCATGGTGCGTGCACTGGATCTTCTAGGGTAATTGTCCTTTGTATGCCCTCTACTTTATAGTCAAACAGGCACCATCGACCACTTTGCAAGTCTCATGCACCGATATCACAAATAGTTTCTCTATCCACTTCTCTATTGAAGAAATTTGAGGCTCAAGGAAAGGGCTAACACCGGTATCCATGCTTTTGACAGGCTTAGCATGCAGGGAAGACTCCAAGGCCTCGAGTGGGTCTTTGAAATTCTTGTGTGAAAGTTCTCCTAAATAGTGTTATCAATCCTCCAACAAACCACTAAGCATGCTAAGAGGGGTGAATATCATAGGATAGCTTTGATAAGAGAGTCTTGAAATGTAACATATTCCCAAAAACTCTCTATCATTCCTTGTTGGATCTCTTTTAGTGCACTAGATGCTCTTCTATTAAAACTCAAGGATATGAAATTTAGCCAAGAAGGCATTTTGAAGCACGGTGTAATCCACCACTTTTTGATGGGGTTCATACTTTTGGTACAAACTATGCACATGTTCTTACAACATTGTTGCAAAATAACTTTCCTTCCACTCCGGGTAGTGATCCCCTTTGCACGCCATAGTAGCTCACACTTGTGAACATGCTCTACAACATCCTCAACACCTTTGTAGTCTTGTAGGTGTAAAGACATCTCAAAAAATAGTTACTGAGGTGGTTGAGGTCCTTTTCCACTTAATCCAAAACCTTTATTACCTCCGGTGTGACCTCTACCACCAAATCCACTAGATCCACAAGGACCTATCCCTCTTTACCCATAAGATTCTCTAGCTCTGGCTCCACTAGATCCACCTCCTGTAGCCAGTAATGGTCCTGAAGTGGTCGTGCCTAGTGTTCCCAATGTCCCATTAAACTAAATGCCAACATTTTGTGTGATATTGCACCACTATGAGATTTATGTCCTGTTTCACTCCCGGACGTGATACCAAAGATTTACGTACTCACACTTTTCCCAAACGTCATTCCAAAAATATTCCTCAAAACATGGGAAATGATTATGCATCCATAGATGTACCAAATGATAAATTATATCTCTTAGGTTTAGATTGGTCACTCTTACCAGTACCAAATGGGTTTACAAAAGCTTATCTCTTGATTTGGAAGACTAAGCGTAAGGGGTTCATCACCACACAAATTTATATGTGTGTCGAAAACTCTCCTTTTTCCAAGTGACGAACTCTCATTAGAAACCGAAGGGATATCTATTCCACGCTTGACAATATGGGGTAGCACAGAATTCTCAGGCTCCATGTTCTCCGTGCAAAAAACTCAATTCCTTCCCACAACATCTTCCTCTATAAATCCATCACACATGTAACCTTACATTGTCTAACTAGCTCCCTTTCACGTGCTTCGTTATACTTGAGTCATCTCTCCTCTCTTTCCTTTTCAGCCGTAATGTCTTCCATCTTCCTCCACCCTAGCTTCCTCACCCAACTCTCGAGAGAATCTTAGTCATCCATAGGGAGGCATGCAAAAATGATCCTCTAGGCTCCCTTAAGAATCAAACTCAACAACTTCAGCACAAGAATACGTAGAAATAACATATTTCGTATAACTAGTCAGCACTCTCTTCCACCAATGATCACCAACACGCGCATACAAGTCAGATCATTATCTCACAACCTCTGATATTGATCTTGGGTCCAAACATGAGATCTATGGTACCAACTTGATCTATATGCATATGAGGAAGCCATTCATATAATTCTATGAGAAATCATTAAAATAAGGTCTCATACAACTCGTGATACATGTGTTCTTCTACCCATCTGTGTGCATCAAACTTATCCTTTATGCCATTAAACCATGCCTCGACACCTGTCTAGGTTCAAGCACTTCATCATCACACATCATTCTCATAAAAAATCAAAAGAGGTCCCAGAAACGGAACCAAGATGTAGTCATTTTTATGTACTCTCAATACAACTTTCTAATCCCATGCACATTGGCCTATCACCTAGCAGGCACTGGGTGCTCACCCGAGGCATGCATGGGTGTTGAGCCCCTCCTTTATGTGAGCATTGTGAGAAGATCTTTCCATTGATAGAAAATTAGATGCAGAAAAGTAAATGTTCATGCACTCATTCTGAAAGCATCAGATGAGCTATTACATCTATATACCCATGCAAATAACAAGAGAAACATTATATAAAGAACATATCTGATTCATAACATGAAGAAGAGACACTAGGGTTTGCACCCATGAACCAGATATTCAGAATAGAGCCATATATTCATATTGATCATAGTATCAGTAACCACATTACATTAAAAAAGGGTCATAACAGACCATACATAACAAAATACTTTAGACTTATCCCTTAAATCCTCCCTGGTGTGATATTCTAACTAAGCCCTCCCATTTCATCCCTTATTACATATTCTAACACCATACAAAGGCCTATTACATCCATTATACCCCTTAGCACTAATGCTCTAAATCCTAGCCTTACTATGAACATCATACTCTTGATGCATTCCCTTATGATCTCACACCTGTTGTTTGTCAGCCTCTTCTCCATTTAGGTATCTCTTCCTTGCTTTTAGATCATCTCTATAAATAGGTTTAGCACCCACCACCATGCCTTCCTCCAGGAGTAGATTGCTTGCCAAGTTTCCATGTGGTCCTCCAATGGAGCATGTTAATCATGTTCTGAGCTCTCCACTTTTTGTAATGATGTCTTTTGGGAACCTTCCATGCATGGAATATTCTTTCCTTGACCACCAAGTCTCTAGGATGACACCTTATCCACTCATCACATCTAGTCGGTCACGTTTTTCCTCAAGTGCCTTGAGAAAGCCAAATATAGCTAAGTCCTTAGATCCTTTGTCCTTCCTTGCACATGCCCTTATTTCTCTTAAACCCTTGTCATGCACACTTTTCCCGTGCACCCTTCTTCTTCCTAGTCTCCACATTTCCACATAGCCTTTAGCACTTAGCTAATATTTTGGGGCCCAACAGTTTTATTCTCATTGCGGTCAAGATATGGATAACTTTGATGCTAAATATCACAAGTGTAAACTAGTCAAGTAGGTGTGTGGAGAATTTCCTATGTTGTGCAAAATGTTCCCTCTTGTGTGGACTACTTTGGGGTTATGGGTACCACCCCCATTGTTAGAGTTTAAGGCTTAGGCCAAAGGGATTATGTCCTAGTTTAAATCGATGGGCGTACCCTTATTCAAACCTATAGTGTGTTGAATGTGGTGTGTTTTTTTATCTTTTTTACTTAATGTGGTTTATTCATACACCATTTGGAAACCTGCAACACACATGTAATTAGAATTTTTATTTCAACTCTCCTTTCTTTGGCAAGCGATTAGGTCATGCACTCAAACATTAGTAGTTCTCCAAGAAAATCACATTATTTGAAAGAGGATTAAGAGTTTCTTTTGATTCTCAAGATCATCCAAGGATGTAAGAGAAGAGCATACACAAAAAATAATCCAACTAAAAATTAAAGGAAAGATTTGTAATTAATGAACCATATAAAAATCTTGATAAATGTTCATTCCCTTAAGCCAAAAATGAAAGATGAAGTTTCTAATTAACCAAATGTTAGAAAATGAAGACTAAAGTTACTTTTGATTCTCAATATCACCCTAAGGTGCAAGATAAGAGCATACACAAACTTTATCCCAACTAGATAGAAATGGAAAACTTCAAATCAAAGGACAAAAAAATACTTTGTAAAAGGTTCATTCCCTTAAGAAAAATGAATAATCAAATTTCCAAGTTAATCCAAATGTTAAAAAAATAGAGATAAAAGTTGTTTTTATTCACAAGATTTGGTCTAAATCAAGTAAATCATGAAAATACAACATTCATCAAAATATTAGACATGTTAGAAAATGACTACTTTTAGAATAAATGAAAAACCTACAATTTTGTAATTCTAAATCCATAATTTATATTTTTATTGCATATGTCACATCAATACCTTTCCACTCAAAAAAATGGAGTCATTTCAAGTTCGGGAGAAAAAAATAAGGCCTCGGGAAGATGGGTTATGCAAATACTCTTATGCTCATGAGTATACACTTAACATGCACCCAAAAAATGTCAAAAAAATGTCCCTTAATCTACGCGTAGAAGGTAAATTTTTCCAACCAAGATTAAATTTTGACAACAAACCATTACATTATATATGAATAGAAGACTCAAAACTATCAAACATTAATATTCATGTTAAAAATTAACATCCTCAAAAAATTGACAAAACCAACATGTAGAATGTTGAAAAGTAAGCTCTAAAAATGAAAACATGGAGAAATCTTGAAATTTTCTCACCAAGATTAAATTTTGATAGCAATGCAACACATTAATATGTAAATAGGATATCAAAACTATCAAACACTAACCTACATGTTCAAGAATTTAATATTTTCAAGAAATTGACAAAACTAGCATGTAGAATGTTAAAAAGTAGACTCTAAAAATGAAAACATGGAGAGGTCTTGATATTTTCTCACCAAGATTAAATTTTTATAGCAACCCACCACATTAATATGCAAATAGAAGACTCAACACTATCAAACACTAACCTACATGCTCAAAAATTTAATATTTTCAAGAAATTGAAAAAACTAGCATGTAGAATGTTGAAAAATGAAGCTCTAAACATGAAAACATGGAGAAATATTGAATTTTTCCCATCAAGATCTGATTTTGACATCACTTCACCTCCTTTATACCTAAAATGAAGACTCAAAACATGCAAAATCAAGAAAATAAGTTAAAAAAATAAGTTAGATCAACATGTGCAAAAGAGTGTTGGTAACCAAAATTGAAACTTAACTACAAAATCTTGAATTTAAGTCTAAGAGACAATAGAGTAAGTCCCACCGGGTGTTCCATATGTTCTCATGTAAAACTAACTAAGCTATAAATTGAAACTAATATCTACATAGCTTCAAAATAAAATACTAATTAAATAATGAACCATCAAGATAAAAACTGAAAGGAAATGTTTCTTCAATGCATAAATGAAACTACATGCTAAGTTATTTTTAATATCTTTGATTGCTAACTTAAAATATGAACCTATGAAAAACATAAGCAATCAAATGTGGTTCTTGGTGATTTCAAGAATTAAGAATGGAATCTTGCCAAGAATGGCTAAAAGGATATTTTGGATCTTCCCAATTACTCATATTTGAGTGAAAGGATGCAAGATGGAGAAGTTATTTCCAACAATCAAGAATGGATCAAGATAAAAATGCCTATAATTTTCACTATTCTAAGCATGGTGCTTCTAAAAGTAAGGAGCTTGGTCATTTATATTACCTAAATGTTATTATTTCACCGGATTCTAGATCGTTTCTTTGAAGTATTGACGAAACAAATAGGGTAATGGGCGTAGGAGGAATACCTATTCAAATGTTGGTTAATGGGTTGTTACGTGCGTATGACTTCTAAATCCACAACTGATTGTGAGAGCTTCCTTTTAGCTAGGAGGAACTACCTGTAATGCAAATCAAGACCACTAGAGAAAGTTAAACAATATATGTAGTGAACTGCCTAGCGTATGCTAGATTTGGGAAGTGTGATACTTCCTAGATGGTTGTTAGTTCACTGTTATAAACAATTCATTGCGGTAAATAAGGTAAAACCTATTGTAATTTGAAATGATTTAGGTATCTCACTTAAAACACAATAAGAAATAGATCTAATCTAACAAGATAGGTTAGAATAGGATCCAAAGGTCAAGTAACTAGTTTTGGGTCTCTGCAGGTCTGACAGAGGTCTCAGGTAGATCACAGGTGAATGACGGTGAGAGGGAATTAGGTGGGTAGGTCATTGTTCTAGGTTGTATGAGAAAATACAGAGAATGATTTTTGATTAAGGGTGACTAACGATGGTTGGGTGCAACCATTGCGATTATTGTGGAAAACTGGGAATGCCACAGAATGAGATTTAGGTCTCCTTTGTGATTGCACAAAGGAGTTTGGTTAGTTAGGATGAGGTATTGGGTGATTTGGGTAGGATTTGGTAGGGTTTTAATGGGTATATGGAGGGATGAGTGTTGGAGGAGGTCAATGGGTGGCTAGGTAAACAAAATATGATAATATAATGATGAAATGGAATAAACCAGAGAAGTATAACATTATACTTACTTGGATCCTGGTCCTAGATGCCTATGAGTGAGGGATGGAGGTGCTGATGAGAGGTTGAAGGCTACAGGTGATCACCAACTGAAGGAAATCTTCTACATGGGCTACATGTACATTCCTCTTTTCTTGGTTAGATAAGATCATTGTTGGGATGGATGTGTAGAAAAAGGTGCTTGATCTCCTTCCTTGAATGTGTGTTCTCGCTAGAATTCCCTCTTAGAAGATGTGATATCTCTCTAGAATGTGCTAATGTTCACAAACTTTTCCAATATTTTCCCAACCTTCTTCCAACCTTGAGAATAAGGTTGTTTTGGGGTTAAAGGGTAGCAACCGACGGTGGTTACAAGCTTGCTGACGTTGACGGTTAGGGGTAATCGGTGTCGGTCAAGGTGGGATTTCCTAGGTTTACTAAACTAGGGAGATCCTCTTAATTTCCTTAGATCTCATGTGTAGTTAACCCAAAGATTAGACTGGGAGTTTCTTGTAATCATGCGAGAATGTTGTTAGAAGAAATGTAGACATTGATTTTTAGGGTTTGGGTAAGTCTCGATTTAGTTATGGCAACTTACTAAGAATAGGTCTTAAGGTGAGTTAGATTGGTGAAGTGTGTCTAGGTGAAGTGTATGTGTGTAGATATTATTTAAATTAAGATATTTAATAATAAATATGGTGAGGATATTGAATTAATTTAATTAAATTAATTAAATTAATGTGAGTGAGTGAAGGGGGCCATGGCTAGGTTTAGGTGATGAAGGTGTTTATTTATTGAGGGACCAAAGGGAGTATAACCTAATTTTATTTTCTACATTTTGCCCCTTTTTTTTTTTGCGTAGCTTGTATTGCTAAGCGATGCTAACAAGTATAAGATGTGGTTGCCCCATGTGTGGGTGAAGGTGATCCCCCTCAAACCAGAACTGATGAGGCCGAAGGTAGAATCGGTGAGTGGTTTGATAAAAAGGTGAATGTGAGGAAAAGAAAGGTGGATAACAGGGGAAAAAAGGAGCAAGGTCTACTTGGGTAAGCTAGGTAATGGGTCTGGGTCAAAGGTAGTAATAGTCAAACACACGCACACGCATAAACTACAAGCACGCTACCAGGTTGAAGAGCAGGAAAACTCCACATCGTCTAAGGTTGAGAGGTTTATCCAAACAAGGTTGAAGTGATTCGGTATCAAAGGTATAGGATATGATCGAAACATGACATAGTTTAGGTGCGGGAATGTTTAGGTATGTTTTGGTACACCAAAGAAAAGGTCGAGGATAAATGGTCATGGTAATAGGCTAGGTAAGGTCTTTACGTCAACAACACAGTAATGTGATGATGTAAGGTATAGTGAAACATATGAGGTCAAAGGTCACTAGAAATGGTCCAGTCCAAATATCTAGGTCACGGCATGGGTAAGGCCAAAGTAGGGTTAAAATAATGAGTCTCCAAAGGAGGACAAAGGGAGGTAGTAAATGATGAGGTCGGAAAGGGGAGATAAATGGGTAGGGTAAAGGTTAAATGATGAGGGTGAAGGTTGGGTGGGGCAAAAAAAGAAGGTAGGGGTAGGGTAAAGGGGTAAAACATAGGGTAATGTGTAGGTGAGGGTGACCGATGATGGTTAGGTAGGGCACGACCAATGCCAGGTCAAGGGTAACCAACGTCGGCTAGGTCGAGTTTGTTATAAAAACAAAAAATCCACATTTTTTTATTCAATTGTTATTATTTTTGAAGTGAGAAAATGAGAAAAAGAGAGAAAAGAGAAAAGTTGTCTGGACAAAACATAATAGTGAGCTAGAAGTGTGATTGATGAGTGATTAGTTGGTGAGCAGTGGGTCTGTCGACATTAAAATTTTCCTCCGTAATTTCTATTTTATTAATGTATGTATTAGGAATAGGATGTTGTTAAGTATAATTAGTAGTGGCATCCAATAGAAGATAACGGCACCGTGTTAGTACGGTGCCACCAATAATGTAGAGTATGGTAACAATCAAAGTATAATAGGAATGTTGTAAAAAGTAAATATTTGTCGTAAGTGGTCCGGTAATGTTAAAATGTCAAAGTTGGGATAAGTAGAGAAGTAGGGTCTACATGATTAGGAATTAGAAATATTATATTTGTAATAAGGACAAAGAGTGATGTCATAAATATTTTGTATATTTTATTTGTAGAAAAGTCTAAAAAGGTGGAACCCATGTGAGATGATAAGGTTTATCTTATCTTAGAAGATAAGCCTACATGTAAAGGCAAGAGTTTAGGCATGAAATATGATTGGACATAAGAGATTTCCTATCCTATCTTAGAGATAAGGTGGATAAGCCTGAATTCCTATAAATAAAGAGGCCACCCCCCTCATTTAGCATAGAGAGAAGTAGTGAGAAATATTGTATGAGTAAGTGTGTAAAGGAAGCCATCATTTTGAAGGTGTGTTAAAGAAGCCATTAAGAGGTGTAATTGTGAAGTTTCTCCCATAGTTATTGTTTGAAGGCAAGTGAAGTTAATAACACTTAAAGAACCTCATGGGTGATATTGTAACAATTTCATGTTGATATTATAGTTTACACTCGATATTTCATATTTATCATTATTCCTTCTTATCATAGTCTATGGTATTCTTGTGTTATGTTTGTTGTTTTGTTTCCAGATTACATCCAAAAAACTAAGATCTGTGCATTAGTTAATAATCATAGCACGAGGAGTTCCCGGTGAAGAATTATCATAGTGCCGGACTGGTGTTGACATTTTGGTTCCGTTTCCGAGACCATTCCTCGTTGGTGGATGTTCTGGAGAAATATTCGCACTTAGTCATAAAACATTTGGAGGGTAACCTTTTTTTATCATGCGTAGTAGTAGTTATCATGGTAAAGTCACTTTTTGCCATGAATAGTATTTACCTTGATAAAGTCACTTTTTACCATGAATAGTATTTACCGCAGAACTTCATTTTTTTATTGTGAATAGTATTTACGACAAGAAAGTCATTTTTACCGCAAAGATAACTTCACTTTTTATTGTGAATAATGTTTACCATAGTAAAGTCGGTTTTTGCAATGCAGCAAGTCAAGTTTTACCATAGTTTACCATGGTCATTTCTATTTTCTATTATAGTGATTCCAATTATTTGTGCACATTAGTCTTGTTGATTGAACTTGTGGGTTGGTATTTCACTTTGTGGTTACTTTTGGAAATGGGGAAGATTCCTATTTTTCAGCCCAATCTAATGAAGATGCTTCCTCTTTCATTCAAGAGTTTAAATGATCTTGTATTTGTAATGGCCTTATAAGAAGGGAACAATGGACTGAATTTTTCCTTTTACTTTTTTGGATGGTTCAACCCTTAGGTGGTTTAAACACTAGGTGATAATGTGAAAAACTCATGGGATTTATTAACTAAAAGTTTTCTTGAAGAATTTGGTGAACACCAAAAATATGCAGATCTCATGATCGATATCACAAAGCTAGCCCAAGGAGAGAAGGAGAAGTTAAGGGATTATCATGCTCGTGTTCTAGAGCTAAGGAGGAAGCTCGATGCCCGCAGATCCGGAAGGAAGGATTAGCGGATGGGTTAATGAATGGTGGATAATCTCCTCTGTAAGCACTTCATTCTTGGAATGAAGCCGAGATCGACAATGAGTGAAGTATGACTACCTAGCTACCATTGAACAAGTAAAAGAGATTGCAAGAAGGCAAGAAGAAAGCATGGAAGAGGATCCCAAAGAAATTGTTGCTAAAGTAGAGCCTACACTAGCACCTTTGGTCCAGAATCCACAACCACTCTCGGTGAGCACAAATCCTTCTCCTAGTACATCTACTGAGTATGAAGATCTGCTCAGAAAGATGGGTTAGTTAACTATTAATCTTCTTCAAGGAAAAGAATTTAGTTCTCAGGGAGGAGATAGAGGTCCAAAAAGAAATATTTCTGAAGTTGTATGTTATGGTTGTTATAAAAAGGGTCATTATAAGTATAATTGTCCAGATAGAGCTTCTACATCTAGTACAAGAGATAATGATAAAGGGAAAGCACCTGTGAATTCTTTTGATGTAGTAGATAAGAGCATAAATAATGAAGTAGATGTGTTTGTAACAAAAGAAAAAGAAAAAGATAACCAAGATGGAAATGATCCTAAGAAGATGAAAGGAGAAACTAGTAAGAAACATAGGAGAAGAAATTTGGGTGTGTAGGATTTTCTTATTTCATAGAGACAAGGACCATACTCCATCTTAGATGATCTGCCCAAAATACCTGTAAATATTACATATGGTCAACTCTTGGCTATGTCTTCTAAGAAGAGGCGGAGATGCAAAGTGGACTCAATGCTCAACGAAGGAAGGAGGTTGAGGTCCCTGTTTTGGAGGCAGAGGCGAATCCCTACCTCCACAAGCTGAGGTATTATGTAATGGTATTTCAATTCATGATGTCTTAGTTGATGGAGGTGCTTATAGTTAATGTAATGACCAAGTCTATAATGAATATGTTGGGTTTAAAAATTGATCACCTCTCAACACTTATGTTAAGGTCATTAAATAAAGGAAAAACTAAACCGAAGGTGTAGTCTCAAATGTGTCAATATCTCATTATGGGTGTTGTATGTGTGGTATACTTTTAAGTGATGAAAAATGGTACTATTGCACTACCCAATGTTGTTAGGAAGACCATGGCTAAGGAGAGTTCATGCAAGAAACTAATGGAATGAAGGCTTCATGAAACTTGGACGTGGTAGAGAGAGGGTGAAGATAAATGTGATCCCTCGGCATCATAAGGCAGAACCTGTGGATTCAAGTGATGAAACTGATGATTGGACATCTTCTGATTACTCGAGTACTAGTGAAGTGGACAATGAAGATGATGAAAGTGAGGTTGATATTTCGATCATGGATATCCTTCCAGTCACACCGAATCATGATCCCATAAAATTATCTGAAGAAGAAATTGATGATCGTCTCCAACAAATAAAGATTGGTGATGCTGTGATGGAGAGTGAGAATGAATCCTACCTCCAACTCTTTCAAAGGTACATACACATATTCACTTTTGATTACAAGGAAATCCGTCATGTAAATTGGGTAGAACATTCTATTGAGCTAGTAGATGGTGCTAAGCCCATAAAGCAAATGCCATATAGAATGAATCCTAATTTTTCCAAGACTCGTAAAAGAAGAAATAGATAATTTGTTTGATGTAGGATTTATATTTGTTGTGGAGAATTCAGAATGGGTTTCTCCCATTGTGATATCAATAAAAAAGAATGGGAAGCTACACATTTGTGTTGATTATAGGAAGCTCAATAAGGCAACAAAGAAGGATCATTACCCTCTTCCATTCTCAGATCAAATTTTGGATGAAGTAGGTGGCCAGGAGTGCTATAGTTTTACTGATGGATATAGCGGATACAACCAAGTTCGTATAGTAGAGAAATATCAGCTCAAGACCACGTTCACCATTCCTTGGGGAATGTTTTCTTATAGAGTTATGCCTTTTGGGTTGTGTAATGCTCTAGCAACATTCCAACGCTTGATGAATAGGGTGTTTGAACCCTACATTGAGAACTTCATCAAAGTATTTTTGGATGATTTTTGCATCTATGGGAGTAAGATGGACCACCTGCACTAGATGGAGACAAAATTTCAAAGGTTAGATGAAGCACAAGCCTCACTAAACCCTACAAAGTGTGTCTTTGGATGTTCTAAAGGAATTTTGTTAGGGCATGTTGTATCCAAAGATGGTATTGGTACTGATCCTGATAAAGTTTCAAAATCAAAGAGTTACCATTTCTACTATGAATAGAAGTAAGTTGAGACCATTTTTAGGCCATGTGGGTTACTATAGAATGTTCATCAAGAATTTTCAAAGATTACACACCACTAACCCAGCTTCTTGAAGAAGGATGTTACTTATGAACCAGAAATACGGCGCATGAAGCTTTTGAACAAGCTCAAGGAAGCCCTACTATCTTCACCTGTTTTAAAGAATCTAGACTAGAGCAAGCCATTCATTGTGTATGCGATGCCTCGATGCAGCACTAGGAAGTACTCGAACCAAAAGGATGAAAATCATAGAAAGATCATCCAATTTACTTTGGGAGCAGAAAATGAGCAGTCTTGAGGTAAATTATACTTAATCGAAAAATAGGCTCTAACTATCATTTTTGCTATAAAGAATTTTAGAAATTACTTGCTAGGGAAGAAATTTATAGTTGTATGCAGATCATCGAAGCTCTAAAATATATTGTCAATAAGCCTAACCCATCAGGGAGGATAGCAAGATGGATAATTTTTCTACAAGAATTTGAATTTGATATTATAAATAGGCCAGGAAAGAAGCATGTCAATGCAGATGCACTCTCTCGAGCCTATGATGGTTTAGGTTCACCTTGTGATGATGATGATTTCCCAGATGCAACATTGTTATCTCTTGACACAATCCCTAGTGAATACATAGATATTTGAAATTATCTAAATGAATTCAAGTTTCCTGATGGTGCCAATGTAAAGACTAAGAGGAATATTACTCAAGCTAGTCGTCCATATTCTATTTTTCATGGAGTATTATTTCGAATAGGACCTGATGGATAGTATAAGAGGGCAGTTGGACGTGATCAAGGGAAGGAGTTAGAATAATTCAACAATGGTACATGTGAAGGACACTTCTCTGGAGAAATTACAGCAAGAAGGATCTTAGACGCGAGTTATCACCGCCAACTCTTTTTAGAGATTGTTATAATTATTGTAAGACATGTGATATTTGTCAAACACATGGTAACCGTAAGACTTCATCAGCTTCCATTATGCCATATTCTTCCACTTGGTCCCTTTGAAAAGTGGGGAATATACATTTGGGTCCACTTCCAACTACCCCATGCCAAAATAAGTATATTATAGTTGCAATAGATTATTTAAACAAGTGGGTTGAAGCTAGGCCATTGAAAATAGTTTCCATGGATGAAGTGGCAAGGTTCATATATGAACGCATTGTCACCAAATTTGGTCGCCCATTAGAAATTGTAGAGATCAAGGAAGCCATTTCATTATGAGGTGGTAGAAGCCTAGTCAACAAGTTTTATATTAAGCACGGAAGGCAACAACATACAAGCCAAGCAAAAATGGATAGGTGGAAGAACAAATTTTTTGTGTTGTGTCAAATTCTAGCAAAAGATGCAGCCTTGTAGGTACATAAGTGGGATAAAAGGATTCATGCAACATTGTGGGCATATAGGGAAACATCAAAGTCAGCAACAAGATACTCCCATTTCAGTTGGCTTATGACATTGATCCAGTTCTTCCTATTGAGTTTGATATTCCCACTATGAGAGTTATGAAAAATGAAAGGATGGATGAAAGTGATTCAATAAAAGAAAGGTTGGTACATCTTCATTTACTAGAGGAAATGAGGGAAATAGCGAAGGATACAAGCTATAAGAAGAAAATGAAGCAAAAGGAATACTTTGATCAAAAGATCCATTGGTCTCCATTTCATGTGAATGACTTGGTTCTAGTATATGATTCCAGATACAAAAAAAGAAGACAGAAAATTTCTTCCAAAGTGGATGGGGCCCTACAAAATAGTAGCTGTGCATGAAAATGGTACATATCGACTGGAGGAATTGGATGGTACTCCCATTACAAAATGGGTCAACCATGACAAGTTAAAGATTTTCCAAGCACCAGCTTTAGAATGTCCATAAGATTCTACTCCAAGGACGGAGTAGAAGTTAGGAAGGGGGAAAATGTCGACATTAAAATTTTCCTCCGTAATTTCTATTTTATTAATGTATGTATTAGGAATAGGATGTTGTTAAGTATAATTAGTAGTGGCGTCCAATAGAAGATAACGATGCCATCAGTACGGTGCCGCCAATAATGTAGAGTACGGTAATAGTCAAAGTACAATAGAATGTTGTAAAAAAGTAAATATTTGTCGTAAGTGGTCCGGTAATGTTAAAATGTCAAAGTTGGGATAAGTAGAGAAGTAGGGTCTACATGATTAGGAATTAGAAATATTATATTTGTAATAAGGACAAAGAGTGATGTCATAAATATTTTGTATATTTTATTTGTGGAAAAGTCTAAAAAGGTGGAACCCATGTGAGATGATAAGGTTTATCTTATCTTAGAAGATAAGCCTACATGTAAAGGCAAGAGTTTAGGCATGGAATATGATTGGCCAGAAGAGATTTCCTATCCTATCTTAGAGATAAGGTGGATAAGCCTGAATTCCTATAAATAAAGAGGCCACCCCCCCTCATTTAGCATAGAGAGAAGTAGTGAGAAATATTGTATGAGTAAGTGTGTAAAGGAAGCCATCATTTTGAAGGTGTGTTAAAGAAGTCATTAAGAGGTGTAATTGTGAAGTTTCTCCCATAGTTATTGTTTGAAGGAAAGTGAAGTTAATAACACTTGAAGAACCTCATGGGTGAGATTGTAACAATTTCATGTTGATATTATAGTTTACACTGATATTTCATATTTATCATTATTCCTTCGTATCATAGTCTATGGTATTCTTGTGTTATGTTTGTTGTTTTGTTTCCAAATTACATCCACCAAACTAAGAGTTGTGCATTAGTTAATAATCATAGCACGAGGAGTTCCCGATGAAGAATTATCATAGTGCCGGATGGTGTTGTGAGTCCACAAGATCATCATGCGAGGATTTGATTGGTGAGAGGTTATGGGTAGGTAATTGGTGATGGTAGAGGCCGGAGAGGGATCGGGTAGGCCACTAGTACAGACCTCGATGTGCGTGCTTCCGACCGAGATGGTAGCAAATCAATGAGGTAAGATCCTACTCTAAGTTTTTGATTTGATAGATGAGAGGATTATTGTAGTGTGGGTTTAGGTTTTGTTTGTTATTTGTTTCTGTGGGTGGTTAAAAATGGAATTTGGGAATGGTTGGAATAGCGGGTAAAAAGAGGAATGGGGAGGGTAATAAATGGGATAGGGAGGTGGGTGGAGGTCCAAGGCTAGTTTAGGTCATTGTGGGTGGGGTAAAAGGGGCAAGGGAGGTTTTTTAAAGGGGGTTTTGGAAAATCATGGGTTTTTCTCGTGATGGATCCGCGTCGGTCAAGGTCAAACTCGACATCGTTTAGGTGGAATTATTATCACCACCAAATATGTGATTGATGTCGATTAAGGGGTGACTTTGGGGTTGGTAAGGATGAATGGTATCGGTCACCAAAAAGGTGATGATGCTTAGTTAAAGGGTGACCGGGTTGATTAGAATGAATCGGTACCGATCGGAGTATTGAGCATAAGGGTCCAAAAGTGATGTGGGCTAGGTAGTTTAGATGGGTAGGATAAAAATAGGGTATAATAAAATGAAAATGGTTGAATATGTATGATACATGTAAATTAATGTTTTTTTGTATTGGATGTAGGGGAGAATGTAATTACATATATGAGATAGAGTTCACCTCTATTGGTGATAGTTCGTAGCGCAGCAATCCCAGAGGAGATGTAACATGTGGAGGTACTGGGCTTGAGTGGGGTTCACCGCTATAGACATGTAGTCCGCAAACCTAGTTTGATGGTCGTGTTCATCAATAGATAGGGCTCATGACCAATGGTTCCATCCGCCGATAGGTGAGATGACTATCACTATAGAGGACGTGTTCTGATTGTTCGGTTACCCATATTTGATGCCCAGTTTATTCTATCTCCTTCGAGGCCTCGTAGAGGAGCTGATTGTGTCTATTTTTGGAGAGGGGATGGTCAATCTGAGATTCCATATCGCTAGTTTGAGCTATGGAGAGATGTACCTAGTCTGTCCAAAGGAGATGAGGCTAGTGGTTTTGTTGATGGAGGTAGTGTACTGCTATGCATTTCCGGAAGAGAGGGTGGATGCTTTCCCGATCACCGATTAGGGTACTCCACAACATGTTGGTGCATAAGACCCACTTTACCTAGGTACCAACATTCTTGGTGCAGCTGTACAGGGAGTTGTGGGCATATGGAGCGGTTGCACGAGTTTTGCACATGTGCCATACGCTTTTACTACATTGTTGGGCCTATGAGCACATATTTTGTGTGCATCCTATAGGGATGCCTCAAGTAGATGCATTCCCAGTGTGATTTTTGTGGGTGGGGTACAAGAGATGGGTGCCGGTGATAGGAGAGTGGAGATCTGATAGGCCAACACATGATGTGGCCCATTTTCAAAAGTTATTGGAGGGGTTGTCTGGAGTGGACATTATATGGAGGCCATATGTGGGATTCCCCTCATATAGGAATATGTAAGAGGAGCTAGTTGAGATCCGGCTAGAGAGATGGATACAGGTCACATTTCCGGGGAGGACAAGATGATCCCGGTAGATAGAGTCCAATGGTAGTTTGGGCTAAATTACAGTCATACCACCGCCCTTCCCACAATATCATAGAGATGACATGGAGAGGCCCTTACCTCTACCAAATCTTATAGTTCCCAAGGTACGAGGACCAGCTTTTGTGGACCAAGTAGAAAGATGAAGCTTTTAGGTGTACATGATAGGTACATCATGCGGTGGCTGGCGGCTTAATTGTTAGCCATACCACCTAGTTACCGGCAAGCCATATCTAGCTACCATTACGCAGTAGAGAGACACCTTGTAGGGGCAGGTAGCTACGCTCATTACCCAATTGGGTATTTTATAGACACAAATGGAGGGTTCAAAGGTGGAGGTAGTAGAGCTACGCGTACATGTGGCCATTCTGCAGGCACATATGGCTAGTAGAGGAGATGGAGATGGAGAGGAGGGGATGGTCGTGTGGCATCCTTACGGGATCGGTGACAGTATATATAGGGCTGGTTGTCCACAACCTGCATAGATTGGGGTCTTATAGGCCCGAGATACGAGCACAAGGCTAGGGGCACAACCACAGGGCATAAGGAGGTCCCACTCATAGACAGTGTGCTGGCGGGGTCCCGCGGGGTAGGTACAGGGGCTACGACCAATGGGATTACCACATACCGTGCGCCTATATCTAGGTTACAGGATGCCCTAGGTGAGTTGAGATACTATGAGGACTAGCTGATGGTGGTCGGATAGACTTCATATCCTATGCCGAGTACAGGCACATCGGGCATCCAAATGAGAGGATGAGATTTTGCACTCATAGTGTGGAGAGCACATGAGTTCAGCGATCTCCAAGGCCCGATCAAGTAAAGACTACCAAGTGTATGGAGACCATCTCTAGTTGAGGTGCTTTAGCAGGGACCCGAAGGAGAGGGTACATGTAATACATGAGATGGAGGACATCCGAGGAGTTAAGATGCACCGATATACGGTTACCTGATTTTTGATGTATGATAGTTTTTGTGTGATATATACCACTGCATGCGAAGAGATATTTATATATTTTATCACATACCGCTCGTGTTGATGAAAGTGAGGATGTATGAGATATTTTTGTATATTTCAAGCATATACCGGCCTACGCGCCAAAGAGATTTTGTATTGATTCATTATTTTATTGTATATATGAGACCGTCCTACATGCCGATGACATTTCTTATTGTATATCGGCCTATGTGCCAACAATTTTGAGATGATGGACATCATGAGATGGCCATGTATATTTGAGGTACACATTGATTTATTTATATGATGAGATACATCGTATTTTTTTGATTTGTTGGTGTGTTGATGAGATACATGGCATGATTTGATTTGTTGATGTGTTTATGAGATATGAATTTGTTGATTTATTATTTTGATATGGATGGAAAGTAGGTGAGTTAGGCATGATGGAGTCAGGTTGGTTTAGGCATGGCTCAAGTCGAGTGATTTAGGCATTGTTGAGTCAAATCGGTTAGGCATGGTTGAATCGGAAGTTATAGGCATGGATCAAGTCAGGTCGATATTAGGCATGGTTGAGTTAGGTTTGTTTAGGCATGGTTGAGTAAGGTGATAGGCATGGATCAATTCGAGGTTGGTTTAGGCATGGTTGAGTTAAAAGTAGGTGAAGTGGTGATTCATTATCTTATGTAATGAATGATTCTATGGGTCATATTTGAGATGTGGTATAATCTTGTTATCCTGTAAAATTGATAAGGAAATTTTGCAGATAACCATACCAAAATTCCATTTTGGTCCCCTAAGCAGGTCTATTAACATTCAAAATGGCCTAGAAACTCCCTTCCGAAATCAAGTTTTAAGAACTTAGCCATTTTCACCTTTTTTGAACTACGTGCAAGAAATGTTGTGTCGACACCATGAGATGTGTGCCCCTTAGAAAATCCTTTGGCACCCAAAATAACATGTCAACATCCATAAAGTTGTGCCCCTTAGCATAGAAATGACTTGCCAACATCATTAAACATGCACCTAAAAAGTGTGCTAAGATGTTGAAAGCATCATGTCAACATAGAAAAATGTGTGCTTAAGGTGTGGAAAATTTTGTGTTGACATCCTAAAATGTGTGCTTAAGGTGCTGAAAATTTTATGTCGATACTAACCAACTTACACCATGGCACATTTAAACCCATGTCGACACTCTAGAAATTGTGCCAAAGAAATTTGGTGGGATAATTAATGCCAAATTTTCTATATATAGGCACTCAACACCTGTCATTTTCACAAATTAAAAATTGTGAAAAGTATTTTTCTATGCTTGTCAGTTGTCCTTGTCACCCCCACGTGCCATTTTTTGAGTTTGTGGACCCCAACATCGTCCTTCATCCTTTATAAAACTAGGTAAGTGGATTTTATCATTCTTGTTATTGTTTGTGGTTTTTGTTTCTTGGTTATTATTAGGTTTTAGGGTTATTATAATAAAAAAGGATCAAATCTAAAAATTAAAAAAACCTAACAATCAATAAACCATCTAAAAACCCCTTTTCCTCTCCTTACACATCTACAAATTTGGAAGGCCCCTGCCTCTGAAAAAACCTAAGGCCTTTTCCCTGCTTATCATTGTATTTCAAACCTCTCTTTACTATTTGAATAAACCAAAAGAGAGAGGAAATATGAGGAAATTGTAAAGAAATCACTAAAAATTTGGCACACTATTTTTATGTTGTAACCCCCCACAATCGTGCCTTGGTGCACTATCCTTGCCTACAACATATCCCTAACCCTAACCCGCCATATAAAAACACTTAGCAACTTTTATAACAGGCGTAAGCATCCTACACAACATCAACATTAGATGTTGTGTACTCCAAATCTGTGCCAAGTAGTTTTCCTTTGGTGCATTGAATTGCTTTGCAACATATTCCAAAATTGTGCCTTGGGCATACTTAAAATCCATGCAACACCATCCTTTTCATTGCCTAGCTAAAACAAATTTCTAAAGACGCAGGCGCATGATCCTTAACATCAACATGACATGTTGTGTGTTGCAAAACCATGCCTCGCGCCTTTCTCCTTAGTGCTAAAACATTTTGTGCAACACTCCTTAAAAGTGCGCCCTTTATAACCCTTTGGCGCAAATTTTCTCCTATCAACACAGGCGCACCTTTTTCCATGTCAACATCCCCAAAAGTGCACCCAACCTTTTTAAGCCTCTGCAACATGCTATGAACTTACACCTTGCACCCTAAGCCTTATAATTTCTCATTCTTCTTTCTGCAAGCTTTTATTATGGATAACATGATGGTTGACATGGCTCTTCTGTGTTGGACCTCCTTGATTCTCCTTGCAGAATAACAACAACCATCCTTGAGCTCACACATGTCTTCATCAAGTAAAAAAGCCAACCAAGTCTAAAGGAAAAGAAAAGTTGATAGAACAAGAGATGAAGTACAAATATAAGAAAGTCAGGATGCCTGACTCATATGCAGAGAGTGATCTCGATATTAGAGATCCGAGCTTGAGTATAATGATATGGAAGACTTTTGGGTGAGAACCAACTAGGCAACTAGTGGCCCCTGGATGAACAAACTGGTGGGTAGTGGATTGCACTTTGCAGCTGGGCTGCCAGTAAGTGTTGTAAATAATGAGTTCATCATGTTGGTGGCTCGATGCTATAACAAGGACACAAGATGTGTCGAAGATAAAGAGGGAAAGATGGTCATCGACCTAACTAGCTCATCACTTTGAAATAACCCTAGGCATTCCTCATCATAGGCAGTACGTCGCCATAAGCCTAGAAGACTGCAAGAAGGCATGGGATGACAATGAGGACAAGTGTATGCAAATGATGAATGAGCTATATCTGAAAAAAAAGAAGTTGGTTAGCAGATGGCCACAGACCATCCACCGCAGTGACTTCAATGAGGAACTAAGTGATACAATCACCTTCCTGAGTAGAGTATTTGGGCTTCCTGATGCCCATCATTTCCATAAATGGATGTTGAGGTACTTAGAGACCATGAGAAAGAATGTGCCTAATTAGTGTTTTGGTGGGAAATCATCAGTGACACCATCTCTCAAAGAACTTTAATCGGTCATGACAACTAGGAAGTTCTATATGAATTCCTACATTGTATATGCTGCAAAGATTAGCGAGAGATTTAGTAGGCCTAGCTAAAAATAGGGTATGGCCTCGGGTCAAATTATATGAATACTAACTAGAGCTAAAACTCGAGAACAACATCCCCGCTTCTCAAAAATCAACGATGCCTTCTTCTATGAGGTGATCTACCTGTTGAGGCCAAATATGAGACATGGTCGAACTAGCCCGAGTGTGATCATTGTCACAAAGAAGTGGGGAGCATTATTCACACAGTTTCCCACATTCACATATCTCAGGGTAGTGAATTTTGAAGGTGAACCAACCAAACTACCAAGTTATATAGGGCCCCAAGATGATTCTCTTAGAGTTTTCAAGGCAATTGATCACATACCATGAGAAATGCATGAAGAGAAAGAAGGGAGGAACTCCATTCCCCCTTACAGTGGGCTGATACACCTGCACCACACTGGCCAAAGCACAGAAATGTATGTCAAGCTTGAATTGCTAAATCTAAAGCACAACTTCCCAGCTAGGCCTACCTTCGATTACTAGGGTTGCCTCCCAAAGGCAAAAATCGATCATATCCATGTTCCTAGATTGAGGACATCTACATTGAATTGAAACACAAGATAGATATCAGACAAAAGGATCACTCCCAGTTGGCTCTGGAGGAAATTGTTCATTATGGCATCATCATCATTGCAAAAGGATTCCAAGAACTTGATCAAGAAATTGATCAAGTTTACCTTGAAATGGATGGGGATGATTGGTCATTCACAGAGATCGACAGAGCCAAGGCACCAAAGACCATTCAGGAAAGGGTCAAGCCCACGTTGCAGCGCACCAAACATTGATGCAAACAAAATGGTCTCACCTACCTCAGGGTATATTTAACTACTTCTCCATCGTGTAGAGAGTGCCTCAAAGAATGACAAAGGTGCTACAAGAAAAAGGAAAATATAAAGAGGGAGAACTACGCAAACAGGAAGAAACTCTTAAAATCCCTCCTACTTCTTGCCCTCCCGACTGTAAAGAAGAAGAATAGACCAAAAGTTTTGACAACCTCATATCCACTCGGGATGTGGTCAAATTACAACCACCGAGGTACCCACCATTCCTTCTTCCGCTCCTTCTCCTCCCCCTGTCATTGAAGCATCTATTCCAATGGATGTTTCTTCTTCTCTCCCTTCCTCCCTTCCATCTCCCACCTATTCCATCTTCTCTCTCTTGTGGATCTCACGCAGTGTTCTCTCCATCCCATTACTGAGATCCCTTCAGCCTCCATGTCCTTTTCTCCCCGTAGCCTAATAACTTTAGGACCCACAAGCAAAACACATTGGACTCCTTGTCGATGCCACCACTAAGCCTCAATGTTCTTCCCTACGGCCTCTTTAGTTACTTCCCCTTTCACCCCCATTTATTCTTCTATCACCTCTTTACTCCCTCTCCCATAAGTCCAAGTGGATCTCCAACCATTTGGGTCAATTCAAGAGAAAGGTTCCCATAGCACCCATGGAATTCTCTATGTCATTCCAAGAAAGGACCCAAAAATGAAAAAGATATAACTCACTTTTCTAAGAGAATTTTAGGAGAGAGAGTCATGGAGATTGCATATCCGAGATCCCACCAAAGAAAATAAAGATCTGTCTCCTATAGATTTTACAGTGACCCAAGTCATGATGGGAACCTCATCTGAGAGCCTGCAAGGAGAGGCCTTGTCTGCAGTAGATGCCCTCTATAAGAAACTTCAAGAAGCAAAGGAGGAGAAGAGAATACTCAAGGAACAAAAAAACATCTTCTCCCAGACATTGCAAAGAATGGGAAACACTCCTCCTATGATCAAATTTTACGTCGAGCATACTAAAGTTCTCAATCGGGATAAGATAAATGAATACGCCAAGATTGGTAAACAAGGTGTGGCATGTCCTCCTGATATAGTGAATCCTCGAGAGATAGTGAGGGAATAATCAATAAATTCACGGGACTCTATCGGGTATAGATATGGAAAATAGGGAGCTACAAGGTGTAGTAAGATCCTCTCTCCGAGGAGTTAGATAACTCCCCGATTGCAACACAAAACATTCCAAATAATTGCTATATGTTCACTTGATGACCTATTGAAGGTCGGTGTCATCGATCACTCAAGCACATAACAAAGCTCAAGTCACTTTAGATTATTGGTTGATCAAATGGAATATATCCCGAGAGGATATACAAAATCAAGGATGAAGCCATGTATGCAAAATACAACATGGAGCAGACAATTACAAAGATGGCTCCAGAGATGCTCAGTGAATCATTCACCATGAGGGAGGCAGATGATACAATCAAGCTCTTCAAGGCTATCGCAACCGAAAGATTGGCGCCATAGGTCACTTTTGACCGAGAGTCTATCAATAACCTTCTAGCTTGCCATGACTTCATTGGATTCTTGATTAAGGCATGCGAAGAGTACACCGAGCTACCTGATAAGCTCAAGACTAAAAAAGAAACTTGCGAAGTTATTCGTGACCATTTCAAGGGTTCATATCGTGATCAAATTTTGATAATGATTAGGAAGTTTATGGAGTACCAAGCTCGGTTTCACATCGCCTCTCCTATCGAAGCAAGACATTATTTTAAGCATTGATAGATGATGACGAGTAGTGTCTCCTCTTGTGTACGCTTTTATCATTTTTTTTTTGTAAAAATATTTAAAAGTATGTTGGCATTTATGATGACATCATCCATATTGCATCATGGGATGTTGCCATCCAAAAACTTGCCCAAAGTCAACTTTTGACGTTTTAGATATTTTGTAAGTGGTTGGTTTCTTTTTGTCCTATTCCCTCCTCTTCTTATATAAATATAGGAATACTTATTTTATTTCAGGTGGAAACTTTTGTATGAAAAAGAGGTGAAGAGAGAAAGAATTTGTGCCTTCTTGTAACATAAAAGATACTTAATATACATGTTCGAGACTTTGTGCTCAATATATGTGTTATTTGCATCAAATCTTTCTTAAGTTAGATCTATGTTTATATTATGTTGGATTCATTATTATTATCATCATATGTTCATCAATATTGCTTTATTTGTTTATTCAATTAAGTTTGGCTCTGTTTACTACCAGCCCAAAGCATAAACCCTCTAACCTTTCTGTCTTGGAATTCATTTCTTTTCTCCCTTTAGATCTACCTTCCTCCATTCCTTCCCTCTTACATTTCTATTCATAGTTGGAACTACCTCTACTAGGATGAGATCTCAAACCCCCTAAAGTTAGAATTGTGTAGATTTGCACAGATTCCTACTTGATAGAATAACAATAAACCAGTTTTGTTTTGATGTCTCAAAGAGGGGCTATGCCCTACACACTATTGTCCTGTTTCCCCATGACCTATCTAACTAATAGATTTTCAAACCAATAGTTTTTGGTGACTCCGTTGGGGATCAAACTAAGGAAATAATTAAAAACTCTGTAAAAATCACTACCAGTTTGCAAATTTTAACTCTTTGTTAAAAATTAAATTTTTGCAAAAGTGATCAAAACTACAAATTTTCTTATACAAATCCATAGATCTGGACCAGATAGGAGATTTAAGTACGCTGATTTTTACAAAAATTTGTATATTTCTGTAGATCTAAGATTCTAACATTTCATGTTATTTTCAAAACCTTGCAAAATTTAGGTCAAAGATCTAAAAATCAGCTTTCTAAATTAACCCACTTTTATCCTTGTTAATCTTTGTCGAAAATTTCAATCGGTTGTTGTCGAAAAAGGATAAAATCAAAAATTGAAAAGTACATCTTTGTTGTTTTTTGCGGAGAAAATTAGAAAATCAACAAGTACAAACAAATATTGTTGTAAATCTACTCTTAATTGTTGTAGATCTGAATAGGTACGTTGGTGGGTGAACAATTTACTCATGGCAGAAGAGCTCATGGAGAAGTTGATCCAATCTTTGATCTACTTCAAAGGCACAATTTCAGTATCACTCTAGCACAATTTGCATCACTAAGTTTAGCGGATCGATCAACAAGAAGTGCCTTGCCTCCATGAAGGAGCTGGATTTCACAAGGTGCCTTGACATCAATTTGTAGTGCTCTTTTACTAAGTGGAACCACACTCCCTGCTCGTGTTCTCTTTTCCCAATTTTCAAATGGCAATAGATCTACCTATCCAATGGGGAAATGCCATGGGCCCTCTCGCAAAGCCGCATCCAAGTCACACCCCTTCCTAGTGGGAATCACAAAAATTTGCCGAAGTTTGATGGGAGCAGAAATCAAAGCATAGATGCACATATAGCTGTGTTTATTATGTCATGCAGTATTCTGGATGTAACTCATGAAGATGTATTTATACGTCTCTTTCTCAAGACCTTGTAAGGGCCTGCATCTGAATGGTTCCAACATTTACTGGCGGATCCATCACCAGTTGGGCCACATTATGGACTGCATTTGAAGACAGGTACAAGCCTTCAGAAGACACATTTGCGTTATTGTCAAAAATCACTCACATGAAGAAGGAGGCCAATGAAACCGTTTCAATTCACTGATCACCATGTGCTGCATGCCATGTTGCCAACATTAGAGAATCAAAAGTGAATCTTTGTGAATGCAATGAGTTCGAGAATAAGTTTCTTACTTTTATAAGAACAAATACAAAACTTGGTTCTTGCTCAAGCTATGGCCATTCGGATAGAAGACAACCTTCTTATATCTGGTGAGCTAAGACGAGAGCCATCAAAGTCAAAAGCTTTAACTTCTTCTCAAGCTACCTCATCATATCCAATATTCCGAAGATGGCAAATGACTTGCTCTCATTAAAGAAGCAATTGGCTCAAACATTTTCTGTTGCTCCATATCGGGATATCCCACGGAGGAACTTCACTCCCAACAACACCCCTCAAAGGCTACATTTTCCTGCTACCTCTCCAAGGTTAGCAATTGAGGCCCCTCCGGTTAATGCTTTGGTTGAAACTGAAGAAGATACAAATTATGAAGAACCTTTGTCACAAGACGAAGATGATCAAGATGTCGGTGAACCGACTGGCGACTCTACTATCGGGTACATGGAATTTGAAGATGAGGAATCTGATGAAGAAGAGGGTACCCAAGGTTACGTGAGTGGACAATCATATGCAGTCTTCACTCACTCGCAAGGAAAATAAGCAAAGGTTGCTGCTGAAAAATAAAGGGAAAAGGTTGTGGTAGCTCCTTCGCCAATGATCGCTAAAAGAGGTAATCCCCTTCCTACTCAACCTCCTGTTAGACCTTTTGTAAAGAAATATTTTCCTCCCGTTTCTCCTCATATTTGAGATGTGGTATAATCTTGTTATCCTGTAAAATTGACAAGGAAATTTTGCAAATAACCATACCAAAATTTTGTTTTGGTCCCCTGAGGAGGTCTATTAACGTTCAAAATGGCCTAGAAACTCCTTCCGAAATCAAGTTTTAAGAACTTAGCCATTTTCACCTTTTTGAACTGGGTGCAAGAAATGTTGTGTCGACACCATGAGATGTGCACCCTTAGAAAATCCTTTGGCACCCAAAATAACATGTCAACATCCATAAAGTTGTGCCCCTTTGGTGTAGGAAATGACATGCCAACATCATTAAACATGCGCCAAAAAGTGTGCTAAGGCACTGAAAGCATCATGTCAACATAGAAAAATGTGCACTTAAGGCGTGGGAAATTTTGTGTTGACATCCTAGAATGCACGCTTAAGGTGCTAAAAACTTTATGTCGACACTAACCAACTTGCACCAAGGTGCATTTAAACCCGTGTCGACACTCTAGAAATTGCGCCAAAGAAAGTTGGTGGGATAATTAATGCCAAATTTTCTATATATAGGCACTCAACACCTATCATTTTCATGAATTGAAAATTGTGAAAAGTATTTCTCTACACCTATCAGCTATCCTTGTCACCCTCGCATGCCATTTTTCAAGTTTGTGGACCCCAACTTCATCCTTCGTCCTTTATAAAATGGGTAAGTGGCTTCTATCATTCTTGTTATTTTTGTGTTTTTGTTTCTTGGTTATTGTTAGGTTTTAGGGTTGTTATAATAAAAAAGGATCAAATCTAAAAATAAAAAAACCTAACAATCCATAAACCATCTGAAAACCCTATTTCCTCTCCTTCCAGATCTGTAAATCTTGAAGGTCCTCTATATATAACTACCCCACAGAGAGGTTCAAAAACCTGAAAGGAAATATGTCGGAGAGGTTAAAAACCCTGACACAAAGGAAATATTTCAGAGAGGTTCAAAAACCTAACACAAAGGAAATATGTAGGAGAGGTTCAAAAACCCGACAAAAAGGAAATATGTTGGAGAGGTTCAAAAACCCGACACAAAGGATTTCAGGTTTCAGGTTTCGGGAAACATGAGACATGAAGCATGAAAATCGCAAGGCATGTCTCGATGCTTGGGAGTTATGAGAACCCGAAACACTACCTAGGAAAATCAGGTTTTGGAGTCGGGAAAGCATGGGGTGAAAACATGTTGAGGCACCCTCCAAACCTAATGCAAATGCAAAGGAGAACCACTGAACCCGATTAAAGCAGAGACCACGACTTAGGGAATATTAAAATGGCCATAAATTTTCACAGAGAGCTCAGATTCATGCAAGGTTATAATTAGGTGAGAACAAGTTCTTCAAAAATGTAAAATATAGTTCACCATTTTTTGGGTTTGTTAGGGTTCTCACCTACTGCCATAATGAGATGAATTAAATACAACTTGGAGGTGGTTGGGGTAGATTTGGATTTCCTCTCTCTTCCCTCTCTCATTCTTCCTATAAATTGTAAGGAGGGGCTTCTTTCTAAATGTTGGACATTCTTGTTTTTCCCCTCCCTTCTTCTCTTTGGCAGGTGAATTTGTGGAATTAAAACCTCCCATTCAAAACTATAATGCAACTTTGCCTCTTGGCATTTTGTAGTGTATTGTATCAATCTTTGGAGCAAATAATACATGTCTGTGGATGATTCTCAACCCTCTCAGTGTTCATTTGCATCCTCCTAATCTTTCACTACAAATTTAGTTATTTGTGCATGATCTTGCATTGCATTTTTATGGTTTGTGTTTATTGGCAAGACATGTGTTCTTCATTCCTTGGTGCATCACCTTTGTTAGTTTAGGTTTGTTTTTATGCATCTTCTTACCCTGTCTCCTTGGCAAGTTAGATTAGGTTTTTGAGTAAACCCTCTGCATTTTTATGTGTGCATATGAACAGAGGAATAGGAACCAGCCTTCATCCAGAGAGCTTTCCCGATTCACAAGGTCCCACACTTGGGAAAAGCTCCATGTTATGAAATCACACTGAGAGTCTCAACCCATTGAGTTACAGACATTTAGGGGTGTTTTGATTTACCATCAATAGTTTTTGCATGCCTAGTGGGACCAAGAGGTCATTCCATAAGATTTGAAGGAATTTTCAAGAAATTTGGACTTAGAAATTGCAAGTTTTACAATTTTGGATTTTTCACCTTCTAGTCTGAACTCCGAAATTGATTTTAAAGGGCTTAACTTGCTCAAGACAAGTCAAAATTTCACCAGTTGGTAGATCGAAGAATAATCTTCAAAAGGGTATTCTTATATTTTTGAGATTTTGACTTTCAAAATTCGTAGTTTCCCAGTGTCGAGCATGTCCCAAGTTACGACCACGCTTTATTTTAGGTTTTGTAAGTTGTCTTGCATGACCTAAGATTTACCTGCACCTTTCGGGGATTAGTAGCTGCACAACAAAACTTGATAACCAGATTGAAGACTTTATCCTCCTTCCTTGATTTTTTTAATTCTATTTTCAATATTGTTAAGTTTGGTGTGTAACTTGGCAAAATCCAGCCTTTTGAGGCTCATTCTTTAACACATCTGGCGACTCCGAAGGGATAGAATTCAAGTAGTTGTCGGTCCGAAAAATCTGTCACTGGACGGATCTACGGATAGATGAGCCAACATTGTGCGTGGCTTAGCCCCTCTTTGAGTTAGCAAAGCGAAACTAGTTTATTGATATTCTACCAAAGCGGGAATCTACGCAAGTCTCATAGATTCTCGCCTTCGGGGTTTGGGATCTCATCCCAAAGAGTGTTCGTCACGCGAAAAGAAAGGAATGAAAGAGGGAAAGAGAAAGAACAGATCCGAAGGAAGAAAAGAAATGAATTCCAAAGCAGAAAGGTCAGAAGATTTATGTTTTTGGGTTGGTAGTAAACAGAGCCAAACCTACTTACATAAATAAACAAAGCAATACTGATGAGCAAATGACAGAAAAGTAGATATAAATCCAACAGATTAAACACATACGATCTAACGTAAGGAAGATCCAATGCATAACACAATGACTATTGAGCACAAAGTCTTAATATTTGTATTATCGTTTTCTTCATTCATAAGAAAGCTCAAAGTCTTTCTCTCCTCACTTCTATTTTCATCTAAAAAATGTTCACCCCCGAATACAACAAGTATTCCAGTATTTATAGAAGAGAGGAGAAGAAAAGCAAAAAGGAGCCAACAAATATTTACAAAGATATTTACAAAATATCTAAAAGTCATGTTGACTTTTGACAACTTGATGGATGACATCATCCCATGATGCAACATGGATGATGTCATCATTTGTGCTAACACACTTTAGACATTTCAATAAGAAAGTCGGAGAATAGAGAGAAGAAGAAGAAGAGGAATAAGAAGAAGAAGCAGCTACTCGTCATCGTCATCCTGCGGCCGAAAGGGGGTTGCACGCTTTCCGATGCTTTACTCAGAGATGATATGTGGAATCGAGCGCGTATTCCAAAACTTGTAAATCATGGGCCCAAATTGATCCTGTCTTGGATCCTTGTGCCGCTTCGCTGATTGCTTCGCAAGTCTCCCGCTCGTCTATGAGCTTTTCTGGGAGTTTAGAATAATCTTTCTCCGCCTCGATGAGGAACCCGATGAAGTCCCTACAGGCCAGCAGGTTGTTGATAGATTCAGTGTCAAATGTGACCTCTGGCCCCGTTCCTTGAGAAGTGATCTCCTTGAAGATCCGGATAGTTTCATCAGCTGATCTCATGGTAAAGGAAGGAGTGAGCAGCCCTGGAGACATGTTAAGAACAATTCGCTCCATTTGATGCATCGCATCCAGGGCCTCTTCCTTCACCTTGTCTATCTTTTCCAGAACAAATTCCAGCTGATCTATCCGATAGTCCAGAGTGGACATGGTTTTGTTGAGGGCCCTTGGATGGCCGAAAACTCCGAACTTGACCAGATCTTCGACTGAACAGTCGAACATTTGTTGAAAGGTCTCATGTTGGAGTCTAGCATGATCTAGCTCTTCTGATATGGGACCCGCTAATACTTGGAGTTCCTTGTTCGCCTTTTTGATGTTTAGATATGAATTGACATATTCGGCGATCACTCTTTCACTGTCCTTGAGGATCTGGCTCCTCCAAGCAGAAACGGCCATACCCTACTCACCGATCTTTGAATATTCATTGATTTTCTCCTGGCTGAGAAGCTCAGAAGTCTCGGCGGCAGTCGTGGGAGGTGCACTACCCATCTTCATCGTAAGGCTTAGGCGATATTTGTTCTGCTCCTTCAGTAGCCTTTTCTCTTCTTTTGTTTCCTGAAGCTTTTGTGAAAGGGCGTCGAACGCGGAAAGAGCTTCCCCCTGGAGACTTTTAGAAGATGTCCCCATTGTGACTTGGGTCACGGTAAAATCTGCCGAGAGCAGATCTTTTTATCCTTGAGGGGATCAGGGTATGCTATTTCCATAACTCTCTCACCCGCGGCACTTTGAGAGAAGCGTGTTACAGGCTTTTGCTTCTTTGCCCCTTTGGCCGGAATCACTGAAAAGTCCATCGGAGCGATGGGAACTTTCCTCTTTTGTTGGCTCAACTGCTAAGAGATCCAGGCTGGTCCCATAGAAGAAGGACCAGAGACAGAGGAGGAGGAGCAACAGTAGAAGAGGGGAAAAACGTGGAGACACGCAGCGGTGGCATTGAAAGCATAACATGAAGAAGTGTCCACGGGAGGAAGGGAAACCACAACTACAGAAGACAAAGGAAGGGAAGGGAGCCCGGAAATGAGGGAAGAAATGGAAGAAGATAAATCAGCGAGGGAGGAGAAGATAGACGAAGAGGCAGGGGAAAGAGTAGAAGAAGGGGCGGAGGACACGACCAAAGGGGTGGTCGTTTGAGTCACTCGAGGAGGGGAAAAAGAGAAGAAGAAGGGACATGAAGGGACTTCCATGGTTGTAGAAATGCCGACATCCTGAGTGGATGGGTGTATGGGACTATCCTCCGCTGCTTCTTTCTCTAGCGAATCCAGAGTTATTACCTGTTCTGGCGCTGTGGAAGGAGGACTTCCAGGGGCTTCTTCCTGAATGGTGCTAGGTTCACCTTCTACACCTTTGCCTTTTAGCTGCTTCTTGGACCTTGGAGGCGCATTGCCCAATGGGGAGGTTGTGAAATCTACCCCGAGGTAGATCAACCCGTTCATGCGGCACCAGTGCTCTGTTCTACGCATAGTCTCCTTGACCCTCTCCTCAATTGTTTGAGGAGCCTTGCTTCTATCAATGGCCGAGAAGGGCCAATCATCCCCTTCCGTGTCATTATACACCTTGTCTACTTCATCTTCCGTAGTTTGGAAGCCTTTGGGGACAATGGCCACTCCGTATTGGATAATTTCCACCAATGCTAAGCGAGAATGATCCTTTCTTCTGAGTTCCACCTCGTGGATGACGTCAATGTAAATATCCTCAATTTGAGGGACATGGATCGGATCAAGCTTAGCCCTTGGCGAAGCAGTGACTCCTTGGGTCAAGGTAGGCCCGGTGGGAAGTCATGTTTCAAATTGAGCAAATCCATCTCTCAGTGAACATTTCCTTCACCTTGTCTTTGGGTGGAGCATGTACCGTCCCACTGTGAGGGGGAAAGGAGTTCCGCCCTTCTTTATTTTGAGGCATTTCTCATGGTATGTGACCAGTGCCTTGATAACTCTAGTAGAATCGGCTTAGGTCCAAAGCATACCTTGGTAATATGTTGGCTCGCCAAAAGTTGACCGCCCTCGAGATAGGTAAATGTGGGAAACTTGGTGAACAGGGCCCCCACTTCTCCACGGTTGACACAATGTTTTTGGTCGTGCGACCATCGGATTAGATTTGGCCTCAAAGCAAATGATGTGATAGAAGAAAGCATCATTAATTTTGGCGAATTGAGGGATGCTATTTCCAACCTTAGTTCGGATAATATTCATATATTTGACACGAGGCCAAATTCCACTTCGGTTTAGCCCTAGATAATCCCTTTCCGACGTTGCGGCGTAGACTACGTAGGAGTTCATATGGAACACTCCGTTGTGGCGAATTGTTGTAGTGCTCGGAGATGGTGTAAGCTTACTTATTATTTCTCCCTAGCAAAAGCACCGGCTCGGGCACATTCTTATTCATTGTTTCCAAGTACCTCAAAGCATCCATTTATGGAAGTAGTGGGCGTCGAAACCCGAAGACTCTTCGAAAGTAATAGTATCGCCGAGCTCTTCCGAGAAAGTCACCGCGGTGGATGATTTGGGGCCACCTAGGTTACCACCTTCTTGTTTTTCAAGTAGACTTCATTCATTAGTTGCATGCATTGGTCATCGTTGTCTTCCTGGCCTTGATGCACTCTTCTTGGGCCGACGGCCACAAAGTGCCCGGTGGTGAGGGATGCAGAGCATTATCTCAAAATGACGGCGGTGAGGTTTATGATTACCTCGCCCTTGATGTTTTCCACACATCTTGTGTCCTTGTTGTAAGGCCACTGCAATCACCATCATGAATTCATTGTTGGCACGTAGAGGGGATTCCTCTGTGAAATACGAGGCATTAATTTGTCCATCCACGGACTTCTTGTAACCTTCTGAGTCCTAACCTAGAATTCTTCCATGTCAATGTGACCCAATTCTGAGTCTCTGACATCCATACTGCATTCAGCCTGTGATTCGGGCATCCTGACCCTTTGATATTTGTACTTCATCTCTTCCTCTGTAAGCTTAGCCTTTCCTCTTGGTTTGGTGGGTCTCTTGCTGGATGTAGACATATGTTCTTTTGAATTCAGTTGCTGATCTGCATGAAGAAGAAGCGAGACCCAATCCAAAAAGGTTGAATTAGCCATTTGATCTTCCATTGGAATGTTATCAGAAGAAAGAGTTAGAGATTTTAAGGCTCAGGGCGCAGGGCGCATGAAAAATGCAACTTGCAGGCTAAATAGACAAGGCGCACAGAAAAGAGGTGCTGCAGAGGTTAAATTGGCGCCAAAGGCGCATGGCGCATGGATGTTGCATATTGCATTTGATATAGGGCGCATGAGAAGCACGTGTTACATTGGGACAGGATGTGCCCAAGGGAATATGGCGCGGCGCACGAAAAACTCACACAACATGGTGTTATTGCAATCGGGATGCGCTGCGTCTTTATAGCTTCATACTTACGCGAAAAAACTTTTGTTGCATGGAAGTGGGTGCGCCATGGGTGCATGGAAAAAGATGCAAGATGGATGGATGGTGCGCCATTGGGCGCATTTTCATAAGCACTGTAGCACGCGGAAAAGGCGCGCGTGAGGGCGCATGAGCTTATGATGCAAAGAGGCCGAAAGGGTGTGCCGGTGGCGTGGATTTTGCTTTTGTAATAGCAGGCGGAGTAGATGCTCCATGGGGGTTATGAAATCTGCTTTTAGTGTTGCGGGGGTGACAGACGCGCCAAGGGGAAAAAGCAGAAAACTAAACTCTTAAAGGGGTTTTACATGATTCTTCTCCTCTCTCTTTTTAACATGCTCGGTGGAAATGAAGGACGAGCGGTTAAAACCAAGAGATTATAACCATGGTTTCAAAAAATGACCTTCTCCAAGAATCCTGGAAAGAGGAAGGATAGCATGGGGTTTTACAGGAGGCTAGGCCGATCACATTCATATATAACAAACCACCCAACAAGCAAGAACCAAACCAAGAACACACCAGAAATGAAAGCACAAAACGCACAAGAGAAAATAACACCTCTTACCTCGGATATATAGCAAAAGTTGCAACGGGTCCACAGGAAGATGAAAGCGACGGAGCAAAGGCTGATTCTTCATAATGATCGCGTGCTCAACAAAAGTGAAAATGACATTTGGGAGCGCACTCACATATATATATAGAAAAACTAGTCATAAATGCGCCAACCACTTTTTCAAAGGCGCATGAGATTTGTTTTACACGGGAAGGGATGCGCCCTTTGGCACATCAAAGCATCTCGAACATGAGGTAAAGCGCGCCCTGCGCACCAAATCTATTGTCGACACGGGATTATGTGCGCCCTTTGCGCACCAAAAGTGGCGCAACACAAGTTGTACCAACACAAGCGCATGCGCCTTGCGCCTCGCAAAGAGACTCAACATCTGTGGCGCACCAAAAAGATGTGTTAACATGGAAAACCATGCGCCAAAGGCTTTTAAGGGCGCATCAAAATCTAGTGTTACAAGGATATTTCATGCGCCCGACCAAAAATGCTCAAAGACTAAGTTCGAAAAACTAGATTTCCGGGAAGGGATTTTGAATGTTTCGAATCACAAGGATCCCTAACGAGGGATCGGAACAAAATTTTCGGTATGGTTATCGGTAAAATTGCCCTTGTCAATTTTACGGGATAACAAAGAGATAGTGTAGCAAAAAAAGTTGCCCGGTACATGAGAAGAATTTGATCCAGTGTCCGATACCCGAGAAGAGGGGCTATTTGTCTACTTGCAACTTTCACTGGGCATAGGGAGGAGAGGAAGAAGACCACAAAGATCACCATCTCCACCTAATAGGAATTTGTCTACACCTCCATCTAGTAGACCTTTTCTCGCATCAACCAGGTTCTTAGGCCAATCATAATGGCACGTCTACCACTAAATACCTTTGTCAATTTCATAGGTAGTAGTCCACTTTCCTAAATTCTCATAATCAAGTTCCATTACGCGCTTAAAGAATATCCCCTATTTCACATGAGAAAATCCTCCTATTGACCACATCTAGGATATTGCTAATGCATGTGCAATCCATGAAATAAATGAAATGGATGTTACAATCAAGTTATTGGCCTCATCTTTCAAAGGTAAGGCCTTAAAATGGTTTAGAAGCTTAGCGGCGAATAGGTCTATTACGAATTGGAACCAACTTTTTTCAGCTCTTTGCGTAACCAATTCTAGGAGAGGAAAACAATTTATCCTTATTAGAACAAGCGATAGCAATCAAAAGAGCTCCTAACAATCAAATGATATATTTCAACTTTAGATTCCAATGGACATGGGACATGATTCCAATAGTCATAGGCCAACCACCGAAGGAGCATTCCTTTATTTCTTAAAGGCTATAAATTCAGACATAGCCATGATGATTCAATCAATGGGAGGAACAATGTTGTCGGGGCCTATGACACATCTATCGAGTAGAGAAATATCGATCAAGTGGCAAGCTTTCACTAGGGCCACCAATGCCTCTATATCCGGATATGGGAAATCCTATAACCAGTCAAACACCAAAGTTGAATCCCATTCCAACTCCTAGAAATCAAAGCAATAATGAGGCATCGAATTCTTCAAATACTTCAAAGGAATTACAGGAGGTTATGAAACAAATTTGCAGAACCTTGGAAATGAGTTGGTGACTATCAAAAGACAACAAGCTCAAAGTGCTAGACCATAAGCACCTCAAGTGCAGTCACTGTGATAGGCCCCCATACCAACAAATAGACCACCATCTCGGTACAAATCAAAACCAAAACTAGGGACAACCTCAAGCTGCTAGGCCATTTTGACCGTATGATCCTTATGTCCAATAAACCATCATTTCCATAAATGGATGTTGAGGTACTTAGAGACCATGAGCAAGAATGTGCACGATCGGTGTTTTTAGCTGGGAAATCATCAGTGACGCCATCTCTCAACGACTTCAATAGGTCATGACAATTGGGAAGTTCTATATGAATTCCTACGTTGTATATGCTTGCAAAGATCGCCAAGAGATTTTTCTAGCCTAGCTTGAAATGGGGTATGGCCCCAGGTCAAAATATATGAATACTACCTAGAGCTCAGGCTCGAGAACAACATCCCCCAGTTCTCAAAAATCAATGACACCTTCTATGAGGTGATCTGCCTGTTGAGGCCAAATATGAGACATGGTCGAACTAGCCCAAGTGTGATCACTATCACAAAGAAGTGGGGAGCATTATTCACGTAGTTTCCCACATTCACATATCTCAGGGCAATGAATTTTGAAGGTGAACCGACCAAGCTACCAAGGTATGCAAGGCCCAAGCTGATTCTCTTAGAGTTTTCAAGGCAACTGATCACATACCATGAGAAATGCATGAAGAGAAAGAAGGGAGGAACTCCATTCCCCCTTACAGTGGGCCGATACACCTGCACCACACTAGCCAAAGCACAAGAAATGTATGTTGAGCTTGAATTGTTGAATCTAAAGCACAACTTCCCAGCCAGGCCTACCTTCGATTGTTGGGGTTGCCTCCCAAAGGAAAAAATTGATCCTATCCATGTTCCTGAGATCGAGGACATCTACATTGACCTAACACATGAGATAGATATCAAATGAAAGGATCACTCCCGGCTGGCTCTGGAGGAAATCATTCATTATGGTGTCACCATCATTCCAAAAGGATTCCAAGAACCTGATCAAGAAATTGATCAAGTTTACCTTGACACGGATGGGGATGATTGGCCATTCATAGAGATCGACAGAGCCAAGGCACCAAAGACCATTCAGAAAGGGTCAAGCCCATGTTGCAGTGCACCAAACATTGGTGCAAACATAATGGTCTCACCTACCTCGGGGTAGATTTTACTACTTCTCCATTAGGTAGAGCACCTCCAAGAACGGCCCAGGTGCTGAAAGGAAAAGGAAAAGATAAGGAGGGAGAACCAAGCAAATAGGAAGAAACTCCTAAAAGCCCTCCTACTACTTTTGAGAAGTAAGTGGTCGACCTGGTGTCTCTAGGTAAAGAAGAAGAGACCACCAAAGTTTCGATGGACACATCCACTCAGGATGTGGTCATAGCTACAACCACTGAGGTACCCACCATTCCTTCTTCTACTCCTTCTCCTCCCCTTGTCATTGAAGCATCTATTCCTATGGATGTTTCTTCTTCTCTCCTTCCTCCCTTCCATCTCCCACCTCTTCCATCTTCTCCTCTCTTACGGATCTGTCGCCCAATGTTCCCTCCATCCCATTACAGATCCCTTCTGCCTCCATGTCCTTTTCCCCCTTGTAGTAACTCCAGGCCCACAAGTAGTCACACATTGGACTCCTTGTCGATGCCACTACCAAGCGTCTCAACATTCTTCCTTGTGGCCTCTTCAATTGCTTCCCCTTTCACCCCTGTTTCTTCTTTTATTTCCTCTACTCCCTCTCCCATAATTCCAAGCTAGATCTCTGACCATCTGGGTCAACTCAAGAGAAAGGTTCCCATAGCACCCATGGACTTCTCTGTCATTCCGAAGAAGGGACCTAAGAATTAAAAAGCTATAACTCACTTCTCTAAGAGCATTTCAGGAGAGAGAGTCATGGAGATTGTATATCCGATCCCACGAAAGGAAATGAAGATCTGTCTCTTACAGATTTTATAGTGACCCAACTCACGATGGGAACTTCATCCGAGAGCCTATAAGGAGAGGCCTTGTTTGCAGTAGATGTCCTCTGCAAGAAAATTGAAGAAGAAAAGGAGGAGAAGAGAATACTTAAGGAACAAAACAAACATCTTCTCCAAGCATTGCAAAGAATCGAAAAATCTCCTCCTATGACTACCATTGAGCCTCTTGAAGTTTTCGTCGGATAAAATAAATGAATATGCCAACATTGGTAAACAAGGTGCGAAGTGTCCTCCTGGATAGAGAGAATCCTCAGAGATAGTGAGGAAATAATAAAGAAATTCACAGGACTCTACTAGGGTATAGATTAGGAAAATAAGGAGCTGACAAGCGAGGCAGAGTTCCCTCTCGAGGAGTCGGATAATGCCAAAGTGCAACACGAGACATTCCAAGCAATGGCTAACTATTCAGCCAATGACCTATTGAAGGTCGGTTTCATCAATCACCCGCGAGCACATAACAAAGCTCTTGTCACTTTAGATTATCAGGTTGATCAAATGGAATATATCCTAGAGAGGATAGAAAAAATCAAGGATGAAGCCCTGATGCAAAATACAACATGGAGCAGACAATTACAAAGATGTCTCCAGAGATGCTCAATGAATCATTCACCTTGAGGGAGGTAGATGATACAATCAAGCTCTTCAAGGCTATCGCAACCCAAGGATTGGCACCAGAGGTCACTTTTGACCGAGAATCAATCAATAACCTTTTGGCTTGCCACGATTTCATTAGATTCTTGATTGAGGCATGCGAAGAGTACGTCGGGCTACCTGATAAGCTCAAGACTGAAAAAGAAACTTGTGAAGTTATTGGTGACCATTTCAAGGGTCCAAATCATAATCAACTTCAGATAATGATTAGCAAGTTTATGGAATACCGAGCTCAGTGTCACATCACCTCTCCTGATCAAAAGCAAGACACTCCATTTAAGCCAAGAGATGATGAGGAGTAGTGTCTCTCTTGTGTATGCTTTGATCATTTTTGTAAAAATATTTAAAAAGTATCTTGACATTTATGATGACATCATCCATGTTGCATCATGGGATGTTGTCATCCAAAAACTTTCCCAAAGTCAACTTTTGATTTTTAGATATTTTGTAAGTGGTTGGTTTCTTTTTGTCCTCTTCCCTCCTCTTCTACTATAAATACTGGAATACTTGTTGTATTCAAGGTGGACATTTTTTTATGAAAAAAGAGGTGAAGAGAGAAAAATTTTGTGCCTTCTTATAAAAAAAGATATTAATATATATGTTTAGACTTTGTGCTCAATATATGTGTTATTTGCATCAGATCTTTCTTAAGTTAGATCTATGTTTCTATTTTGTTGGATTCATTCTTATTATCATCATATGTTCATCAGTATTTCTTTATTTGTTTATGCAAGTAAGTTTGGCTCTGTTTACTACCAGCCCAAAGCATAAACCCTCTGACCTTTCTATCTTGGAATTCATTTCTTTTCTCCCTTCAGATCTACCTTCCTCCATTCCTTCCCTCTTACATTTTTGTTCGTAGTTGGAACTACCTCTATTGGGATGAGATCCCAAACCCCTAAAGTTAGAATAGTGTAGATTTACACAGATTCCTGCTTGATAGAATAACAATAAACCAGTTTCACTTTGTTGTCTCAAAGAGGGCTATGCCTCGCACACTCCGCTTGGCTTTGTTTCCCCACGACTTGTTTAATCGATGCATTTTCAAACCAACAAATCTATGCATAGTGATGATGGATAAATGGTAGGTGTAATAAATGTAGGCAGATAATGTTTAAATTATGAAACAACTTGTTATATATGTGGTTTAATTTCCAATTTTGGGTATAAAAGGGAAAGAAAGTGAGGTGTGATGTAATGTGAGGAACATGGAAGATGAATTTTTAGGGTAGAGGATGTCCGAGATAACTTCCAAGGACCCCATGCCCTCAAATTGCTTCCTACATAGTCTTGGCGAAAAGGGACCTCAAGTCGATGTAGTTCTCCCATAAGCTAGGGAAGAATATGAGGAGGTATGAAAATGAGTGGGCAGGTGTTAGGGCATGTTGTGGGTAGATTATAGGTAAAATGATGTATGTGAGGGTGATTGTGATGAAAGAAGAAGATTACCCCAAAAGTAAGCATCGAGGACCAAGTCTTCTATAAGGTAATCAAAACGTAAACAAAGATGGTTAAAAGAGAAGAGGGGCAATAAAGCCACCTAATTGGGTAGGATCATACCTTAACAGAGGTGATGAACGTAAGACCCTAAAGAAATTACATGATGAACTATTCTACGGTGAAAAATAGTCATGTGATCACCAAATGTCTAAGTTCTAAGAAGTCCCTTGAGGCAGTAGGAAATGAGAGTGGGCATGGTTTGAAGGGTGAAAAGTGGGTAAGTTTGCATATGGTATAGGTAGCATGCATTTCGAGTAAGAGAACCTAGCTCACAATGGGCAAGTCCATGACAAAAAGGTTGAGTGTTTTAACTTATAGTTGAGATAGACTAATCGATGCGGGAAGTCTATATGGGAAAAATAAAATTTAACTCCTTGAGGTATTCGTGAAGCTGATCGATGCAAGAATCTTTGGTTGCTCTCATTTTTTTGAGAGCTTTACATAGCTATCCTTCGAGGGAGAAATCTATTTATAGCAGCAATTGTTCTAGAGGAAGATGTCCTTTTGAGGGAGTCATCATATTTTTAGTAGAAGTTTGACTCAAGGTGTTTGGTCCCATGTGAGGTCTTGAAGTCATGGACAAGACCAAGTTGGAGAATAAGACTCTTGTTCAAAAGGTAAGGTGAAATGACCATGGGATCTCATCTAAAGGTAGACAAAAAGTATCCATGAGAATCATGCTATGTGCAACGCTATGGTACACATATTCAAGAGAAGATAACAAGTGATGGGTACTCACATGATTCATGTTTAATCATTAGTGAGGTGTATGAAGTGAATAGCACTCAAGGGATGAGTGTGAAAGGAGACAAAAATTTAGGTAGGGCTACAATTCAACAATAGAATGGTTGAAGATGCAAGGCGTTAAAGGGCTTAGGTTTAGGTTTACCATCGAGTGATGATAAACGGTAAGCACCTAATCCAAAGGTACGAGTCCGAAAGAGGGATTCATGAGAACCGATGTTGAAAAGTGATGCACCACAACAAAGTTGCACTCCGATGGTAACGTCAAGCCAATGCAATACACAAGATTCAAAACAATGGAAAGAAGATTGCAAGTAAGAAGAATGGGTCTGCTCATACTCATAGATCAAAAATAGGAAGTACAAATAGGGGTGTTGTGTAACCCCCATGCCTAAACATGGAAAGAACTCAATGACGCCACTGACGCATATGACACCACTAGAAGAGGAGTTACAATTCCAAATAAGGAATGTAACTCCTATGACGCATTGACACAAATGACAATGTCAGATTCTATGATAGAATCTGACACTTGTCATTTGACTTCCTAAGACCTATGAATCTCGCAAGGCGAGATGAATCACTAGGTGATGTGGACGATGACCGGACAAATACACACACCAACACGCCCCCTTCATCGAAGCCGAGGAAGAGGTCAAGGTAAGCTAGAATGTAGAAAAGAAGACTCCTGACAACTAAGAAAGATGTGTCAATGGGCCTCGGCGACTAAAGGCCTAATAAGTTACCCATGTACAAACAACATCTTTCTGGAAAGAAGAAGAGGAGAAGAAGGAGGACTATATAGCCCGAAGAAGATGGGCGGCTGTAGTAGACCTCACCCCAAGAAGAGACCGCAAGTGAAGAAACTTCACCTCAGTGAAGGGCTTGGTGAAAATTTCTGTAACCTGATCAGCTGTCTGAACATATTGTAGGTCGATGATGAGATCCTCTGCCTCTGGACTGAAGAAGAGCCATCTGCACTGTACTGTGTGTCTGCCCTTAGGAAGGATAGAAAATATGTGTTAGAAATCTACCCACTCCACGAAGGAAACTGAAGGCAGTAACATGAAGAACTTTGAGTCTGGTCCACGAAAGTGTGATATAGGTCTAGCAAGTGATTGCAAAGGAGCCGAGGGTATTGTCATGAGTGCAGAACTGTCAGAGTATGAAGGGTGAACACCTGTAGAAAGGATTTCCAACTGATGTGAAAGTAACAAAACATCCCCCACAACAGAAAAGGGATCCATGAGCAAGGGTGGATCAATGAAGGTCTCCGAAAAGTGGAAGTGGCAAGAGTCCTAGAAGGGGCACTCCCAACAACAGAGATGATGAACTCCTCTGAAATACCTGTAGATGGATGAGGGACCTGTAGAGCATCACAAGTGGAATCTGTGAAAAGACGACTAAGGTCAGGTAGATGCTCGTCCCAATGAGGGGGCTCAACAAATAGAAGAGTAATGTCAGATAGGTATGAGTCATCCAATGAAGGTAAAGGAGTGAAATAAGCTTCACACACTTTGGAAGTGGAAAGGAGGCGGGTGTGATGACTGTATGAGACTGAGAAGGGGACTGCTCGATATCTGATGAGATGTGGGAAGTGTCAACACTCTCTGGAATAGTGAGAGAAAGAGGAGAAGAGTCCTCTGTAGTACTCTCGACATCAGAACTGGATGCACAATCCTCGTCATCAGAAGTAGAACCAAGCAAGCCTGTGTCAGTGAAACTATCATCACACAAAGAAATGGAGGAGACAACTGAATCAACAATAGCAACAATTGTGGCAGTATGTGAAGGGTCTCCATAGAGGGACTGAAGAATGCTCCAGACATGGTGGGGTGGATCTGAGTCTGCCACGTGAACCCATTGAGATGTAGAGACATGCATCATCATGTGACCAAAGACACGGTCGCAATTGTTGAGAAAATCATTAAGATGACGATGATCAGTGGGTGCAGGAACAGGACCAACCAAGAAGTGAGAAAGACCCTTGTAGGTGAAGTAATGTTCCATAGAAGCACGCCAAGCTGAATAGTTCTCTCTCCCAGTAAGAATTAGTGGAGGTTGTAAGGTGATCCTACAATTCTCAAATCTGCAAAGAGCACCCTCCATGATGAGGAATCAAAAAGTGCAAGATGCACAAATGCAAGACGTCAGACTCGGCCGATAATGCGTCTGCATGTAATACAACACCCAGGACAATAACAACCCCCGAACAAAATTACACCCCCGAGGTTGGCACTTTATAATTAAGTGCATTGATTATAACCAGATGTGACTGTGTTTCGAGAACCAGTTTGTCACTCACCTTGTAATTAGCGTAATAACGCATAATGGTGGAGACAACAATCAAGGTTCGTAGGGCGCAACAGATTAAAGCCGCAAGCAAAGCACGAAAGAGAGAAGCAAGAGGGGGAAGAAAGAGCTTTGTGAGAAATAACATCTCACGTCACACGAAAGAATCCCTTTGTCATAAGACTATGGCGGACGTGCTCACAAGTCCACAAAAAGGAATAGAACAAAGCTCAAGAAAAATGAGTTGAATTAAGCAATACAAAGACACCCCCCGAATGCGGCACTTTATAAAATTAGTGCATTTACAAAACTAATGATCCCATCATCTAGAGTGCGAAAAAACATGCAACTTTGACTAAAGAAGTGCTCAAAACCGAGCAACGAGTCAAAAGTTATAGCAAAAACCAATTCCCATGAATCGATGAGGAAAAAGCCAATAAGCCTGCAAATGGATTAAAAAAGTGCCTAAACGCATGAAAAAGGTGTCGTATGTATGCTTGTTACAAATGGCATGGAATTTGAGATAGGGTTTGTTTGTATTGCGAGGGGGGATTAGCCACCTGCCAATCCGAACCTCACCCTTCATCTTCGGCACTCGACGGAAGGTTAATAAAACAAGCCAAAAAACTTACAATGCCAATAAAATGTAATGTTTTTACCTTATACCTTTTAAAAATAATGAAACAACACGTTTTTTAGAAGAGTGATAAGATAAAAAGAATGCAACCATGTTTTTTTAAGAAAAGTGAATAAAAAACGTATTTTTAGAGAGATATTACCTGGCAGAGAATGAGAAAGCCACGTGGGGATGAAAGGTAGGTAAAAATAGATAATGCAGTGACTGTCCACTTTGTAAGTAAATGCTAGAACAGTCCAAAAAATGTCAGCTGAAGGAAAAAATGCCTTACCAGTCCAAAAAAATGCCTCAACAGTCCAAAAACGCTAGAACAACGATGCAAAAATGCAGCCAGCTGAAAGAAAACGCCTGAGGACAGGGAAAAACGGCCAGAGAAGCTGGGAAAATGCAGGAAAGGAGAGAAAAATAACTGAGGACAGTGCAAAACGCCTGGACAGTTGAAAAAACAGCCAGAGGATAGAAAAAATGCCTGGAACAGGTTAAAAATGCCTGGACAGTTGAAAAAACAGCCAGAGGATAGAAAAAATGCCTGGAACAGGTTAAAAACGCCTGGAAGTCATAGAAGGTTGAACGTTGAAGCTGGGGAATGCAGCAAGGCTCAAAAAAATGTGAGTAGACTCCCAAAAATGTGAGAGATCAGGCAAAAACGTGAGAGGTTTTGCAAAAAACGTGAGAGGTTTTCAGCAGGCTCACAAAAAACGTTGAGACCAGGCAGAGGTAATTTCGAGACAGCAAGGAACCACAGCGATGAGGAAAAAGATCGGAATAGTCTGAGTATACACCGGTGAAGAAAAAACAACGATTCCAACCAGTAATCACAGGTCCACTCCAAAAAACGAGCTCTTCTTTTACCTGCAAAATGAATCAACACAACCAACAAGAAATAACCCGTAAATAATGACCACACAAAGATCTAGAAATATCCAAATATGATCTCGGTGATAAGCAAACCAACCAAATACCTTAACTTACAACTCACGAAACCTCAATACAAGTGAGCAATAATTCCAAAATAATAATCGAAAAAAACTTGCACACGAGGAAATGAGAAGAAACCAAAGTAATAAACAATGAGAAAGCGAAAAATGCACGTTCACCAAACCATCTCGATACCATGAAAGAGGGATTTGTGAGAACCGATGTAGAAAAGTGATGCACCACAAAAAAGTTACACTCCAATGGTAACGTCAAGCCAATGCAATAGGCAATATTCGAAACAATGGGAAGAAGATTGCAAGTAAGAAGAATGGGTCTACTCATACTCATAGATCGAAAAATAGGAAGTACAAATAGGGGTGCTTTGTGTAACCCCCATGCCTAAACATGGAAAGAACTCAATGATGCCACTAACGCATATGACGTTGACTGACGCATATGACGCCACTAGAAGAGGAGTTACAATTCCAAATAAGGAATGTAACTCCTATGACGCATTGACGCAAATGACAATGTCAGATTCTATGACAGAATCTGACACTTGTCATTTGACTTCCTAAGACCTATGACTCTCGCAAGGTGAGATGACTCACCTAGGTGATGTGGATGATGACTGGACAGTCACACACACCAACATCATGATGTATGGTCCAAGCCAATTAGGAGAAAATTTGCCCCGTTTACTTTTTTCTGCTTTAGTTACATGTTGATTTTCTTTTAGGACAAGGTCACCAACTTGGAAGGTTTGTTCATGGACATGTTTTTCATAGGCACATTTGATACGTTTTTGGTAAACTTGAAGGTGATCCAGAGCATTAAGATGAAATTCATCTAATAACTCTAGCTATGTTAAATGGTCTTGATGAAAGTCATCATCATTAAGCATGTCATGGAGAGAAATGCAGAGTGAAGGGATCTGGACTTCGAGAGGTAGGACTGCCTCTATACCGTAGACCATAGAAAATGGTGTGGCCAGAGTGGAAGTGCGAATACTAGTACAGTATGCCCACATGGAAAAAGGAATGTGTGTATGCTAATCCTTCCCAGTATCATCAACCACTTTCATAAGAATTTTTTTGAGGGTTTTGTTAGTGGATTCGGCTTGGCGATTGGTTTGTGGGTAATAAGGTGATGAGAAACTAAGCTAAATGTCGAAGGCGTCGCAAAGTTTTTGTAATGTTTTTCCATTTTTAGTGATGAGGCAATGAGGAACACCAAAGCGATAAATGATGTGGTGGTTAATGAACTCACATATTTTCTCATCTTTTATGGAGATGAGTGGTATGGCTTCCACCCATTTTGTATAGTATTCGGTAGCGGTGATGATCCATTGATGGCATTGGGAAGAATGGGGATTGATTTCACCGATAAGATTCAAACCCAATTGATAGAAGGGCCAAAGGTCTTGAGCGACCTGTAAGGCATGGACCGGGTGTATGATGAAGATTGGAATGTTGTTGGAATTTTACACAACATTTGAGATAATCACAACAATCATGATTAAGGGACAGCCAGTAATATCCCAGGTGAAGAATACACTTAGCAATAGCAAGGCCGTTGAAGTGACCTCCACATATTCCATCATGAACTTCCTTAATGGTATAAGGAATTTCAGAACTTGTGAGGCATCATAAGATAATACCATCAAAGCCACACTTATAGAGGATTCCCCCCAGAATGACATAACGAGAAACCTTTTTAAGGAAGGCACGTTGTCCATTACGGGTGAGATCAGGAGGTAAGATAGAGAGAGAAAGGTAGTCAAAGTATTGTTTGTACCAAAGGTCACTCGGGTCAAGTGTAGCAGTTCCGATTGAGTAAACATCGCGAGGTAAATAATAAGGGGATTGGAGTCATTATACGGTAAGAAAGATTTTAGAATCGGCGGGCTAAGTGGGTATTTGGGAAGCTAAGAAAGGACCTAGTATCTACAAACTTGTTGGTTGAACGTGGGATGGTTTGAAGGGTGTAACCATCAAAGGTGGTCAAAAGTATGTCTACATGATGTTTATAATTTTGAAGTATCTCGTTATGACATTGGTACATACCATTGACTTGGTTTATGACCAATTGAGAATCACCAAAGATGTTGATTAATTTGACATCTAGGGCGTAGGCGGCTCAAAGACCTAGTATGAGCGCTTTGTATTCGACAATATTGTTGGTAGATTCAAAATATAATTTGAACAACAAAGGCATGGGTTCACCATTAAGAGGAATGAGGATAATACCAGCCCCACCACCATGCCGACACTTGGAACCGTCAAAGAAGAGTGTCATTTGATAAGGAGGTTCATCCAGGGAAACGGTGGCAATTGACTCATTTGGAAAGTCAAAAGAAGAGGGTTGATCCCGAGAAATAGGTGCATCGCCAATTGCTTGGTGATAGATAGATTGGCCCTTGATGGACTTTTGATGAATGAATTTAAGGTCAAGATCAGCTAAAAGCATAATTTATTGTGCGGCACGCTGATTTTGATAAGGTTTGCGTATATGAAGTGTAAGGGGTTGGTGTTGGTCACAACATAGGTTTTGTGGTTGAGTAGTAATGACAGAGTTTGGTTGTAACAAAACTAAGGATAAGAAAAGTTTTTGGGATGGGTGTATCAGGTTTCATATTCCAAAAGAGTATGGCTTATGTAATAAACCGCCTACTCCCTGTGTTGTTCATCGCGATGAGCGAAAATGGCTCCCAAGGAATGATCGATGGCTGAGATGTATAGGTAAAAAGTTGATCTTCTTTAGGTGGGATGAATATGGGTGGTTGGAGGAGGTATTTTTTAGGGCCTCAAAGGCCTTGTGGCGATCATCATCCCATTTAAAGGAGACATCCTTCTTGAGTAGATGATGAAATGGCTAAGCGATCCGATAATTGTGAAATGAAACGGTGAATAGACTGCAACTTGCTTTGCGAGCTACGGAGTTTTCAAAGGTTAGTAGGTAGAGGAATTTAAAGAATGACCTTGACTTTAGCATGGTCAACTTGTATACCATGGAGGAAATGATAAATCCAAGGAGCTTTCTTGAGAGAAGCTGTGAAGATGCACTTCTTAGGCTGAAGGTGGACGCAATATTTAATGAGACGGTCAAAGATGGTTTTGAGGATAGTTAGGTGCTCGGAGTGGCATTTAGATTTGGCCAAGAGATCATCCATGTAATCTTCCAATATGTGATGCATGATGTCATGGAAGATGTAAGTCATAGCCCACTGATATGTGGCACCAACATTTTTAAGGCCGAAAGGCATGACTCGATAAGAAAAGGTCCCCCAGGGGTGGTGAATGAGGTATTGTGTTGATCTTCCTGGGCAAGCAAAATTTGGTTATAACCTAAGAAGCCATCCATGAGTGATAGCATCTCATGGCCAGTGGTGAGGTCAACCAGCTGGTCAATACCAAGTAAGGAAAGTTGTCTTTTGGCATGCTAGGTTGAGGTCATGGAATTCCATGTAAATGCAGAGTCCCCCTGTCACTTTAGTGATAGGGAAAATGTTAGAAATCCAATGAGGATAATCAATGGGTAAGATAAAGGAAACAGAAAGAAGGCACTTTGAAGTTCCTCTTTGTGAGAAGGGAAATGCGAGGGTGAATTTTCCTTAGCTTTTATTTAATGGGTTTGGTATCGGGAATGGTTACGATATTGTAGACCACTATAGTGAGGTCAATACTGGGCATGTCTGTGTAAGACCAAGAAAAAGTCTGTGGTTATGATCCTTGAGAGAAGAAGTGATGGCTTCTTGTTCAAAGATCATCTAAATATTGTCCGATCTTTAAGATGTGTGGGTCATCCCGAGTATGAATGTTGATCTCGATAGTTGATTCATTCAACATGGTTTACATCTCATAAGGTAGCGGCCGATGAATATATGAGTTTTCTACACCAAGGTAGGTGAGTATAGATTCATCATCTTGACATTGAATGAGCGTTAATTGAAGGTGTATCATTATCGATCATTTTAGGATACGGGAAGGGAAGAGTGGAAGGGGCCTCGCCCTCGCGTTGATAAGTCGAGGCCCCAAGAAATGGTGTTTATGAAAATTTTTTTAGGAGGGATAGATTCAAGATCCATCAACTCCGTCGGTGAGAGTGGTGATGAAGGTGGAGCGGGTGAAGAAGGAAGAGAAGAGCTAGTTTCCTTAATGAGTTCAATGCGGGGATGTTTGGTAGTTGGTTTGGGAAAACCGATACCACTACTAGTCGTTATGTTTGCATGTGGTACATGGAATAATGGTATGGTGGCCTTGTTCATAAAATCCAAAACCAAAACCCTTCCATGCACATTGGTGTAGGAAAGAGTGGGTGAAACGGTGATTGTTAAGTGATTGGAAGTCAACGGAAAAGGGGTGAATTTGTCGCGGTGGTTCGGTGTGTAAGTGGTAGTATCAAGTCCACCATAGGTGATAGTAGTAAAAATATGAGGAGGACCATAGAGGAGGTGTTCTCCAATGCGGTGATCATAATGCGGCGTTGTTGGTGAAGGCTTCCATACTCTTGTGGAGTATGGAGTGTGTTGACACTATATAAGTGGTACTCCCCTAGAGTGAGGCGTTGAAAAACACCTTCTAAGGGATTAGTGGTTGGTATGTAGGTAGCTGGAATGGATGATGTGTAAAAGGTCAATGCGGAGGTGGAGTTAACGGATTGGGAAGCTGATGGGTTAGTTGTGGAGGTTATGGCAGCAGTAGGAATGGAGGAGGTATGTGCGGTAGAAGTAGTTGATGCACTGGTAAGTGGAAGTGTAGGTGAAGAAGTAATGATTACAGAGGTAGTCGGCTTAATAGGTATGAGCACATCATTGGGTCGGTAAAGCATGTTACATGTTTTAAAAGGTGATGGGTCAATTAGAATGGTATAGGTGTGTCCTTCATGTTCAAACTTTACACAACAATGCAAAGTGGAAGGAACGCAACCCATGACATGAATCCATGGTCTGCAACAAAGTTATATTGGAATTCCCCTTCCAAAATGTAAAACAATTTTGGAATAGTGCGGGGCCCATGTGAATGTGGAGGATGATGGTACCTAGTGTAGAGGTGATAGCATCATTGAATGAATGCAACATGACCGGATGTTTATGCATGTAATTTTTAGGTATGCGCATTTGAGTGAATGCATGGGATGAAATGATGTTAATACTAGTGCCCCCATCAATCATCACATGAAATACCCGTATGTCATTGATGTGGATGGAGATAAAGAAGCTTTGAGTCCGGATCATCATTTTGGTGTGGTGCGATCTCTTCCTCTGAGTAGCTAGGGGAGGCCACTTGGTGAATAGGGTGGGGTGTAGATGAAGGTGGTAATTTGGTGAGAGAGGCTACATGATGGGGTGTGATAATGGAAGCCACGGTGTAGGGTCATTAGGTAAAACCTCAATATATTGAAGAACCTCCATGAGATCTTAACAATGAGATTTCGAGGTTTGGATGAGCTCAAATAGGGACATTTCGAGGGAGACTAGTGTAATTGTTTGAGCATGGTGAAATGTGTGATGCCATTAGAAATGGGGTACGTGGGGCCGCATATAGTGATTTTAGGTATGGGTGTAGATGGTATGTTGGGTATAGGATTGGTTGGTGGGTTAGTTACCTTTTCTTTACCCTTATCCTTCTGAGCATGTGTAGTGACGTGTATCATGTTGTTCGAGGGGAGTTGGAAAATGGAGAAGGTGTAGGGTGAGTGGTATAATGAAACAACAGGACAGGCAAAACCTACTGGAGGAGAAAAACCCTGTGAGGTGAGTTGGGTGCAATGACATTTGGGTGGTGGCGTGGCAAGTTCTATGATGTGAACCATGTTAATTTCAAATCTTGGGGTGGCTCTAGGAGCTGTGAGGGTGGAATTTTTGGTTGTTGAGTGAGCGGTGTGGGAATGGGTGTTGGTGAATCAAGATCCTCATCGAGAAGGTATTCATCGTGAAATTTGGCTTCCTGGGGACACAACTAGATCGGGACAGCTTTCAAGGCCTTGTAGTTTTCCACATCGTGCCTGGAACATGATGGTAGGCACAAATTTTAGTATCATCAAACCCTTTTGGCTTGGGTTTGAGGGGGTCATAAGCCACGAGTGGAGGTAATGTGATGATATAAGTCTCAAAGAGGTTAGTTAAAATTTTGTCATAAGACCCTGTTAGTGGATCGTAATGGGAAGTGAGCGCGGGTTTGGGTATAGGTTCAGTTGATTGTTGAGGAATGGTATTTGGAAGAGGAGGAGTGGGTTGAGCTATGGGTTTAGGTGCTGGTGTGGTTTTGGGTGTCAGTCATGTTGGTTTAGGTAGGGGTATAGTAGGTGAACGGGTAGGAGGATGTGTGGTTGTTTTGACTACCTTATCATGGGATAGTGGAATTTTGTTTTTGGATTTCACCTTCTTAGGTAAAGGTGATGTGGGTGTATAATGTATAGAAGGAAAGGTACATGGGGAAGAGGATGAGTTACCCACGGGGATAACGAGAGGTGCTTTGAAGGTAGATGACATAGGTCATGCTTGGGGTGTGAGAGATATCGACTGAAGTGTAGTGGGTAGTGAAGTAATAAATGAGGGTATCAGAGGTATGGGTGGTAAATATGTTCCAAGTGTGGGTGTAAGTTGCGTTGGGCATCTAGGTAGGTTAGAGGTTTTGAGGAAGGAATGGGTTGTTGTGTTTTTGGTTTATTGGTGGGTGGAGGTTTCTTGACCATGTGGGGAAGCTGAGATCCTAAAATAGATGAGACATGTGCAGGTGTGATTGGCACAACTAGGGTACGAGTTCTATGGGCGTGGTGCTTCTGTTTGGGTGTCGAGTGGGTGTGGTGTTGTCTTTGGAGGATGTAGCTAAATCCAGTTTGATAGGTGGATGTGTAAGGCTAGTAGTCGGGGTGACCCCTAAAGTGGTACTAGGTTTAGTTGAGGATGATGTCATAGGTGTGCGTTTTGGTTTAGATATAGATTGGGCTATGGTAAGGATGTGGTTTGAGCCATGACAGGTGTTGTGGAAGGAGTTGTGATAGAGGTGGTTGTGTTTAGTTTGATTGGTCGAAATATTCTTAGGTAGATAGTGGAGGTATTAGCAAGTGACCTCTGCATCTGCATTGAAATAGGAAGCAAAATACGTCCCCATAGTAGGGATCTATCCACATAATCTAAGTGATCGACCAAACATGAGAATGAAATGTCTTTAGGTGGAGTTGATGAGGACCTAATGGAAATTCCTGTAAAATGTGTCTTAGAGATGGGAAATCGGTTAGCTTCATCTTTCATGGGTAACAGAGCTGAAAGTAGGTTTGCAAGATTTTGGGTAGTGGATGGAGAATGCTCACCAAGAGGCAAATGTATCTCAACCGCGCGTCTCTGATGATGAGAGCTCCTCTATAGGTGGAGGAATAGATAGGTGATCCTCTGTGGTGGTGGAGGTCATGGGTGCTCCTCTATGGGTGGAGGAGGTACTTTGGGTAAAGGTTCTCTAAGTGGACAAGCCAAGGGTGAGATGGTCTCAATGTTAGCAGGAGACTCCTCCATATCGATGAAGGAGATGAAAGATGTTCCTCTATGGGTAAAGGAATGAGGGAGATTGGTTATGATGTGGAAGGAGGATTTCAGGCTAGGATTTCCTCTATGGAAGGAATGTAAGGTAATTGGGAGGTGACAGGTACGTCATTAAAGATAGCGTGGACCTTGTGGGTATGGGTATCATGAGTTGAGGTCTCACCACTTTGATCGGGGCGAAGGGGCATGGTTGGGAAATGGTTTCTTGAAGATGTTTAGGTTTCGGTTGGTAGGTGCATTAGGATTATCTATGGTTAACTCACCTTTCTCGATAATTTCTTGAAAATATTTTTGAAACGATGCGCTTCATCACTATGACTCTTTACTCGATGATAGTTACAGAATTCATGTTCTTTATACCATGTGGGCATGGGGTGAGCAGGATCAAAACTAGTGTGTGGTTTTATGGGTGGAAGAGTGATGGCTTCAGCTTTGATAAGATTTCCTAAGACAAAAGAGTAAGGTTCCCCAATTGGGGTGTATTTCCATTGCTTTCATCTAAATTGAAAATTTTGGACGGGTGAGAGATTAGATGAGGGGGTAGCCTAATTTGACGGATGAGTGGGCTGGCCTTGAGTACCACTACATTAGCGGTGCCCTTAGCCTTTGAATAATTGTTTTGTGGTTTGGAAGAAGAAGAGGTATCATTCAACTTGAATGTTGAATTCTTATTGTGTAATTGGATTTTCTTCTCTTCGATGGCCCAAATCTCTAACTTTCGTGCCATAGTGAATGCTTCATCGAATGTTCAAAAGTTTGGACTGTATAGTAAGGTCAGTGAGATATGTCTAGCACAAGCCCGTGTGAAGAGCTCGATGAGTTTTGTTTGTGGCAATTGGAAGGTGAGTTGGTTGATCAAGCTACGCCAACGAGTGACAAAATCTATGATAGATTCGTCCTCATATTGACGCGTGGAGTATAGGTCGGTCATGGTAACCTTCTTGATGATATTGATAGAGAAATGATCCAAGAAGGCTTGGGATACCTGATTGAATGAGAATATGGAGTGTCTAGGTAACCCACTATACCAATCTAATGCAGGTCTAGTCAGAGACATGGGAAAGGTTCTCAAGAGCAAGGCATCATCATGAGTGAGTGATCAGATAACACCCGTGTTTGAATGACTGCAAATGCTACTTATGGGTCTTATTTGCTATTAAAACAATTTAATTTAGGCATTTACCAATGCACGGGTATGGGCAGATAGGAATGGATGGGTGGATGGGCTCGTTGCAAATCTCATCATAGGTGAGAGTGTTGCGGGAGCCAAAAACCGATGCCTCTAATGTCTGCATCTTGTCCAACATCAATTTGATTAGGTCATTGGTAAGCTATGATGATTGGGTGCCTCCTGTAGCATGAGAGGGTTGGTTTTGGGAATATAATGAGGGTGGAACTCCAGTGTATAATCTTTGCCATGTGGGTTGATTAGGAAGAAGGAAGTGAAATAGGGGTACATACCCCGAGTGAATAATGGAGGAAACGGGAGGTGGTTGATAGTATGTATATGGAGGTAGCAGGGTTGTGGTAACCCTAGTGGTAATGGGAGTTCACAATTATGGAATGAAAAGGACCACGTTACGAAAAGGGTAGGGGTCAATGACACGGGAGGTGGTAGTCTAACTACGGGTATGTGTGAGACATTAGGGGTGGATGAGGTTGTGTTTTTGGTATTTTCGAGGGTATGGTAGACGTGGTGGGTGTAACAAAGGTGGCAGATGTGGCGATCATAGTGGGTAGAGGACCTAGCTATGAAAAGATTGGGGCTAAGGAATATGTGGGCAACACAAAAAGCCGGATGGAGCCGATGTAGGAGTGGGAGTGAGATTCGTGGGGATAGATACGGGCATGCCATATATCAACCCGACCAAGGCATCTCAAGTGGATGAGTGGGAAAGGTAAAAATGCAAGGCGATGGGTTTTGGTCAAGGAGTCGTGCAAACTTTTCATCTCCGGTAGTGATAGTGATAGGTTGGATGGGATCCATGGCTGGTGATAAAATGGAAGGTGGTGAAGGAATATGTGGGAGTGGTTGACAATGGCATGAAATACAAGTGCACTGCTTGTCTTGGTCACACCATGTGAACCAAGATTAATCGTAGGCTACTTCTGTAAATGAAACAAAAAACAATAGGAATAGATGAATTTGATGGTAAAAAGTGGATTAGGTACCAAATGGTGGTTGGAAAGTGAAACAGGCTAACCGGAATGACGGTCGAGGGTAAGCACTTCCGATCCACCATAGAAAATGGTCGATGAGTGAAAAACCGGTTAGAAGGTCAAATCGAAAGGATAGGATGGTGTTTTACAATGTCAATGGGAATGATGGTAGTGACAAGGACTGTGAAAAGTGGAAGAAAATGAATAAAAATTTCCTTTTGGGTAGGTTAACAAAAGGACCTAGAACCGACGTTGGTTGGGTATAACTCGACGATGGTCAGAGGGTAACCGATGATGGTTACTGTGAAATTGAAACAATGATGAAAGAAAAGTGGTTGTGAATTAAAATATGATGTAGAATCGGAGATACAAAATTCAGGAATGATGATGATATGGCCCAGAACACTCGGTGAAGTCGAATACACTAGTTGTGATGAGGAGAGTGTAAGGATTAGCAAGAAAATGAAGAATGTGATCTCTCACCTGAAAATGTAAGCCAAGAAGAAAAGTAAGAAAAATGTGATCCTAGGAGTGCCTTTTCTATTATGTTTTTTAGCTTATGCTATTTAAGGATTGACACATGAATTGTGAAATAGAGTTTTTTGGTGAGGATGGCTTCCTACAAAGAAGGATAACTAAAGGTGAGGTTTCGGTATGTTATGGTGGTGGCGGATTCGCTCAAGTATGACTCGACAGAGCGGTGAGTGGGAGTACTCACATTCTCGATCAATGCGATCATTGACAGTGCATTCCCATGAAAGATGTTGTCTAAGAATATGTGTTTTTTTGAATTTGGGCAATTTGGCAAGACTCGAGAGAGAGAGAGAGATATGTGCTTTCTACGATTCATTTTTCAACCATCGATTGGTCATGACTTCCAAAGCATATAGGTTGCCCTCAATTAATGTGAGATAATGTGATAAATCAAATGCAATGCACTAATTTTTAAGCCCAAATCGAAGTGTGAAGTTGGATGACATAATAAGATGAAGAGGAAGAGGGATGCTCTTTCACTACAATGCAGAAAACATGAAGAAATGGTTCTTTTAATTACACCAAAAGAAAATATTCCTTTAGAGCAAATAGAAAGAAAAGGTGGGTTACCAAGGAAGAAAATTAATGTGTATGCTTTTCAAAAGGGAAACAAACACACAACCTTTCCTAGGAATGAATGAATATGCAAGGAACTCTGGATGGGTCCCACCAGTGTGCTAAAATGTTTCACGTGATTCTAGATCATTTCTTTGAAGTATTGATTTAAACAAATAGGGTAACGGCATAGAGGAATACTTGTTCGAATGTTTGTTAATGGTTTATTACACGTGTATGAATTCTGAATCCATAGCTAATTGTGAGAGCTTCCTTTTGGCTAGGAGGAACTACCTGTAATGCAAAACAATACCACCAGAAAAAGTTAAACAATATATGCAGTGAACTTCCTAGCGTATGCTAGATCCAGGAAGTGTGATACTTCCTAGATGGCTATCAGTCCACTATTTTAAACCAATTCAATGTGGTAATTAAGGTAAAACCTATTGTAATTTGAAATGATTTAGGTATCTCACTTAAAACACAATAAGAAATAGATCTAGTCTAACAGGCTAGGTTAGAATAGGATCTGAAGGTCAAGTAACTAGTTTTGGGTCTTTGCAGGTTTGACAGAGGTCTCAGGTAGATCACAGTGAATGAGGGTGCGAGGGAATTAGGTGGGTAGGTCACTATTTTGGGCTGTATGGGAAAATACGAGACCGATGTTGGTTAAGCGTGGATCGACGATAGTTGGGTGTAACCGGCAGCTAATTCTTGTGGAAAACTAGGAATGCCATAGAATGAGATTTAGGTCTCCTTTGTGATTGCAAAAAGGAGTTTGGTTGGTTAGGATGAGGTATTGGGTGATTTGGGTAGGATTTGGTGGGTTTTTAATGGGTATATGGAGGGATGAGTGTTAGAGGACGTCAATCGGTGGCTAGGTAAACAAAATATGATAATATAATGATGAAATGGAATAAACCAGAGAAGTATAACATTATACTTACTTGGATCCTAGTCCTGGATGCCTGTGAGTGAGGGATGGAGGTGCTGATGAGAGGTTGAAGGCTGCAGGTGATCACCAACTGAAGGAAAGCTTCTGCATGGGCTGCATGTACATTCCTCTTTGCTTGGTTAGATCAGATCATTGTTGGGATGGCTGTGTAGGAAAAGATGCTTGATCTCCTTCCTTGCATGCATGTTCTCACTAGAATTCACTCTCAGAAGATGCGATATCTCTCTGGAATGTGCTAATGTTCACCAAATTTTCCAATCTTTTCCTAACCTTCTGCCAACCTTGAGAATAAGGTTGTTTTGGGGTTAAAAGGGTAACCGATAGTGGTTCTAGCTTAACCGGATAGGTAGGGTAACTAGCATCGGTCAGGTGGGATTTCCTAGGTTTACTAAACTAGGGAGATCCTCTTGATTTCCTCAGATCTCATGCCGTTAACCCATGGATTAGACTGGAAGATTCTTGTAAGCATGCAAGAATGTGGTTAGAGGGAATGTAGGCATTGATTTTTAGGGTTTGGGTAAGTCTCAATTAGTTATGACAACTTACTAAGAATAGGTCTTAGGGTGAGTTGGCTTGGTGAGGTGTCTAAGTGAACTTATGTGTATGTGTGGATATTATTTAAATTAAGATATTTAATAATAAATATGGTGAGGATAATGAATTAATTTAATTAAATTAATGTGAGTGAGGTGAAGGGCCATGTCTAGGTTGAGGTGATGAAGGGTATTTATTTGTCGAGGGACCAAAGGGGAGTGTGACCTAATTTTAGTGTCTATAGTTAGAGAGAGATGTGCAACTTGGTACATGTGGGATAAGGGTAAAATAAGATTAGGAATGGATAAGGTTGCTTTATACAAAGTTATCTTGATTTAGAAGAGTTTAATTTGTCATTAGTAAGTCATAGGAGTCGGGGATGTTTTAATTAATCAAGGGTGATTAATTAATAGATAGAAGAAATATTATAGAAGCTGATTAGAGGAAATTTAGTGTGATTTGAGGGATATAAGAGGAATTTGATCCAATAGATGAAGATTTATGGATTTAGAGTTGCGAGCGTAATTAATTAATAATAATTAATTAACCCAAGTAGAACTGAACACTAATTAATGAAAGGTCATTAATCAACATCCTAAATGATAGGAAGGCTAATTAATTAATGAATATGAAGAGGAATGTTAGATAATTAGCGGAAAAATGATAATTATTACAGAAACGATGGGAAAGAGGATAGTGCAATTTTAGTATTAAAATTGCATAAGCGGATTTTAGGTGTCTACAATACTTACCGAAAAGGAAACCAAACGTGATGGATGAGGATAAGGGGTTTGAACCCATAACCTCCTCATCCCAAAATATATACTCAACTATCATGCCGAGTGGTGATGAAATGTTATAAAAAGGGGTCATATCTATTTGAAGGGTAATTGACAAGTCTATGTACACTTGGAGGCTGATTGTGGGAGCTAGGGACATTTTTAGGGAAATATTCAAGAGGAGACTAGGGCTTATTTTGAAGAGGAACACAGTGAAAAGGTTTGAATCATGTAATACTTATTTATAAGTGTTATTTTTATAATTTTAATAGATTGTTCCCTTTAATTGGACCTAGAGACGGAGAGTAAAAATGTCAAACAATGTTATCATGGATGGTGTCATATACTTGTCAATTTTTTTGGTTTTTTTAATTACCATAGAGGTTAGAGAATTTTAATTTTAATTAAAAAACAATAAAGTTGTAATGTCAAATTTACTCCATAAAATCATCGTTTAAATAAAAATTGGGGATGAATGTTGCATTTTACTTATGATTTTAAATCATTGGGTCTATGATCGGTTTAAGAATGTTTGGATTGTAAGTTGGGTTGAATGATAACAAGGTACCATTCTAGAAAGGATAAAGGAGAAATAGCAAGTGTTGATTTGGAATCAGTTCAAGAAGATCACAAATTTCAAAGATGGAAGAAAATTCAAGAATAGTTTTCTCAATCATTCCTTCAGATGAAGGAGATGGTGGAGGAATTGTACCAAGATACAAAAAGATAGATGGAAAAGGAATCCCAAAAATGTAAAAATAAATATGCCTTTGATGATTCTAATTCTCCTATAGGTGAGAAAAGAAAATATTATTTTCCAAAAGGTGAAGCAAGAAAATCTGATTTTCTTCCTTCATTAAAACTAGATATCAAGTTTGAATTGCCAATGCATAATAGAGATTAATGTAGAGAAGTTGGATAACTGGATCAAGAAAAATTGAGGTATATTGTAGGGTTCATAAAATTGTTGATGATGAATAAAAATCCATTTGACAACTCTTCGAATGGGTGACACAACACTCATATGTCTGGAGAGTAAGCTTTAGGAAGTAGATGAGAAAAAAGGTAAAGAAATCTCTTCCTGGTCTGATTTTGTTTCTAATCTAAGACAACAAAAATTATGCTCTAGGATATATACAACAAGATATGATGGATTTGAAAAATTTGAGACAAACTAAGGGGAAAAGTGTTCAATATTATGCATAGGAGCTTAGGAAAAGGTCTCTTATTCTTGGTATTTCTCTCCATACACAAGAAACACTAATTAAATATATTGGTGGATTACATAGTTATCTGAGACATATGATTCTCATTCTTAATCCTACTAATCTTGATGTGGTGTGTGTGCAAGCTACACATTTGGAAGCAAGAGGGAAAATGACTAAGGAGTCTTCCTCCTCAAAACACAAGAACAAGCAATCTAAAGGAAAAGAAAAAGGTTCGAAAGAACAAGGTAAAGGAAAGGGTAAGAAAAAGACTAATTCTACTGTTAAGAAATAATATGAAAAACCATTTTGCAATCATTGTAAAAATAATCATGATGAATCTAAGTGTTGGAAATTACATCCTGAAATGAAGCCTAAGTGGTTTAATAATAAGAAGGAAAAGAGAAGAAAATAAATATTGTGGTACATGATCTTGGGTCTGATTCAAGAGATGAAACCAAGATCATGGCCATGAGTTTTCAAGGTTGTAATTATTCCTCTTCTTCTAACACTAGTTCATCAAATGTTGCATCTTCTTCTAATAAACAATCTATGCATGATGAAAATAAAAGAAATGAGATTTTCCACCTTAGCTTTGTTTGAAACATACAAAAATAGACACTTTATTTGATAGTGGATCTCAAGCTAATCTAATTTCAAAAGAGGTTATGAAGAAATTGGGACTAAAAAACAAGCCACATCCTAGGCCTTATCCTTTAGGCTACGTTTGTGATGATGCAAAATTGTAAGTAGCAAAAACTTGTAGATTCATATTTGTCATTACAAAGAAGTTTATTGATGAGGTTAATTTGGATGTTGTTCCTTTAGACATTTTTGGTGTGGTTTCGGAAGTCCTTATCTATATGATAATAAAGTAATATTATATAGGGAAGAGAATAAATACTTGTTTGTTAAGAATGAGATTGAATATATTATTAGATCTTGTTGTGTGAAAACAAGTCTTTCCTTGGTTATTCATGCAGGAAGATGAAACAGATTATAAATTCAAGTAATAATTTTGTACTCATGGTGATAAAAGACAAAGAGAAAGATCACAAAATGCTTTTGAATATTGTGATCCTAAACATCGTAATGAATTGGTTAAAATTATTTCTAACTATGATGATGTTTTTCAAGATCCATAAGGTCTACCTCCCAAAAGAGGGGTTCAACATGAGATACAGTTGTTATAGGATGCACCTCTTCCCAACATTGGTATGTATAGATTGTCTGTGGTTGAAAATGAGGAAATCAAGAAACAGGTGATGGAACTATTAGAAAAAGGAATTATCCATCCAATTTCATCCCCTTGTGGTTCACCAATCATTCTAATGCCAAATAAAGATGGCACATGGAGGATGTGTGTTGATTTTTTGCATTGAACAAAATCATGGTGAAATTTTTTACCCTCTTCCTCTTATTGATGATTTATTGGATCAAGTAAAAGAATGCTATTTATTTCAATAAGTTATACGTAAGAATTTGATATCAATAATTAATAATCGTGAAGGTGATGTTCGGAAAATTGTTTTTACAAAAAAAGGGTTTATTTATATGGCTTATTATGCCTTTTGGGTTGTGTAATACATTAGATGCATTCATGTGTGTGATGAATGATGTATTTAGGTCATTCATTGATGATTTTTTCTTAGTATACTTAGATTGTATTATGATTGTCAATAAATCATGGGATGATCATATCATTCATATTCAAAAAGTCTTAGATGCTTCAAGAAATAAGAAATTGTATCTAAATATGTCTTAATGTGAATTTGGGAAAAAAGTATTAGGTTTATTTTGGTTATGTTGTGGGAAATGGTGAATTAAAAATAGATCTTGCAAAATTTGAGGTCATTGTTAACTAGCCTAGACCCAATAATGTAATGGAAGTTAGAAGATTTCTTAGTGTATTACAATACTACAAAAAATTATTGATAACCTTGCATTTATTGCATCTCATTTGAATTCTTTCACTAGTATTAAACATGTCTTTCACTAGTGATGAAAACATCAAAGATATTTTGACACACTGAAAGAGAAAACCAATACCACTCATGTCTTAACACTTCCATATTTACTGCAGTCATTTAAGATCGAGAATGACGCCAGTGAATATGTAATGGGGTAGTCTCGATGAAGAATTGGAATCCTATTTGTTACCATTCTGAGACCTTCACGAGCGTGATAAGAAATTATCCAACTTATGATAAATATTTGTATGCTTTGATACAGAGTGTAAATAAATGGAAACATTAATTGATGGGAAAAGAAACAATAATTCATATAGATCATCATCCCCTTCAATACTTACAAACAAAAATCAAACTAAAATAGTCTAGAAACTTCCATTGGATGGGATTCTTAAAGAAATTTCACCTCATGATCAGGTATAAGAAACGTATACAAAAAGGTTTCTAATATGCTATCTAGACCTCTAGTTGTTGTTGTATCTATTCTTTTACAACATAGTTCTTTGGATCATGATAGTTATAAAGAACAATATGTTTATGATGCTGATTTTTAAGAAGTGTATGAAGATTTAATGAGTAGAAAACAAGTAGGATAATTTATTCATAATTTGCATGATGTAATCTTGTATCATTATGGTAAAAGTTTTATTCCGAAGAATGAAAGAGTGAACATAATTAGGGAAGGTCGTATTTCTCTTATATCTAGACATTTTGGTGCTGGTAAAATAGTTGCACATTTATAGATGTATTGATATTGGTCTAGAATGCAGGAACATGTAACCAGGTATATGAAAGGATGTGTTCTTTGTGCCACAAGAAAGCCTAGCAATAGGAAGTTAGGACTTTACACTCATTTTCCTATCCCTACATGCCAGTGGGAAAGTATTTCCATGGAATTTGAAGTAGGTTTTCCCATATCACGAAGGAAACATTACTATTTATATGTGGTTGTCAAAAAATTTAACATTCTTTTTGTGTTGATACATTGTACAAAACAAATAATTAGTGAAGGGACTACACATTTATTCTTTTAGTTTGTATGGGTTCATTTTGATTTACTAACTTCTATTGTTTCAGATCAAGATTCTAGGTTTCTTTAGGAATTTTTGTCAACTTTGTGGGGTTTGATAGACATTAAATTACGAAAAGCAACTGATTTCCATCCAAAGATTGATGGTAAAATAGAGGTTTTAAGCGCACAAGTGGTACATTTGCTTAGGGGTTATTTTGGTAGACATCTTAAATTGTGAGATGAACATTTATATTATGTGTAGCATGCTTATAACAATGCACTACATTCTTCTACTATGAAGTCTCCTTTTGATACTTGTTTTGGTTATTTTACTAAATCTCCATTAGATTTCTATTTTGGACAAGAAACTGTTGTTAGTGGACTTAGTGATACTGACAAAGCTAAAACATTTTTGCAATGAATACAATAGGTCCATTAGTCTATCTAAGAACACTTACATAAAAATCAAGAAAATATAAATCTAGGCATGATAAACATGGAACTTATCACAATTTCCAAGTTGGTGATTCATTTTGGCTTCACATTAGTAAAGAAAGGCTAATAAGTGAAGGTAAAATTTAAAACCAATTTGGTATGGTCCATTCCAAATATTGGAGAAAATTGGTAATAATGCTTTCCAGTTGGATTTACCTCCATACATGCAAATTTATTCAGTTATAAATGTTGAAAATATGAAGTTGTATGAACTGCCTATGATTATTGATCATGATGCTAATGTTTTACCTTCTGTTGATGATTTTGCACCTGAGTATTTGGATGAGTTGTAGTAATCTATATTATTCGGATAGGAAGGTTAGGAGCTCACGAAAGGGGTGATGTTGAATATATTCTTGTGGATTTGAAAGGAATGCATCCAAATAAGGTGAAATGGATCGAATCTAGAGACCAAGAGGAGAAGTACCCTCACCTATTTACTAATTAAAATAAATTTTGAAGGTCTAAAAATTTCTCAATAGGGAGGAGTGTACGAGGATCCTCACTAAGTAAAAATGATCTAAGATATTCTCAAAATCATTTATAGGTAGTTTTATTTTGTAGAGAAAAATAAGAAATTTCCGAGTATCTAATTTATTGAAAATGGAGCACATATGCAGAAGATATAGCCTTCTGAATTTTTTTGCCAAACTGGTAAAAATATGGATTACACGCAGATGATATGACACATTCACATTTTCCAAGTAGACCAATGACATTATGACAAGTGGTATGAAGACAAATTTAGTTTGTGACACTAGTATTTGACACTCATTTATGGACAGATGGGCCCCTCATTTTCTAGTTGGGGCCCTCCACCAAGTTCGACACATGCTTTTAATGTAGGGGAACCTTTGGCTTTGATCTTTATATTACCATTATTGAGTTTTACAGTATATGTATGCTCATGATCTTATAAACAAGGTTCATGTGGGATTATTGTTTTGGTTTCTTGAATTGTATTGTAATGTGTTGCGGTGATTGCCCATGTGGAAAATTCAACTCACTAAGTCAAGTTGACATGACTTGGCTAAGCGAGTCGACATTCCCACCTCACTAATTGTAACATTCCCAATTTAGTACATTAGAACAAGATTTTTATTTTTTTGATAAATGCTTCCTAGTTCTAAATACATAATTTAGAACTCACAAATCAAAACAACCATTCTTATCATAACAGATAACCATATGCAGCTGTAATGACTCGGTGCACCACCGATCTATTCATTCCATGACTCGGTGATCTACCGATCTATTCATGTGTTTCACAGAGTTGGCATTTTTACAAACTCTTCACTCTTGTGGTTCTCTTCCCTAATCTGGGATTTCAGAATGCTCTGTCCAAGGAACCTATCTGAATAATTGTTACCATTATTCATCGGCATCTCATCCCTTAGACTAGGTGACATAGGACAATGTAATCAGCAGCTTGCGATACTTTGGCCAAAGTTTTGAAACATACTGTTCATGTCTCATATTCCTTGACGGCATACTCGTCAATCTGGAATACGTCCTCCACCCTACTCCGATGTTATATAGAATGTCCCATACTGACTTCTGTCAGTCATCCCTCCCCCAAGTCATTCACTCAGGAATGGATTAATAACATGACAACGTTATAAGGATGCTCTTGAGGACTAGGGATAAGCTGACATACTGGATAAACCCTAGTTAACCCAGTGTGTCAATGTACCCCAAATCTCCAAGGGCAGCCTCATAACATGACCATGTTCCTAACCAGATCCCGAGTAAAACTTGTTCGAGTTTAAGGTGTAAATCTTAACGATCAATGCAAAGGGTGTCGCCATAAGCCACCTGCATTGTTGTATCCTCGAGAAGATCCTAATCTTCTCGAAAACCTCGCATGCGATCGACATGCGCCGACATCCTACAAAACCACCTCGGAAAGATCTACTTATCTTTAAGGTGTTACTTACGTTGAGTTAAAGTTATACTTTAAGACGCTCCTTTTAGGGTAGTCTTTTCCCAACCCTGGGTTCCTCACCTTAGAATCACCTTTCTTATTAAGACCCATTCCACAAAGAGAAGTTTAATAAGATTTAGGTCTCAACAAGGAGATCACTGATTCACAATAATCTTAATTAACGAAAATGGGCAGTAGCCCTAAGTCTCCTCTTAAGGATGATAAATATACCTTTTTAGGTTTAAATCAGTTTTCCAAAACTGTATTATATCATGCTTATTTGTATTAAGATATAGTAATTTTAAATCATTTAATATGTTGTCTTGACTTAGATCAAGGTTAGGAGTAATAAATTACTCTTCCCGTTCAGCTTCCTGTTAAGGTTTATTTTAACCTTAGCTTCCCGAAGAACAGTGGGCTAATTTCTAATTTAGCCTTATATAGAACATAACAGAACTACCAATCATTTACAAGTATCCAGCCACATAATCTTTACAAGGCTTACTTAGAGAATCCTAATAAATTCAAGGTATAAAAATAATAAAAATGCACTTAAAAACATTCAAACCGAAGAAGTTCAATTCATCAAGATACAAATGCATCCACATAAATAACAATCCCCTCATTTCATTCATTTCTAAGCTAATCAATTACAATTTATGCATTCAGCATACTTGATACAATACTCAACAACAAAAGAACAACTTTCTTCATGTAATACATTTAGAGAATCAAGTTGGACTTCATCATAAAACCAAATTAAACACTCTGAATATCATATCAGATCTGCGTGCCTTTACCACTTACGACAACCATCTGCAAAAATTGTCAACACGGGTCAATTCGGTGAACCGGCATGATAAGCACTAATTCTTAAAACAATTGCAATCCACCAATTATTCTCATTAAACACCCTGTTTAAATGAAATCATTTCTTCAAATTCTTAACATAAATCAGGCTATTCATCTTCATATATTTCTACATGACCTTAAATGCATGACTCATATTATAGATGTCAATTAATCCTTAATACCTTTCAAATAATTCATTTTATATATTAGAGACTAAGAACAAATGAATACTACCATTCTAAAGACAGTAATACTCCAACAAGAATGTTTCTAACAATTACTCAAAGGCAGTTTATAACATTCAACAAGCTCAACTGTCTTAATTCTTTTATAATCATAACACATTTCAATGGTATTGACAAGTATACCTACTTATACAGCAACACACATTTTATACCAGTCTCTCCATACAATACCACGGTCTATTCTTGTTTTTCCCTTACCATAGAGATCACATAAGGATTCAAGAAGAAAGCACACAAAGTTTCCAGACTAGGAGAGAGAGTATTTCTTATTCCACTTATTATACATCAACATATAATTTGACTTAGGAGAAGGAACAAAGTCAATCGATTCTCATATCTATCATGTTCGGACTATATCGACTCCTCTAGAATAACGCAATTATATTTACGCATGTGATTAAAATAGTCGAGATCACAAGAAGAAACTACGATTTCATCTAAATTCAATAACAAAAATCACTGTAGCTATTACGCAATACAAGAGCTCTCGTGACAAAGCAATAGTAAATAATCCAACCATAAAGACTCAACAAATATTTTCCATACATTCATCAACATGAAAATAACCAACGCCATCACCACTAACATGGCATGACTAGGACCTCTTTATCACAATCAAACACGAGACTAGATAACACTATAAACAAATGATGTTTCCATATGCAATTACAAGACATTCATACTTGAGTCGAAACACAAACATGCACAGCTTCGTTCAATGAATCTAATCCCTACGATTATACAGCAAGAACTTATATCAGAAGCTGAATTCAAGAAAGAATAACCACAACAAGGACTTCACAGAAGTCGATTCCATATCAATAATTTCCTCAAAGTTTCATCCGAAGTCGAGCTATTACGAAAAACAACAGGGTCTCAAACAGAGTCGAGTTTGTAAAGAAAACCCATCCCTTAATTCCTCAGAATCAACCGAACATAAACACAACAATATTAAGAAAGAGTCTATTCAATATGCATGCACAGCGAGGACTTAAATCAAGAATCGAGCCAACACGCAACATATCAAGAACTTCATCAGGAGTCGTGTTTAAATGAAAATACCGCAAGGACTACAACAGTGTCAAATCCAACCAGTACTCACAACCAGGGTTTTGATTGAAGTCGAATTCATACAAAAACAATTCAAGGACTCCAACAGAGTCAAAACCAATAAGTATTCACAACAAAGCTTCTACAGGAGTCGAAAACATACTATCCATTTCAAGGATTCCAATAGTATTCATAGCAAAACTTCTACAGAAGTCAAAAACATAAGTTACGTTTCAAGAGCTCCAACGGAGTCAATACCATATAGTATTCTCAACTTAAATTCTACAGAAGTCGTAAACATACTATCCATTTCAAGGATTCCAATAGTATTCACAGAAAACTTCTACAGAAGTCAAAAACATAAGTTACGTTTCAAGAGCTCCAATGGAGTCAATACCATATAGTATTCTCAACTAAACTTCTACAGAAGTCGTAAACATACTATCCATTTCAAGGATTCCAACAGTAGCATTCGAGCAAAACTTCTACAGAAGTCAAAAACATAAGTTATGTTTCAAGAGCTCCAACGAGTTTAACCCAAAATTGCAAACACAGTGAGGACTTCTACTAAAGTCGCATTCAAGTAGTATAATCACAGCAAGCATTCCAAACAGAAGAAACTTCAAGTATTCACAGCAAGATTCAACAGGTTCAATCAAAAATAAAAGAACGATCGGTCTTCAATTGAAATGAATCCAAAAGGAAGAATAAATACAGTAAACATTCCAACAAGGTCTTGATTAACCCGAGATTCCTAATTCCACAGGAAAAGAAGAACCAATACATTGCTTCAAACCAACAGTACTAAAATCACTTGAAAAAGTTGTTTTAATGAAAGCATTTGGAGTAAAGCAAATTTTTTAAAAGTTAGCGCCTATCATGCCTGGTAATGTCACTTAAAAATCCGAAGAAGACCTCTGAATGTGCTCGCACCTTCACTTCTTCTTCCACGATAGATTAAACAACAATAAACTGTTACCTTCATGCCTTATAAACTTTCCCCGACAGAGAAAAGAGCTAGATATTCTCATAGTTGCCATGCAACACAAAGTAGACTGGTTCGAAGAACCAGTGATCAAACAGAGAAAAAGCGGGCGTATGGAAAACCAAACAACCAACTAGTTTTCCATTTGCATGCCTTCCCAAGCAATCCGCGCTTGGGAACCAAAGTTCATCAATGACATTAACTCCAAGATTCCCGCCTATTTTCCATTGCCACCGACCGCCAAAGTTGGTGATTGACAAATGAAAACAAACAACCATTCCAAAATTTGGCGATGCTGCCACGTCAGGTCCCAATAGCCGTTAGCAACCTCCGCCAAATCCCAAGTCCTTCATCCTTATCCACCTCATTTAATGCCATGGAAACCACCGCCCATGGCTCGCACCCCTTCATAGGTCCCCCTCCAACCATGATCAATAGTTAAGATAGGTTAGAAACATAGGTAGATCATAAGGTAAGACATTAGTCTTACTTCATAGTGCTAGGTGTAGCTAACCTTAGGAACATTTAGCTTATAGTTTAGGGCTAGGTTAGATTAATAATAATTTAACCAATAGGTTATAGTTTAGGTTAAGGTTATTAACCTTAACGAATCCATTCTAGGTCTCACAAGTAGGACCGATCAGTATAAGAACCAACAAGGGTATAACATTCCCGAAATGGATTCTATCCGGCATTGATAAAAAGCTTGCAGTATACACCAGAATTTATTACCTGGCTTAAGGTCTAGGCCTTCCTGATATTACGATATCGGGAACTAATTCATTTAACATGATCAGCCTGAGTTAGACTCTGGAATTGCTTATTCAACACATTCAGACCTTGCAACTTTCGTAAGGTCTATAATTTTTGTTCATCCAGAATAAACTTAAAACATCTCTTGGATCAATGCAACTGATCCAAGGCTGAGTCATAAAGATGGGTAAATCCACAATTCATCCCGAAATCAGATTGAACTCAGGTGCTAAAAATGAAAGAAATAAAAGAGTCCAAACATATTCCGACTCAGTCAAAGATCTTCAAATGCAAAGAAGATACAATCCAGATCAAGCATGACTTCACAATCAAAGGAACATGTCCTTATATAGAAGAAATCATATATCAACACTTGAGTGCTCAGGAGGAAGTAACAACAGTTCAGGGTGTTACATGCTTCCCTCCTAAAAGATTCATCGTCCCGATGATTACATATTTTTTATTTACCTTCAGGTCAACCAATTTATTAGTTCACAATACAAGAGACCAATTTCATCATGAATTATTTTCTCAGATCAATGTCATGATATAATTTATTCAACCTGAATAGTGTTTGCCTCAAAGCTGGCTTACATAAAGACATGAAAAAGACAAGTTCATAATCATTTTTTTGTCACCGATTCCATTACATTCAAAAGAAAGGGAAAATAAATTTTCATCTCTTCCAGATTTTCCCAAGTTGCGATCTCTTCGTTAAGCGGTCCCACCTTTGGACCTTACATTGTTGTATTTCATGATTTCTCAAATGCAATTGGCGAGTTTCCAGGTACTCGTGTGGGTTTAACCACGATTATTCCCAGGACTTGGACCTACAAGAATTCCAATTTAAGACATGTGACAAATCTGATACGTATTTCTTAGGCAAAGAAATATGGAAAACATCATGCATGCGAGACAAAGCAGGTGGTAATGCTAATCGATAAGCTACAATATTGATTATTTCGACAATTTCGAAAGGTCCCACATAACGAGGTGAGAACTTGGCAGCCTTGCCAAAAGTTATAGAACTCTTTTTGGGTTTAACATGAAGAAAACCTTCTCACCAAGATCAAACCTTCGATCAACTTGAGTTAAGGTCAAGCATAGCTCTTACGCCTATCTCTGCTTCCTTTAATCGTTCATGAATCAACTTTACTTGCTGTTCCATTTCAGTGAGGATTTCTGGTCCAATTACCACTCTATCCTCAATACTATCCCAACTAATAAGGGTTCTGCACTTCCTTCCATAAAGTGCTTCAAAAGGTGCCATTTTAACTGAGATGAGTGATAAGTGTTGTTGTATGCGAACTCAACTAATGGAAGATATTCTTCCCATTTATACTACTCTTACGATCCATGCAATACATTCGTAACATATCTTCCAACACTTGATTTACTCTCTCGCCTTTGTCCATCCGTTTGGATGATATGCGAAGCTGAAGTTTAGTTTCATTCCAAGAGCTGTATTAAGCGTTTGCCAAAATCTTGATGTCATTCTAGGATCCCTGTTAGATATAATCAATTCCGGTACACCATGTAACCTAAAAATTTTGTGCACGAATCTTTTGGCCAACATCGGTGAATCATCCTTTAGATTTCCAGTGATGAAATGAGCTACCTTAGTTAGTTTATCTACAACTACCAGGATAACATCATGTTTATTCCTGGACATAGGTAACCCTTGTACAAAGTCCATGCTTATTACTTGCCATTTGTATTGCGGTATGCTATGGGGATATAATAGTCCAGCAGGGTGCATGTGTTCTTCCTTAACTCATTGACATTCCAGACAATGAGTCACAAAATCAATAACATCCTTTTTCATACCTTTCCAAAAGTATTGCTGTTTTAGATCAGCAAGCATTTTTGTGATACCAAGGTGTCTAGAGAAGGGCGGTTGTGAAATTCAACTAACAACTTCTTTCTCAAATCATTTAGCAAAGGTACGTATACCTGTTTTCATAACGTAAGATTCCTTATCAAAATGAAAACCTTTATACCTTTCATCATTAGGTTACTGCAACAAGCGCTGCTTTTACTTAATGAAAGTATATATCGATTACGAGGAACTTTTTACCTCATCCTTAAACTGAGTTCTTAATGTTATAAGAGCATAAATGTGCTTCCTACGACTTAGAGCATCTGCTTTACTCTATTCTCTTTTCCTTTGATGTAGCTAATATCAAAGTCATATTGAGATAAAAACTCTAACCACCTTCTCTCATGCTGGCATTTAGATTAGGTGAGTGAAAATATATTTTAGTCCTAAGTGATCAATTTTCAACTCAAAAGGTTTCCCAAGTAAATAGTGTCTCCAGGACTTGAAGTGCATGAATAATGGCAGCAAGCTCCAAATCATGAGGGGCATAATTCAGCTCATGTAACTTAAGTTTTCTACTTTCATATGCTATGACTTGATCATTCTGTAACAAAACACCACCAAGGCCTTCCCGAAGCATCGATTACTGATAAAGCTCCCATTAGGTCTGTACTGCTAATATAGGTCTTTGAAGTCAACTGGCTTTTCAAAATTTTGAAAGTAGTTTCGCACTTATCATTCCAAATAAATTTCTTATCCTTCTTCTACAATGAGGTTATTGGTGTAGCCACTTTAGAAAAATCCTTAGCAAATTTTCTATAATAACCAGCAAGGCCCATGAAGCTTCTTACTTCACGTACATTCTTTAGTGCGGGCCACTCGATTATTGCTAGTATTTTTGAAAGATCCACAAAGCAATTCCTTCCTTACTAATGACATGACCCAAATAGTGAACTTACGTATCAAAGAAAGAACATTTGGATAACTTACCATATAACTTTCTTTTTCTCAAAATTTCCAAAACTATCTTCAAATGCTCATTATGCTCATCAACACTTTTAGAATAAATGACAATATCATCCAAGAATATGAGTACAAACTTTTCCAAATATTCTTGAAAGATATTATTCATTAAGTTCATAAAAGCTGTGGGTGCATTAGTTAATCCAAAGGGTAGAACCGTGAATTCATAATGTCCGTATTCTGGTTCGAAAATTTGTTTTATGAATATCGTCTTCTCTAATCCTTAATTGATGATAACCAGATCGAAGATCTATCTTGGAATAAACTGCTACCCCACGCATCCGATCAAATAGAGCGTTGATCCTTGGAAGTGTGTATACTGCTCTTGATTGTTGCCTTGTTTAGCATCGATAGTCAATACACACCTAAGTGTTACATCCTTCTTTTTTACAAATATTCAATGGCTCCCAAAGGTGAAACACTTGGTCTAATCAAACCCTTAGACAAAAGTTCTTGCAATTGTGCCTTAAGCTTGACTAACTCTTTAGTAGTCATCCGATAAGGTGCTTGGAAATAGGTTCCGTTCTGGTTTGATTTCAATAGTGAAGTCAAATTCCTTTTTAGTGGTAAACACGTAATTCCTCTCGAAATACATCCTTGAAACTTTGCAACAGAGGGGAATCATTTCATGGAATCACCATCTTCTTCTTAAAATTTAGATATCTTTACTTGCATAAAGGGTACATTTTTCATTTTATCCTTTTTAAGATGCATAATGACAGATTTTCTAACTGAAATTTCCGTTTCACACCTTGAATCTCTCACTGCCTTCACCCGATCATCTAAACATTTTATTTTATTTTCATAGCAGTCTACTTTTGCTTTATGGTCAACTAACCAATTAACACCGATGACAATGTCATAGGATCCTAATGGTGCTGCAACATAGAGGTCAACTTCGGTGGAAAAGTTAGGTAAGTCAAGGACAGCCCCAAAAGACACATACTCACCGTATGAATAGAGTTATTACCATACTATACGGTCCAAGATTTATCCATTTTTCCAGCTTTTCTCTTGAGTTTAGAAGCAAGTTTACTAGAAATGAAACATTCAAAGTAGCTCTTGTATCAAAAAGAATAGTGACAGTATGCCGAATAACTTACCCTAACTTCTATAGGTGTTACTTGCTTTTCGACTTGCTTGTGTCATGCTAACTCTTTCTGCAGCATGTATCTTATGCTACGATTATGATCATCCTTCTTGAAAGGGCACTGATTTTCGTAGTGGTCTTTGCCACAGTTGTGAAGACCTCCTATAGGTCACTTTTTAGGCTCAAAATTACTTCCGACCTTAAAGTTATCACTAACATGCATCAAAGTTGCGAGAAAGGCAAATAGGTCAATCCGGGAAAAATCGTGAAAATCGGCCAAGTCTAGTCGAGGAGCAATCGGGACATTTGGGACAGAAATGCGCGGATCGGCCGAAAAGCCTCCAGGCGGTCCAAGTGCCAAATGGGACATTTGGGACAAAAGTACGCGGCCCAGGCGAAAAGCCGATCTGCTAGAAAGAGGGAAAAAATTGACTAACTGCAGGTCAGGCATAGTGGGACAAGCGGGACAAGGACAAATGGGCCTTGAACCGGCGTAGGTTCGCGAAATCGGCACAAAGAGCACAAGGCAAGCTAGGACAAAGGGGCGCGGGGCGGATTGCAAAAAAAGCTGAAAGCCAATGAATTTGTGCCACGTGTCATCGGCCAAATGAGGGACAAGGAAGCCCATTTCGGGCGGATCAGAGGTTTTTGTCCTAAACGGTTTGGGACAAGCGGGTCAAATAGACCCGAACCGGCCCGTCCGGCGAAATGAGAGTCGAGAGGGTCCAAAATCAAATGGGACATCTGCAGGACAAATGAACGCGAAATGTGCGAAGGAGCCGAATGAGCCGAGGACCAATCAGAAACTGCCAAGTGTCCTCATAGAGTACAGGTCAGAAAAGTCAAAGGGCGAGTTTTCGAGCACCGAGCCGAATCAATAGGATCTTGCCACGTGTCTCATTTAGGGGCCCACGAGGAAATTTCAAAGGAAAGCCCACCAAAAGGCAGAGGAGAGAGAATTATTCAACCAATCAGAGTACGCCACGTGTCATCCAGGCGGCAGAGCGCGGGAAAGAATTCAAAAAGGCGTTTTCGCCTGTTCCGTGCCCTAAATCTTCAGATTGCCATAACTTTTGATCCAGAGCTCGGATTTGCACGTTCTTTATACCAATGGAAAGCTGGTAAAATTCTCTACACGTTTCCAAGGCCAATCTTGTATTTTGGTTCAGTTTGGAGGATGAAAATCAAGAAACGCCTCTGGCGCGAATAACAAACAGAAGTGATGCGTCAACAAACAATTTTAATGCGCGAGACGATTCGCCGCTCTGTTAGGCGGCCAGCCGTTTCGCCAGGATCCGCCGCTTCTGCCATGATGAGATGAGTTAAATGCATTCAGGAGGTGGTTGGGGCAGATTTCGAATTCCTCTCTCTTTTCTCTCTCATTCTTCCTATAAATTGTAAGGAGGGGCTTCTTTCTAATGTTGGACATTTACATTTTGCGACCCCTCCCTTCTCTCCTGCTTGCAAGAGAATTCGTGGAGTTTCCAAGCCTCCCACATGGACTGTAATGTCATTGTGCCTCTTGGCCATTGCAATGTATTTGAATCAATCCTTTGAGCAATATATATGTCTGTGATTGAATTTAAATCCTCTCATGTATTCATTGTTGTCATTCTGATCTCCCATTGCATTTCGGTTACCTGTGTATGATGTGGTATTTCATCTATATGGTCTGTGTTTATGTTGCAAAGCTTATGTTCTTCATTCCTCGGTGCATCACCTCCATAGTTTAGGTTTTATTGTACGCATTTCTCTCTCCCTGTCTCCTTGGTAGTTAGGTTAGTTTTTGGGTGAACCTCTGCGTTTTATTGGTGCATCTGAACAGAGGAATAGGAACCAGCCTTTCTCTGGAGAATCCTTTCTCATTTTCAAGTCCCACACTTGGAGGAAGGATTCAATGTTATGCAATCACACTGGATACCTAAGTGATCAACCTAGAAACTTGATCTGTATTCAGGGGTGCTGTGATTTTGCATCAACAGTTTTGGCACGCCCGGTGGGACCTAGAGGTCTCATTTTTATTGCAGCAAGGTTGATATGCATCTGCTGCAGTTTTCTTGCTTAAAAAGAGCTATTATTTGCATATCTGGCGACTCCAAAGGGAGGAATCAATAGAATTTCAGCAGTCAGGCCTAAAAGCTTATGAGAAGAATCACAAGGTCAAGAGTTGGAGAAGAAGAAGTGCTGTTCGAATACCTGCAATTATCTCCAAGAAGAAGGCAAAGAGGAAGAAGGATTCAAAGGTCTCCATCTCCACCAAACAGAACTCTTTCAACTCCTCCACCTGAGCGGCCTTTCTTTCAGTATACAAGGGTTTTAAGGCCAATCAGAATGGCGCAACCAGTGAACCCCTATGTCAACTTCACAGGCAGCAGCCCACTTGCTCTCAATGCACAAAACCCAATCCCAGTTGCAGCATTGAAGAACATTCCATACTTTACTGGAGAAAATCAGACCACTCCTGGTGACCATGTCAAGGACATTGCTAACATTTGTGCAATTCATGAGATCGATGAGATGCAAGTAGCTGTCAAATTGCTGGCGTCTTCATTCAAGGGGAAAGCATTGCAATGGTTTAGGAGCCTTGGAGCTGGCTCTATCACAAACTGGAATCAGCTATGTATTGCACTTCATGATCAATTTGGAGAGAAGGGAGACAACTTGTCTCTTTTGGAGCAGCTGACAACCATCAAGAGAGCTTCCAATGAGCGGTGGCTTGACTTGACTTCAGATTTCAAAGGTCTTGGGATAGAATTCCATGTAGCTGATCGGACCAACAATGAAGGTGCTTTTACTATATTACCTTAAAGCTTTAAATTCTGATATTTCTATGTTGATTCAATCTATGGGAGGCACAACTATCCTGCTGCTTATAGTATTGCCATTAGAGCTGAAAATTGTCTGATTCAAGTGGAAAGCTAGCTCCTGGCCCCCAATGCCATTATATCCAAGTATAGAGAGCCCAAGTACTAGTCAAGCACTGTCTTAGCCTATTCCCACTCCTAGGAATCGAGTTCAAATGAAGCTTCCACTTCATCTCCAAGTGCCCCAAATGAGCTTGAGAAGTCATGAAGCACAGCTGCAAAATTTAGGTAATGAGCTGGTCACACTCAAGAGACAGCAACGCTCAAGGTTTTAGACCTTCGTATCAGCCTCAAGCTCAACCTAATAGGCAGCCATATCAGCCTCAAAGACCACCTAATCCAGCTGCAAATGTGAATCAAACAAGGCCTCCTGTCAATAGACCTTTCCAGCCCTATAATCCAAATGCCATATCTGCCTCTAAAGCATTAGTTCCAGCACAAAATAACATGGCACAGGAGTACGATTGGTGTTACCCTTGCAATCTACCTCACAATCAGTCAGCATGTTTCAATGGTGCACTAAATCAGGCCTTGATGGTGCAAACCATTGGTGTTGCTCAAGATCCAAGCCAGGAGGATAATCAACAGCAACAAGAAGGACCCCCAACAGAAACCACATTGGCAAATTGGCAAACGGAAGACTTCTGTGGAGTTAACCAACAGCCTTTTCAAGGCATGGCTGCTAATACACGGTCAAAGAAGAGAAGCATAGAAGAGGGACAACCGTCTAATCCAGTTGTTTCTCAACCCACTCTTACACAACAGGGGGTCAGTAGACCAAACACAGCTCCAAATGTGCAAAATCAACCCAAGGTTCCTGTTGTAGCAACACACGCACATGCTCAAGCTCCAGAAAAGGTTGTACCAAGTAAGGGACAGCAAAAGGACAGTTCATCCCCTTTCAACATCATCGATCAAATGAAGAAGACACATATGAACATTTCCATGTGGGAATCACTGGCGATCCCAGGGCAACGAGATTTATTGCAAGCTGCAATGACTAATTGGTCTGCCACAAATATATCAAACCTAGGACATGAGAAGGTTCTCACTAATGCAGTGCAACATGATGGGGGGCAGACAAGAAAAAATTTGAAGCCCCCACCTTTCTATGTTTCATTGATTGTTGGAAATCACTTGGTGCACAACTGCATGTTGGATTCGGGGGCCAGTAGTTCGGTGATGCCAAAGCAAATAGCGGACCAACTGGGTTTGAAATATGAGCCAGTACTGAAAGGAGTAGTACAGCTAGATGGAACGGCAGTGGGGACTATTGGAGTCATCAAGGAGCTAAGTCTAACACTACATTCCTGTCCTAATGTTACAGTTTTGCAAGATGTGTCTGTGATTGACCTTCCGCCACTCTTTGCGTTGTGTCTTTCAAGAGACTTCACTGCAAAAATCGGTGGATATTTATCTGCAGATTGGTCGCACATGATTTTTAGGACAAGGTATGGAGCCAAAGCAACAATCAGGTCAGAACCAATTGCCAATTTCCATATTGAGCCCTATGTACCAGGTCCTATCAATGCAAATTGCTCAGCTTTTGATCAAGAAGAATGTTCGAATGATCTAGAAGCAGGTACTAAGGTCGAGGGAATTCCTGATTTAACTTTAGATGAATGGGCAAACAAAAGTCATGAATTTGATCCATACAAAGAAATTGAAGAGTCTGAATTGGGCGTGTATTGTATACACGAGGAAAGTTCACCCATTCCTGACGTCATTCGGCCTGAACAAAAAGATGAAAACAAAATTTGGAGATTATTCTTCGATGGTTCGAGAAGCAGACAAGGTGCTGGAGGTGGTGCAATGTTAATTTCGCCACAAGACATCAAGTATTATTCAGCTTTTCGTTTCCAGTTTTCTTGTTCAAATAACACCGCCGAATACGAAGCATTGATTCATGGACTTCATTGGGCCAGGAAAAAGGGCATAAAGAACTTGCAGGTGTTTGGAGATAGCGAGCTGATCGTCAACCAAGTTAGGGGGCAACATGCTACAAAGAACGACTTGCTGAGGAGCTACAAGAATAGGGTATGGAACCTCATTGAGGATTTCGAAGCTTTCAACATTGTGTCCATACCCAGGAAAGGAAATGAAGCCGCAGATAGGCTCGCAGCAGTTGGAGCAACGTTTGATGTGGTTGACAACATCAGAAGAGAAAAAACGCAGCCACACATCCATGTGGTTGTAAGGCCAGCAGTTCCAGATAATAACACAAGCTGGCAGGTGTTTGAGAACGATCAACAGATCGTCAATTTCTTACAAGAAGAAGCTGAATTTTCAGCTAGAAATCAGGATAGGCTAGAACAGCAGTATGGGGATCAAGTAGTGCAGCTGCGGACAAACAAGCTTCCTAAGGGTTTGGTAACATTGGAGTCTATCTTCAACCCTAACGACCAGTTTCGTAAAGAAAAGGCAAACATACAGGTCAAGAGAGAAGATTCAGAGCCAATTCCGGTTGGGGAAGGCAAAACACTTCAAATTGGCAAAGTGGCCACTGAACAGGAGAAATCAGATTTCATACAACTTTGCCAAGAGTTTCCAGATGTCTTCGCTTGGAGCTATGAAGACTTAAGAGGATTGATTCCAAATTTGGCACAACATACCATAGAATGGATCCGGATGCTGGCAAGCCCGTCAGGCGACGAGACCGTCAACCCTCACATTGAGCCTCTAATGAAGAAAGAGCTTAACAAGCTAATCGAGGCAAGCATTATATTCCCTATCAAGCACTCAAGCTGGGTCGCGAACTTGGTTCCGGTCAGGAAGAAGAGCGGAGAAATCAGGTTGTGTGTGGACTTCCGAGACCTCAATAGAGCATCTCTCAAAGACCATTACCCGCTTCCTTCAATGGAACAAATATTGCAAGTAGTATCCGGTTCAGAGAGATTCTCTCTCCTAGATGGCTACTCAGGGTACAATCAGGTGATGGTGAAAGAAGATGACCAATTCAAGACGGCTTTCACCACCAAATGGGGAACCTATGCCTACAAGAAAATGCCATTTGGGCTATCAAATGCTGGAGCCACCTTCCAAAGGGCAATGGATATGGCATTCAAAGGGTTGATCAATAAAATAGTTTTGATATACCTTGATGATATCACTGTATTCTCAAAAAATGCAGCGGATCACCTCTGTCATTTGAGGCAAGTATTTCAGAGATGTAGAAGATTTGGGGTATCATTGAACCCCAAAAAATGCATATTCTTGGCTCACGAGGGAAAGCTTCTAGGCCATATTGTTTCAAAGGAGGGGTTGACGATTGACCCAGAAAGAGTTGAAGCAATTCGAGCATTGCCATTGCCAAGTCACAAGAAGGCTCTTCAAAGCTTCTTGGGAAGGATCAATTTTGTCCGTAGATTTGTTCCAAATTTTGCTGCTCTTGTGAAGCCAATAACGCTGATGTTAAAGAAGAGCATGGCATTTAGGTGGACATCAGAAGGCAAGGCAAGTTTTGAGGCAATAAAAGAGGCTATATCTCAAGCTCCGACTCTCGTCAATCCAGACTTCTCCAAGGACTTCGTGCTATATGCCTTTGGTGGTGGGGAAACGATTTCTGCAATCCTGGCACAACAAAACAAAGAAGGGTTAGAGCAACCAGTTGCTTTCTTCAGTCAAGGCTTGGAGGAATACGAAACTAGGTACTCTTTCATTGAAAAGCATGTCCTTGCTGTAATCAGAAGTTTAAAGAAATTCAAGCACCTAGTCTCAAACAACAAAATCCAATTGTTAGTCTCTCATGCGGGAGTTAAGGACTTCCTTCTAAACAAGGATCTGAGCGAGAAGCGTGCAGGATGGATAACTCGTGTCATGGAATATGACATCGAGATCAAGGTTACCAAACTAGTACGTGGGAAGGGACTATGCGAGCAGCTAGCCTTGAGTCAACAGGATGAAACAGGTAATGAAAAAGACGTTGTCCTGCTGTTACAAGATGATCAAACACAGGAAAATGATGATGTATCCACTCCCTGTTGGACTCAGAATATGATACATTTCCTACAGACGGGCATGTGCCCTCCAGAGATGAGCAAAGCAAAAAGAAGGTACTTCAGATTACAAGCAGTTCCTTATGTGCTTGTTGATGGTATTTTGTTTAAAAGGGACATCAACGGTGTTCTATTGAGATGCATCGGGACAGGTCAGATTGAGAGGATCTTACAAGAGTTCCATGACGGAGAGGCAGGAGGCCATTTCACCCCACGAGTAACAGCCCTCAAAATCATGAAAGCTGGTTACTATTGGCCTGCTGTATTCAACGATTGCCACTCATGGGTTAAGAAATGCAAGAAATGTGCATTCTTCACAGGGAAAGGAAGGTTAGCAGCACTGCCCCTTCGTCCAATTTCAGTAGATCATCCATTCATGCAATGGGGATTGGACTTCATTGGAGTCATCAATCCCAATTCGAATCAAGGCCACAAGTGGATTCTTACAGCGACAGATTATTTCACCAAGTGGACCGAGGCAGTAGCGCTCAAAGAAGCAAGTGAGTCTAGCATACTAGACTTTTATGAAGGAATAGTAACCAGGTTCGGTGTGCCGGCCACCATCATATCAGATAATGCATTAGCATTCATAGGTTCAAAAATTACAGAATGGGCTGTCAAGAATGGAATCTATTTGAGCGCCTCTTCAAATTATTACCCGCAGGGTAATGGACAGGCAGAGTCCACAAACAAGAATTTGCTAAAAATCATCAGAAGGACTCTGGATGAAAATCAAAGAACATGGCATACAAGGCTAAAATCAGCGTTATGGGCTGACAGAATAACACCAAAGAGGTCTACAGGTAATTCTCCCTACAAGTTGGTCTATGGGAAGGAGGCAGTATTGCCTATATCATTAGAATTACCAGCCTTGGAGCTCATGAAACAGCTGGAGTTATCTGAATTCGAACCAATGGAGGCCAGGTATGCAGAATTGATGGAATTAGAGGAAATCAGAGAACATGCGATTCAGACGATTGAAAAGGATCAGGCCATAGTAAAAAGATGGTTTGATAAGAGAGCTGGAGCAAAGACTTTCCAGGAAGGGGACCTAGTTCTGAAATGGGATGCAGATCGGGCAAAACCAGGAAGGCATTCCAAGTTTGATGCCATCTGGAGTGGTCCCTATATGGTCACGGGATGCAAAAATAGTAATGCCTTCCAATTGTCTGCATTGGATGGAGAGGAACTTCAGATTCCGGTTAACGGAATCTATCTTAAACATTGCTACTAGGAGAAAGGTTTTTCTTGTAAATATTAGTTTAGGTTTTTTTTAATTCCTCTAAGTGCGTATGCACATTGTCCTGTTGTAGTTAGGTTTCTATTTCCCTAAGTGCTTTGGCACAGGTTTCGCTGTTCTCAGGATGTTTTCTGCAGTTCAGAGTGTTGCTGGAGAAGAAGTTGCAGTATCAGGCTTGTTTCGGGTTATTGCTTGACTCCATGCCCAATGGATCGCTAAAAGGCCACTGATCATTCACCTAGCGGGCAGGTGACCCCGCTGAGTCGTCAAAACTGTTGTCAAAATTTCCCCCCGGGTAAATTTCGATAACATGCATCAAAGTTGCAGAAAGGCAAATAGGTCAATCCAGGAAAAATCGTGAAAATCGGCCAAGTCCTAGTCCAAGGAGCAATCGGGACATTTGGGACAGAAATGCGCGGATCGGCCGAAAAGCCTCCAGGCGGTCCAAGTGCCAAATAGGACATTTGGGACAAAAGTACGCGGCGGGCGCGAAAAGCCGATCCTGCCGAAAGAGGGAAAAAATTGACTAACTGCAGTCCAAGGCATAGTGGGACAAGCGGGACAAATGGACGCGAACCGGCCGGTTCGCCCGAAATCAGCACAAAGAGCACAAGGCAACTGGGACAAAGGGACGCGCGGGACGCGGATCGCCGAAAAAGCCGAAAGCCAATGAATTTGCGCCACGTGTCATCGGCCAAATGAGGGACAAGGAAGCCCATTTCGGGCGGATCGGAGGTTTTTGTCCTAAACGGTTTGGGACAAGCGGGTCAAATAGACCCGAACCGGCCGGTCCGGCCGAAATGAGTCCAGAGGGTCCAAAATCAAATGGGACATCTGGGACAAATGAACGTGAAATGCGCGAAGGAGCCGAATGAGCCGAGGACCAATCAGAAACTGCCAAGTGTCCTCATAGAGTACAGGTCAGAAAAGTCAAAGGGCGAGTTTTCGAGCACCGAGCCGAATCAATAGGATCTTGCCACGTGTCTCATTTAGGGGCCCACGAGGAAATTTCAAAGGAAAGCCCGCCAAAAGGTAGAGGAGAGAGAATTATTCAACCAATCAGAGTACGCCACGTGTCATCCAGGCGGCAGAGCGCGGGAAAGAATTCAAAAGGCGTTTTCGCCTGTTCCGTGCCCTAAATCTTCAGATTGCCATAACTTTTGATCCAGAGCTCGGATTTGCACGTTCTTTATACCAATGGAAAGCTGGTAAAATTCTCTACACGTTTCCAAGGCCAATCTTGTATTTTGGTTCAGTTTGGAGGATGAAAATCAAGAAACGCCTCTGGCGCGAATAACAAAAAAGTGATGCGTCAACAAACAATTTTAATGCAGCAGACAGTTCGCCGCTCTGTTAGGCAGCCCGCCGTTTCGCCAGGATCCGCCGCTTCTGCCATGATGAGATGAGTTAAATGCATTCAGGAGGTGGTTGGGGCAGATTTCGAATTCCTCTCTCTTTTCTCTCTCATTCTTCCTATAAATTGTAAGGAGGGGCTTCTTTCTAATGTTGGACATTTCTGTTTTGCGACCCCTCCCTTCTCTCCTGCTTGCAAGAGAATTCGTGGAGTTTCCAAGCCTCCCACATGGACTGTAATGTCATTGTGCCTCTTGGCCATTGCAATGTATTTGAATCAATCCTTTGAGCAATATATATGTCTGTGATTGAATTTAAATCCTCTCATGTATTCATTGTTGTCATTCTGATCTCCCATTGCATTTCGGTTACCTGTGTATGATGTGGTATTTCATCTATATGGTCTGTGTTTATGTTGCAAAGCTTATGTTCTTCATTCCTCGGTGCATCACCTCCATAGTTTAGGTTTTATTGTACGCATTTCTCTCTCCCTGTCTCCTTGGTAGTTAGGTTAGTTTTGGGTGAACCTCTGCGTTTTATTGGTGCATCTGAACAGAGGAATAGGAACCAGCCTTTCTCTGGAGAATCCTTTCTCATTTTCAAGTCCCACACTTGGAGGAAGGATTCAATGTTATGCAATCACACTGGATACCTAAGTGATCAACCTAGAAACTTGATTGTTGTTTTATAAGGCTGATAAATGGGTGGGGTTAGGTAATGGGGTGATGAGAAGGACTCAGAGAATATGGGGGTGTTCTTGGGGTAACGTAAGGGTGGAGGAATGACAGTTAGATGTAGTGTGTTGCTGGGTAGTAGATCTAGGAATAGACTTATGATGGCTGTGATTCAGAAGTTCAAGAAATGTTATTAAAAGGACATACAAGATATTACTTACTGATTATTGATGAGGATGCAGGTCCAAGAACTGTGATGATGATGGCAGAACTTAGGTAGGATGACCTGACAATCAGGAGATGAGCTATCTTCCCTCCCAACGAATAGATGAGTGTCACAAGGCTCTGGTTACTCAGTTGCAGTTTTGGGCTTGATGTCCTTCTCTGCAAACTCTTCTTGTTTCTTTCACTTGTCTCTGTTCAGCCAAGTAAATTCCGGATCCTTCCAATGATTTCTGATTCAGATCCACCAAAATCCAACCCTTTGTTTTTGGTTGGGAGTGGTCATTTACAGGGAACCGATGGCGGTTACGCAACCGACGGCGGTCGAGTAGGAACTGGTATCGGTCAGGTCAAAGTGGGCTATTTTTGGTAAAATAGCCAGCTTTCCCTCCTTTTCTCCCGAGGGATTAGTTGTGGGCTTGGTCAAGTCATTATGAGGTTGGTTTTGGGTGTGGGTGAGGAGTAATTAGTCATAGGTGTGGATGTAGACCAAGTTATAGGTCTTAATTAGGTTAGTTTAGGGTTAAGACTAGGTCATGATGAGGTGGCGAAATGAGGTGGCAGGTATGGCGATGTGGATTTATTAATTATAAGGTAATTAATAAATAATTGTGTAAGGTTTAGGTGATGAGGTTAGGTTGCGAAATGAGATGCGGGGCACAGGGGTTGTAAGACACAAATTTGGTGTCTACATTAGCCCCTTGTTGTCGTGTAACTTGTCTTTGTTAAAGCCGCATAGACAATAATAAGAAGTGGTTACCCCTATTAAGGGTATAGGTAATCCCCCTCAAATCTATCATAGATTGAGGTAGCGTGAAATCATGGATAGGGTTGATAAAGAGAAATGGTGTTGAGATGATGGTAAGATGGTGGGGTAGGTCCAAGAAGCGAGACACGCGTTGAAATGCAAAGAGTGTGACTAGGGTATATGATTTGAAGAGCAAACAAGCAATTCATAGGCAAAGGTCGATAGTTTATCCAAACAAGGGTGATATAATCCTGGTATCCAAGGCATAGGAAGTATCTCCAGGGGATATAATGGGTAAGGTACATGAATGTTGAGGCATGTTCGCAAAGACTCAAATGGTTGGTTTGGTCGAGATAAACGTCACGGTCTAGGTCTAGGAAAAGTTGGTCGACCGATCAAGTCAAGTACCCTAATCATGCTAAAACACGAACAGTGAGCTCGATGGAACAAAAAGCTACATGTTATGTGGATAAAATTGTAATTTGTTGGTTTTGGGTGAGGTATTTGAGTGGTGCGTCCTTGGTCGGGCCGATTGGTTGTTTGCGGCCTTGGGTCGGGCCAAATGGTTGGTTGCAGCCTTGGGTTGGGCCAAATGGTTGGTCGCGCCTTGGGTCGGGCCAAATGGGTTGGTGGCAGCCTTGGGTGGGCCAAATGGTTGGTTGCAACCTTGGTCGGGCCAAATGGTTGGTCAGCGCCTTGGGTCGGGCCAAATGGTTGGTCGCGCCTCGGGTCGGGCTAAATGGTTGGTTACGGCCTTGGGTTGGGCCAAATGGTTGGTTGGTATGCGCCTTGGGTCAAGCAAAATGGTTGGGTGCGGCCTCTGGTCGGGCCAAATGGCTGAATTACGGCCTTGGGTTGGGCCAAATTGGTTGGTTGTAGTGAAGTGGGCCAATGAAGTTAACAAAGGGTTTTCAGCGAAGGAGGATATAGGCAATGTTGTGAGAAAGGGCGATTAGTAAATAAGGGTAGAAATTGGGGAAAAGGTGGGATTAAACCGATATCGATTGTCTATGACCGGTATCGGTTAGATGACCGATACCGGTTCTTTAGGGCATAATATAACCGGTATCGGTTATAGGTCGAAAACCTATAAAAAGAAAAATACGGCCTGTCATTGTCATATTGTCAATTTGAAAACCAATTTTAGTTGTCTGAGGTCTTTTGGTGAGATTGTTGAGTTTTTCGGCTGAGGTGGCACTATTTGAGTGGAGAAGTGAGTGATTGGTAGGCCCTAGCGAGGAGGAGGCAGCATTTGATTGGTGGAGGACCCAGCAGAGGAGTTTGAGAGCCATGGCACAGCCAGGAGGAGCTGGAGGTGCTGGACCAGCTGGACCACCACCACCTATCCCACCACGACGACGTGTCATCGTACCGGTAGGTTCGAAACCTCTCATTGTGTGAATTTGATGTTGTTAAACTATATTGGGGTTTGGGGTAGGAATCCATGTTTTTAATAAAAGAATTAATAAATGGAAGTGGTTTGGAAAAGGGAGAGGGTAGGTAGGTTAGTTAGGCTAAAACGGTAGGGTGGGTAGGTTTTTAGGATTTTTTAATGGGTAAAATGGGAGTAATAGGTCAAAGAAGGGTTTGGGGGGCTGCGTTTGGTCCGTGATTTTACAGTGACCGATGCCGGTCACTAAGCGACCGGCGTCGGTCACAAAGTTTTCGGGCAAGGTGGGTTTGTGGTGGACCGTACGTCGACCGGCGTCGGTGGAGAGGGGACCGGTGGCGGTCATGGGTGACCGGTACCGGTCCCTAGTTAGGATTTTCTATTTTGTTGCTTGGTTTTGTTGTGGTTTTGGGTGTTTGGTTGTTATTTGGGTGTTTTGGTTATTGTTTGGGAGTTGTGGTTATTGTTTGGGAGTTGTGGTTATTGTTTGGGAGTTTTGTGTTTATGGGGGTGAAGAGGGAAGGGGTAGAGGTTGATAGGAAGGTTGGTTGGTGGGTGGGGGGGAAAATGGGGCGGTTGTGTGGTCGGGTGGGTAAAAGGGGGTATAGAAGGTTAAAGGAGTTGTTGTGATAAAGAGTAGGGCTAATGCAGTGAGTTGGTTTTGCGCAAGCACGCCAAAGAGGCGACGATGTGGATAGATGCCCCGTTGTTGAGACGGATGCGACCATATGTGTCCGCAGCGTAGTGGGCCATAATGCACGAGGTGGGACTCGCGAGTCCAAATATAGGGTGATAGATAGGGATCACAGTCTGATGGTTGCCCTCATCGAGAGATGGGATCCGGCGACCAATGTGTTCCATCTCCCGACGGGAGAGATGACGATTACACTGGAGGATGTGTATCGCATCCTTAGACTACCGATCGATGGAGAGGCAGTCTTCCAAGTGGATGCAGAGACAGCCATGGACAACATTTTACAGGTATTCGGGGATGCAACACGCTATTGACTTATCACAGTGCGAGCATTGCCTATGGGGACATGTATCGTGCCCATAGACATGAGACACGGCTTGCCATGTTGATGATGATCGGCATCACATGCTTTGCCCTCCCGGACTCAGAGGGAGGCCGCTTTCCACGGGCACTGATGGGGGTACTACACGAGATGGTGGAGGAGCATACATGTTATGCTTGGGCACCAGTATACCTGGTGCAGTTATACAGAGAGCTGTGGGGCTACCACCGGATGAGGTGATTTGGGATTTGTTCTACATTCTTGTTACATTGCTGGGCATATGAGCATATCATACGCATTCGACCAAGAGGGATGCCCCAAAGCCTGCCAGAGCTGTGGCCACAGTGATCTATAGATATGGATTTCGTGAGGTGGTCAGGGGTCGTGGGCCAGCCACAAGCATTTCTCACCGGACGGGATGTAGCGTATTACCAACATGTATTGTGAGGCATGACTACCTTGGATATTGTATGGAGGCCTTACAGAGGTCATCAGCCCCGCGGAGGAGCCCGATCATAGTTGCGGTGGATCCATTATACATTCTGGATAGCGGGACGGAGGCCGGGAGAGCATGAGCAGATACCCCTGAGAGGGTACGATGGTAGATGGGGCTACGACAGGATGAGCCACCTCCCTTCCCTCAGTACCGGAGGGATGATGTAGAGGCCCCACTGCCTGCACCATAGCCCATGGACCCAGATTGGGTAGCCGAGAGGCCAGCAGATGATACTGTAGACGACGCCGGCTGCACAGGAGCATTTTTGGTATGGTGGGTAGGGGAGAGAGCCGCGAGGAGAGCACAGCCCGCACAGCCAGACTTAGCGGCTGTTAGAGCAGAGAGGGACCAGCTCAGGGGATAGGTACAGTTGTTACAGGGGCAGCTTACTGCTGCATGCACAACTACGTATATGTGTCCTACAGGTTAGTTAGCCCAGCGCATGTACAGCACAGCACGTAGTACCACCAATGCACGACACAACCATAGGTATAGGTACCGCCACCAAAGCACCACCACCACAGCACAGTGTACCACCACCGGCACAGGGGCCATTATTATTAGGAGTTGGGGGACCAGCCCTAGCAGCTATGGTGGCACGGGCCCATTATATGGAGGCGAGAGTGGAGGCCCGGTACTATCAGGACATCCTTGATGGTACCAAGGGGCTACTATCAGCCGTATGCGGCGCATAGAGCGGAGACCTCGTGAGTCGAGATCCTGTGGTGGTGCGCTACAACCGGTGGGTCGGGATGGTGGAGGAGGCGGAAGCAGGCCAGGACCCACAGGGAGAGGTGCCGAGGGCGGTGGGGAGAGTTGAGACATCCCTGGGTCGAGAGAGATGTTTTTTGTGTATATTGGATATTAGATAGAGGCACCGGTCTATGAACCGGTTATGTATAGAGAGGCCTGCATGCCCACATATGATTCTTTCATTCATTTATTCATTTTTGTATATACTGGCTTGCGAGCCGAGTACAGGTTGTATAGTTGATACCGGTCTGCGAGCCGAGTATATTTTTGATATGAGAGACCGGCCTGCGAGCCGAGTCGATATTTTGACAAGATTATTGCGGCTGCGCGTGCTTGCTTTGTATTATCTTGAGATCACAGAGGCCCCTATGCAGGGCAAGTTGTATATTTGAAACCTTTGATATATATATATATATATATGAGGATTTTGACCCACATGGTGCATATGAAATGTTTTATGTGTTTTGTTGATGGGTTGTGAAATTTAATGTATGACGAGTTTGATCCACATGGTTTATATATTGATGGTGTTGATGTCTTTTGTTGATGGCTTTTTGAAATGGAATGTATGTATATATAGATGATGAGTTTAATTCACATGTTGTGTATGCTGATGGGTTTGATGTATATATGATGTCGTATGTATGTTGTCGATGGTTGTTATAATGTAGATGGATGATGTTGCTGAAATTATGAGGATATATATATGTGATTTGGATGACAAATATTGATAATGGTGTTGTTATGCAGGAAAAAGAGGCGGGCGCCACAAAAATTTGCAAAAACGAAGAAACGACTTAGGTTTAAGCAAAAAGGGGACACATGACCGATATCGGTTATGTAAGCGTAACTGATGTCGGTAGCTATACGACCGATATGCGGTTATGTAACCGATATCGTTATTTCGAAATTATATTTCCTAAAAATAGAACTCGCTTGTTGGCAACTTAAGTTCTTATTTTTAGCATTCTTATTTTTAGAGTCATGTAACAAGTTAAATATGCGAATGCGATTTGTCTTGGACGATCCCGATACATATGTAATCGTGATGAAAGAATTTGAGTGTTAAGGAGGAAAGAGACATGTGAAGTGAGTGTGAGCTAAGATTTAGAAGGTAGAAAGACAAGTTATATTTGAAGAGGGTGGTGAACATGGCCGAACGAAGAGAAGCATCCAGCAGTGGACGAGGGGAAGACCGGTTCCACCCCAAGCCTGCCGCATCCCGAGAGGTAAACTGTTTGGTTGTAATTTGATTCTTGCATGTTTTGTGTGAATAGGATGAGAGAGAGTAAGTGGGTAAAGATGAGAAAGAAAAGGTGATAGGAAAGGGTTTGGGATGGGGTGAGTGCTATGGGGTAGGTAAGCAGGGTGGTCACGTATGTTTTAGGTATAGATAGGAGTAAACGGGCAAAATAATTATCGTAGGTGTATGTTTTTAAGCAGGGTGTATATTTTTGACAGTGACCGGTATCGTTTAGAGATAACCGGTATCGGTTAGCAAACCGGTATCGGTTATCTATAACCGATATCGGTTACTGTAGGAGTTTCCAGAATTTGAGAAAAAACCCGTGGAGATTTGTTTTATTGAATAATTATGTGTCGTTTTGATGTATGCAGGCGGAAGCAGGGTTAAGGATGAATGATACTGTGCCAGCGTTGTTGTCACGAATCCGAGCGGATGTAACACCAGCTGAATGGGCATTGATAAATCATTTGGGGTTAAGTGGAATCCGCTATTATTCATGAATCGCGCACGTAACCATGCTATGTTGCAGGCGTTGATTGAGAGATGGAATCCAGAAAAGAATACCTTCTATCTGCCAACAGGGGAGATGACAGTGACATTGGAAGATGTGTTCCATATTTTGAGACTCCCAATGATAGGAAAAATAGTGTATCAGGTGTTGCCTAGCGTGGGGCGGGCAGCGATAACAATAGTATTTGGTTCAGCTGCATGAGATTTGACACAACGAGGTTTAACATTTACGTATGGTACAATGTATGCAACACACCCTGAGGAAACAAGGTTGGCCGTGCTATTAATGATAGCGGTGGGGTATTATGCATTACCGAGGGCGGAGGGTGGAAGATTTCCAAAAGCATTGATGAGTGTTATTTGGGAAATGATAGAAATGAGCATGACTTTCGCATGGGTACCCGTGCATATCCGGAAGAGTTATATAGGGGTTTATGTGCCTGCAAGAGAAAACATAGGACGAAACTGGATTGTTCGTACTTATTACATTGTTGGGCCTATGAGCACATTATTTGTGTGCGTCCAATAGACCGACCCATCGAGTCAGGAGAGGCAGGAGTGCAGAGGTTGGGATTCGACGATGGGTCCAGGGTATGCAAACAAGAAGCGAGATCCCAGCCGTGATAGATGACACACGAGTATTATAGACAGGTATGGGAGATGGTGACGATTGTGGATATTTGTTGGAGGCCTTACGGGAACTATATGGTGACAGAGAACATAGCTGAGGAGTTAAGGGGTGTGGAGCGATTGAGGTGGATCACAGGGCACAGGCCGGGTGAGTACGAGAGGATTCCTCTAGATCGTGTGCGGCGACAATTTGGGTTCTGTTCAGGATATACCTATGACATATAGACCATACATGAGGATCGACGCCGAGGCAGCATTCTCACCTCCCCGGCCTACACCTCCAGAAGGGCCAGAAGAGATAGCAGCCGATCGTAGGGTAATGGATGCGGGAACGACAGAGGCCTATAGAGTATGGTGGGTGGCGAGCTGCGAGGCACATGAGCGCCCGACATAGCCGTGATTACAAAGTGAGAGAGATCGCTCATAGGATTTAGTTCACCAAATTTCAAACACAGTGAATGAGACAACGGGATTGTTATAGGTTTCACAAGCATGAGTGGAGATACTGAGGCAAGATTCCTCCACGCGAGAGGATGTATTCGTATGTTACAGAGATGTTGGGATCGATGGGAGGAACCAATGGCAAGTGGCACCTTTGAGGATGGAGAGGCGAACCGAGGGGCATCAAAGGATCACGATCACCACCGATTCGGGAGGAGGCGCAAGGGTCTAAGTGAATTTCATAGGAATATAAGAATAAATAAGGATTCTCGACCTGCGAGTTAATGATAGAGAAGGTGTATTTGTTTAACATCTAAAATAAAACTAAATATGTATGTTGTTTTGAGTGATGATAATAATAAGAATGGTTGTGTTTTGGATGTTGTTTTTGTTTGTTTTGAAAAAGGATAAAGATGAATGTTGGCAAATAGAAATACACAAAAACTATTTATATTTACAACACATGATAGGGTATGGTAGGGGATGGTCGAGCTAACCTTGGGAGACCCCATGTCTCCTAAGTGCTACCTACATAGCCCATTGCACAAAGCAAGGAGGGGCCTCAGACCGATGTAGTTCTCCCTTAGGACCAGGGAGAGGTGAATTTAGGCAATTTGGTTGTGGTTAGGCAATTTTTCGGTTGGTAAAAAATTGATGTTGGTAGGGTAATGTTGTTGGTGTTGGTAGGGTAATGTTGTTGGTGTAGGTATAGGTGAAGCGAAAGTTAGCATACCCAAGTAGTAGGGAATCGTGTCCTGATTAAGGTCAACACACAATCCTAGAGTCGAGAAAAAGAGGCAAGAGTGTCCCGTAGTTGAGAAGAGCTAAACAAACCACATATTAATGTAGGATGAGCTTGAATCCCTAGGTACCTTGCATAGGCGAGAAGTCGATAGGTGAAAAGAGTTGTATAATCACAATATATCGGATATACGTCACGTCCCTTGAGTTTTGTTGTTTTTGACGAATGGTGAGGTGAGGTGGCCATAGATAGCCGGGGTGCAGAGAACTTATTATAAGATGATTATTCTGACGAAAGAGAACCAAACCTAAATAGACAAGTCCATGACTCAAAAGTGCTTTGAAATACTGATTTTATTTTTATTTTATTTTTCTGGATATAGACTGATCGATGTAGGAAGTCTACATGGGATATGTATTTTGTTGTTCTTGAGGTTTTCACGAAGCGATCAATGCGAGAAGCTTCGATAAAAGGCTGATGTGTATAGTCTGTCCTTCAAGGGAGCAATATTTATAGAGCTTGAGAATGCGGTGTTTATGTATAGCTGTCCTTCGGGGGAGCAGTCTATATATAAGAGCAGCAATAGTTTGGCATATAGTTGTCCTTCAAGGGAGCAGTCTATGTATAATTTTAGAGGTCTAGATGTCCGTTGGGCATAAAGCATCTAGTTTTGTAGGAAGTTTGACTCAAGAAAATCCCATAAGTGTTTAATTAAGAATGTGTCATTTTGATACTTTGAAGTCATGGACTAGACTAAAAAGGGGAAGGCATCTTTAAGGGGAGGTGATAATCAAACCATGTGAGCTTGATTTGATTTTGAGATGTAAGAAACAAAGTGTATGCGGTGGTAAATGAGCTCAAGGGATGAGCGCAAGGTAGATAAGAAGTGATATAACACTGAATTCAACAGTAGAATGGTCGAAGATGCAAGGCATTAAGGGGCTTAGCTCAGTTTACCATTAAGCTTGCTAAATGATAAGTGCCTGATCCATAAGTGTGAGTGATAATGTAAGGCCCAATCCAATTAGGAGCAAATTTTCCATGTTTGCTCTTTTCTAGTTTGGTTACATGTTGATTCTCTTTGAGGACAAGATCACCAACCTTAAAGGTACGCTCATGAAGTCGCTTATCATAAGCACGCTTGATGTGTTTTTAGTAGATTTGAAGGTGATCAAGAGCCGTAAGATGTCGCTCTTCAAGAAGCTCTAATTGGGCTAACCGCTCTTGGAAATCATCGTTGGTGAGAATATCCTCAAGAGATATTCTAAGGAGGGTATTTGTATTTCGAGAGGCAAGACAACCTCTGTACCATATACCAAAGAAAATGGTGTGGCATTAGTGGAGGTACGAATGCTAGTACAATAAGCCCAAAGGGTAAAGAGAATGTGATCATGCCAATTTCTTCCAGAATCATTAACAACTTTCATGAGGATTTTGGTTAGGGTTTTATTAGAAGATTTAGCCTCACCATTGGCCTGTGGATAGTAAGGTGATGAGAAACTAAGTTTGATACCAAAGTTGTCACAAAGGTCTTGTAACAACTTATTTTTGAAAGATTTACCATTATTTGTTATTAGGCAATGAGGAATACCAAAACGACAGATAATGTGATGGTTAACGAATTCGACAATTTTTTCTTTTTTGGTTGAAATGAGTGGAATGGCCTCCACCCATTTTGTGTAATATTCAGTTGCTATGATTATCCAACGGTGACGTTGCGAAGAGGGCGGGTGAATCTCACCAATAAGGTCTAAACCCCATTGTGAGAAAGGCCAAAGATCTTGTGTGACCTGTAGCGGATGGCTAGGAGTATGTTGAAGGTTGGCATGTTGTTGACACATAACACAATGCTTAACATATTCGTAGTAGTCGTTATTAAGAGTAGGCCAATAATAGCCTAGGTGAAGGATCCGTTTGGCCATGGCAAGGCCGCTAAAATGTCTACCACAAATACCATCGTGGATTTGTTGGATGGTATAGGTGACCTCCGCACCGGTTAGACATCAAAGGAGGATGCCATCAAAGCCACATTTATAGAGGAGTCCCCCCATGACGACATAACGAGAAACATTTTTAAGAAAAGCACGTTTTCCGGTACTAGTTAGGTCAGGTGGGAGAACAGAGGTTGTAAGGTAGTCATGAAATTGGTGGTACCAGGTATCCTGCGAATTAGCAGACACATTATTTATCATACAAACAACCGGGGCTGAGTAAGATGGGGCAAAGAGTTGTTGGACCAAGATGAATATGTCAGAGTCAGTTGGTGAGGTAGGAATTTGTGAGGCTAAGCAAGCCATAGTATCCGCAAATTTGTTAGTGGAGCGGGGAATGGTCTGGATAGAATAACGAGTAAATGAGGTCAAAAGTGAATCCACGTAATGTTTGTACTTTTGAAGTTCCTCATTTTTACATTGGTAGATGCCCATAACTTGGTTGACTACCAATTGAGAGTCACCAAAAATGTTGATAGATTTGACACCTAAGTGTAACACAACTTGGAGACCCAAAACAAGGGCCTCGTATTCCGCTGTATTATTAGTGTAGGGGAAATCGAGCCGAAATGAAAGAGGCATAGGCTCAGCATCAAGAGGAATGAGAACAACACTTGCCCCTCCACCGCGCTGGCATTTGGAGCCATCGAAGAAGAGGGTCATTAGATACGACTCTTCCCTGAGTGAAAGAGTGGCGATGAGTTCATCGGGGAAATTAAAATTGGTAAATTGTTCCCCAAGTAAAGGGGCCTCCGCGAGTTGGTCTGCAATAGTTTGTCCTTTGATTGACTTCTGGTGTATAAATTCAAGGTCGAGGTCAGCAAGGAGCATAAGCCATCGGGTGATGCGTTGGTTTAGATGTGGTTTGGCATACATATAATGAATGGGGTCCATGTTGGTGATGACAAAAGTTTTGTGATTCAGGAGGTAGTGTCGGAGTTTGGTGGCTACGAATGATAGGGCTAGGCACAATTTTTCTACATGTGTATACCTAGTCTCGTAATCCACGAGAGTACGACTTATATAATAAACGGCTTGTTCTCACGATGTGCCGAGTCCCGATGTGCGAGCATGGCTCCTACGGCGTGGTCGGTGGCGGAAAGGTAAAGGTAGAAAGGGCGATCGTCTTGTGGTGGGATAAGCACGGGTGGCTGCAAGAGATAGGCTTTGAGAGCTTCAAAGGCTTGGTGACACTCTTCGCTCCATTGAAAGGCAATGTCCTTTTTAAGAAGGTGATGGAAAGGCTGACATCGATCCGAGAGTTGGGAAATGAAACGCCGGATAGATTGAAGTTTACCTTGCAAACTACGCAATTGTTTGAGGTTTTTGGGTGGGGGCATTTCTAGGATAGCTTTGACTTTAGATGGATCGACCTCAATGCCACGCAAAGAGACGATGAAGCCAAGAAGTTTTCCCGAAAGAACACCAAAGACACATTTCTTTGGTTGAAGCCGGATAGAATATTGTAACAGGCGATCGAAAATAATGGTTAAAACATCGAGATGTTCACTACGATGTTTAGATTTTCCAAGCAGATCATCGACATAATCCTCAAGGATAGTGTGCATAATGTCATGAAAAATGTAATTCATAGCCCACCGATAGGTCGTGACCAAAGATTCTTAAGGCCAAACGGCATGACACGATAATGTAAAGGTTCCCAAGGAGTAATGAAGGCGCTTTTATGTTGATCGGCCGGGCTACCAAAATTTGATCAGTGTCCCGAAAAGCCATCCATAAGAGAAAGCATTTCATGGCTCAGCAGTGAGATCAACAAGTTGATCAATACTTGGGAGGGGGAAGTCATCCTTGGGGCAAGTGAGGTTAAGGTCTCAGAAATCCATGCATATCCAAAGTCCCCCCGTCACTTTAGTGACATGTACGATGTTAGAAATCCATCGGATAGTCAATAGGCAAGTTGAAGGAAACAGAAAAGGAGTCATTGAAGCTCTTCTTTGACCAAGAGGGCAATGCGTGGATGTATTTTTCTCGCTTTTACTTTGACTAGTTTGGAATCGGTTTTAGGGTGATGTTATGGACAACAATGTCGATCAATTCCCGGCATGTCAAGCGTAGGACCAAGCGAAAGCTTGGTCAGCGGTACGGAGAAAGGTAATAAAGGTGACTTGTTCGATGCGTTAAGGGATTATCTGATCTTCACAATGTGAGGATCCTCCTCTCGTGTGGATGTTAATTTCTATAGTAGACTCATTCAACATGGTTTGAGTTTCGGATGGTAAGGCGCGTGAATATAGGAGTCATCCACACCAAGGTAAGTGAGGATGGAGTCATCATCCCGGCACTCAACAACATTAATTGAAGGTGAATCCTCTTCGATCATGTCCGGATACGTAAAGGGAAGAGAAGACGGGTCCTCATTATCACGTTGATAAGTGAGAGGACCTAGGAAGATAGCATTTATGAAAAAAAAAAGTTATGAGGGATAGATTCGTGGATCTATCGACTATGGTGATGATGGCAAAATGGGTGATGATGGTTTGGTAGGGGTGATGTCGTCATCTTCCAGAGACAACTGACACGAGGTTCCTTCGGTGTAAGTGTTCCAGGAAATCCGAGACCACTACGATCATTGTGCTTGCATGTAGTTACGGGAATGATTATATGTCGGCCTTGTTCATAAATACCAAAACCAAAGCCTTTCCAAGCATAACGAGTCAAGAAGGTGAGGGCGAAAAACGATGATTTGTTAGGTATTGAAAATTAGATTGAAAGGAACCACACCAAGAGGAGGTTCAGTGGGTAACGAGGATGCGCGACACCCCCATACGTTAGGTTGGTGCGGCAATGAGGTGGTCCGTAGGGGATTACTTCCCCCACGACGGTCATAGGTAGGATGTGCATGTAACTATCCGTACTCCTGTGGGGTATGGAAAGAACTAACATTATATAGGCGATACTCCCCAAATATGTAAGGCGTTGAAAAACATCTACTAAGGGGTCCGAGGTTGGGATGTTAGCTACGGAAAGGAAGTGGTATTTGCGACGGTGGTTTCATTGGTCAAGGTGTAGGTGCTTTGTTGAAGTGGATGATAGAGGTGTGGTTGGAGTGGTTGGTTGGTTAGATGAATAGGTGTCTTGACTGTACAAGCACATCATTAGGGTGATATAACATATTGCAGGTTTTGAAGGGGGAGGATCAGCTTTTACACTGTAGGACTTCCCCTCATACTCAAATTTTATGCATCTATGTAAGGTGGAGGGAACGCATCCCATAGCCCTGGATCTAAGGGCGGCCTAACAACATATTGTATTAGAACTCCCTCAAGGACATAGAAGAGTTCGGGTAAAGTACGCGTGGTCCTACACGAATGTTAAGGATCACGGTGCCTAAGAAGTAATAGATCATGACCGCAACATGATGGGGTTGGCGCACATATGCAACTAGAAGGGATATTCATTTGTTGGAAGGATTTTGAAGAGATGATTTTTAGGCTAGTGCCCCGCAATCATAACACGACGTACCCAAATGTCCCGGACGTAAGTTTCGAGATGAAAAGAGCAGGGTCGATCTTCAAAGACCAAAGTCGATAATTTCGTCTTCGGAGAAACTCGACAAGAACGGCTTGCTTTGATGACAGACAGTAAGTGGTGGGGAGATGGGTTGTTTGGTGAGCAAAGCAACGTGATTGGGTGTGAGAATGGAGGTGACAGGAAAGGTTTCATTAGGTAAGACCTCTATCCCTTGAAGGATTTCAACGAGAGCTTGTCGATGAGATTCAAGTCCGAATGAGATCATACATTGTCATTTTTACAGTGATTGGTGAAGTCTGTTTGATCATGGTTCGGTGGGCAACTCCATTGAGACGGGGTAGGTGGGTCCACGAATAACCACTTTAGGTGGTGGTGTGATTGGGATGGTGGACGGAGAAAGAGAGGCTGCAGGTGTGCTTTCTTTTGCTTTCCCATTATTTTTCTGCCCTCGAGTAGCAACACTAATCATATTGATCTCATGAATACGAGAGCAGGAAGACGGTAGGGATAAGTCATGGTCTTTGAGAGGTGGGGCTGTAATAATGATAGATCTTGGTGAGGTGGGGATAGGTGGTATAGGAGAGGGAATTGAAGCTAAAGGTCTCTCTCTTCGTAAGTTGTCTTTTTTAACTTTTTTATCTGAGAGAGGTGACTGACGAAGTATGGCTTTCAACGCTTTACATCCCTCTATGTCATGTCCCGGTGTGCGGTAAGTAAGCATAGATTTTAGACTCATCATAACCTATAGGTCGAGGTTTAGATGGATCATAAGGTCTAAGTGAGGGTAGAAAAATGGTCGCATTCTCCACCAACATAGCAAGGATTTTGGCGTAAGACCCTTTGAGTGGGTTAAATTCAGAGGAAGATGAGGCTATTGACGGGGTAGATTCTGGTGATGATGTGGTATGGTTGGTTTGTATGGGTGGTGGTTTAGCCAAGGAGTTTTGATAATGGGTTTTAACTAAATGTGGCTTCTTTGGCGCAGAAGCTTATGTTTAGTCAAGTTAGATGATGAGGCCACGATGATGATGTGGTATCGTAAAACAACCACGGAGAAATAGGAGTGACAACAAACAAATCTTTTGATGATGGAATTTGTTTAGGGTTAGGAGGTGGACATGATACGCGGGGTGACGGTGTTGATGTACCCTTGATCTCTCGTATGGGTGCGTAAGGTGTAGGTCATTTTAAAGAAAATGCATGAGGTATGATATATTGATGCAAGGTGGAGGGATGAGGTCCCAATATGGAAGGTAGGTGTGACGATGGTTTTAGTTGTGATAGAGGCATAGGTTGAGGAGATTGAGTCTATCTCCTAAGTGGATGGATGGCTTTATTTTTAGATAAATCAAGCCGCTTAGGTGGGTGTGTTAGACTGGGTATTGGTGAGGTCCCAAGCGTAGGGGAAGATTGGGTTAGGTTAATAGAGGTGGATGAGGTATTTGGTAGAGATGAGGGGGGTGAAGATGAGGACATAGGCATTTTAAGCTTCTGTAAACACTTCGGGTATATGGTAGAGGCATCTGGGTCGGTCATCTGCATTTGAGTAGAATATGGCGTACTCAAACGTTCCCGTAGGACTTGTCTATCTTCTGGGGAATGACAGTCCTCACGTGTGAATAGGAACTTTTTATGGAAGAAAGGTGGGTTGTGATTCCAAACCGTGGGTGTGATACAGGGGGTAGATGAGGCACTGTATCAATGGGCGTTAAGAGGTCAACCGGTCACTGAAAAGATTTAGGTGATGAAGAACTAATAGGTAGGAGGGCGTGTTTGAGAGGATCCGTCATGTTTAAAGAATGTGGTGATGTCGGTTCAAGAGGTTTCTTGTCTAAGGATGACAAAAGAAGTGGCGAGCCTTCCTCTTGTACAGCAAGAATGGTAGAAGGAGACGTTTGGGAAATAGATAAGTTAGATAAAATCTGCTCACATTCTTGCAAGGATGTGGTATAAGAAGGCTCATTTGTGAGAAGGGAACTCTGGGCGTTAATTCTTTGATGGGTAAAGGAACAACAAGGATTTCATCTTGTCTTGATGGTGATGAAGGGGGTTCGGGTTCCTACGTTAGTGAAGAGGCTTGATTCAGAATTTTTTCGATAGAGGCTTTTGGTGGAGAGTCGAAGATCGCGTGGATTTCATGAAACACTCTCCTCAGCTAAGATATCTTGGTTTATATTACTATTAGAAGAGTGATTCGGGAATGGTTTGTTGAAAATTTTCAAATTTTGGTTAACAGGGGCGTTAGGATTATCGAGGGCTATATCCCCTACATCAACCATTTCCTGCACTATGTTTTTCAACATCTTGCAGTTTTCATGACTGTGTCCCTTCACGCGGTGGAAGTTACAGAAGTCATTTTCTTTGTACCAAGAAGGTATGGCACGAGTGGAATCAAACCCGAGTGAGGTTTAACAGAGGTAAGGTAATGGCTCTGCGCTTAAGCAATTTTTCCAATATCACACCATAAGTTTCTCCTAAAGGGGTGTAATTGATGGGCTCAAACTTTATACTTATAGGTGGTTTTGGCGGGTATTAGATGGTGGTTTGGATTTGACCATCACCGCATGCACAGCTCCTTTTGATTTCGAAGCGCTTAATTGGTGATGATTGGTGGTGTTAGGTTTGTTAGTGGAATCTTGGGTTCTGAAATTGGGGTTTTTGTTACGCAAACCATAATTTCTCTTCCTCTAAGGCTTGAATCTCTAGTTTTCGTGCCATAGTAAAGGCCTCACAAATGTTTGGAAAGTTTGAATTTGGAGGGTAGGAGAGATGTGCTTTAAGCGCAGCCCACGTAAAAAGTTTGATAAGTTCGGCCCGAGGCAAGGCATAGGTAGTAAGTTGTTTGATAAGGCCCCGCCATCGTCCAACGAAATCTGCGATAGATTCATCTTCAAATTATCAGATGGCATAGAGGTCGGTGATAGATACTTTCTTGGCAATGTTAATGGAGAAATGATCCAAGAAAGATTGGGCTAGTTGGTTAAAAGAGAAGATTGAGTGCTGGGTTAAAGCACTGTACCACTCCAAGGCGGGTCTTGATAAGGACATGGGAAAGGTGCGGAGTAGTAAGGCATCGTCATGAGCAATTAGATAGCAGGCATGTCTAAATGAGCGCAAGTGTTGTTGAGGATCCTCCTTACTATTAAAACGGGTAAATTTTGGTAATTCCCATTGAGGAGGATATGAATGAAGGGGGACAGAAGGGTGGATAGGCTCCCGACAAACTTGCTCGTATGTCAGGGTGCTACGACTTCCTGAAACAGAAGCCTCCATATTTTGCATTTTGTCCATCATTTTTTTAATTAAATCAGTAGTTGGAAGAGATGATGGTGTGGTTGTGGTAAACGGAGGCGATTGGGCCAAGGGCTAACACTAAAAAATGGTGGGGTTAAATGTTGATAAGGTATGGAGGATGAATGTGTTGAGGTGACCGAATAGGGATGTCCTATATAAGACGTTGAGGTCACCGGATACGTGTGTGGGAATGAAAATGTGGGTGGAGCTTGAGAAGGAAAGCTCGTGTGGATAGGTGGCAGAGAGCAAGTCATGAACGGAACAGTACAAGAGAGACGAGGTAGGAGTAGTCGGTGGTAATGACATGTGGGGCCCAAGATTAACCAAAGGAAAGCCAATCTGTGTCGTATGAACCCCTGAAGCCGCTGGATTGGGAGACGGGGCTAAGGATGCAGAAGGCAAAGCGGAGTTATCAGGCAGAGAAGGAGCTAAATGAGAAGCTATACTGATAGGCATGCCAACAAGGAGTTGACCATCGGGTGTATGGTCAGGGGCATGAGACAAATAGTATTGTACAGTGCTAGGATTAGCGTCCAAAAATTTCACAAATTCTTTATCTCCTACAGGAATTTTAGGAACCTCGCTGGTATCCGTAGGATTCCCTATAGAATGTGAAGGGGGTGATTCAGGAAAAGGCACAGAGCAAGCATGTGAAACCATGGCAGTGGCTTTCTTTTGAGTGATAACAACCATGGACAAGAGTACACAGTAGGGTTCAATCTATCAAGAACAGAAAGAGACTCAGAATGGTGAAATTGGTAGGTTTCTTGTTTCAAAACTTTGAAAGACAATAACCAATATCAGTCGGTAATCGATGTCGATCAGCCAGTAATGCCGCGCGTCGGTAAGCTAACCGATGTCGGTAGAATAGAACTGGTGTAAGAAGCAGTAGGAAGTTGTTGATTTGGTGTTAATAGTGATTAGTATGCCTACCAAACTGTTCTGTAGTGATCACAGAAAACAGTGTATGACAGAGAAACAGAACTGAAAACAAGCAAGAATGCACAAACAAATTAATAGACTAACCCTAGGGTTAATTTTAATCAATTTGGGCTTATGCCTTTAGACGCAGAATGATGTCAATCCTAAACAAAAGACTTAGGGGAAATGTCAAGTTTGTTTTGGCTTATAAGGTTACCTCAATCGGGCGGAGGAATACCGCGGAAAAGGGGGGATGTTTTGAGCTGTTGTGTTAATTATGAAGTGATTCGGTATGTGTTGTGCAGTGAAAGTAAGATTAATTTCTTGTCAATACCATGGAAATCACCCCCATTTGTATGACCTCTACTTAGTCCACGTTCACTAGAATTGAAAACAGAAAGCAAGAATGTAATGCACGTGTTTTAAATCCAAATCGAAAATGATATTCGATGAAGTAAAGAATATGACTTTCCCTAATGCAAAACTGGGAAAGCAAGACAAATTCTTTTACTAAATATAACAAAATACCATGTGAAATTTTTAGAAGAAGAAAACAGCAAGTATGCTCCCTATATGAAAGCAAGCAAGAGAAACAGAAACCCTAAATGGGTCCCACCAGGCGTGCCAAAATGTTTCACACGGAATGTTTCAGCAGTGTGGAATAGATTTGCTTCTATCCTTTCATTCCTTTGAGAAACATATAAGGGTTAGGGCTAGGAGGAATACCTATTGAATGTCGAGAGGGTGTGCGCATACCGTAGAGAAAGATCAGATCGACTGCGAAGAACTCCTTTTTGTCTGGGAAGGACTACCTGTAAGTAAGAATACAAGACCACCAGATTTTAATTAGACAATAAATGAGGGAACTGCCTTGGGCCCAGGAAATATAAAACTTCCTTTCGAAGGTGGTCAATTCCCCTGCTAATATGAATTAACACAAATTCTAACAAATAAGCTATTTTCCAATTACAATTTGTTTACCTTGTTAGAACAATAGAGAAAGGGCTGGTCTTGGTTTAGAATCACGGTGACCGATGCCGGTCACTGTAACCGGTACCGGTTGTTGGTAACCGATATCGGTAGGGGCAATGTTTTAGGGGCTTTTGGTGAAGGTTGGTTGTAAGGTGGTTGTGTTGTTTTATAAGGCTGATAAATGGGTGGGGTTAGGTAATGGGGTGATGAGAAGGACTCAGAGAATATAGGGGGTGTTCTTGGGGTAACGTAAGGGTGGAGGAATGACAGTTAGATGTAGTGTGTTGCTGGGTAGTAGATCTAGGAATAGACTTATGATGGCTGTGATTCAGAAGTTCAAGAAATGTTATTAAAAGGACATACAAGATATTACTTACTGATTATTGATGAGGATGCAGGTCCAAGAACTGTGATGATGACGACAAAACTTAGGTAGGATGACCTGACAATCAGGAGATGAGCTATCTTCCCTCCCGACGAACAGATGAGTGTCACAAGGCTCTGGTTACTCAGTTGCAGTTTTTGGGCTTGATGTCCTTCTCTGCAAACTCTTCTTGTTTCTTTCACTTGTCTTTGTTCACCAATAAATTCTGGATCCTTCCAATGATTTCTCATTTGGATCCACAAAATCCAACCTTTTGTTTTTGGTCGGAGAGGTCATTTACAGGAACCGATGGCGATTCACGCAACCGACGGTGGTCGAGTAGGAACCGGTATCGGCCGTGGCAAAGCGGCTATTTTTGGTAAAATAGCCACTTTCCCTCCTTTTCTCTGAGGGATTAGTCATGGGCTTGGTCAAGTCATTATGAGGTTGGTTTTGGGTGCGGTGAGGAGTAATTAGTCATAGGTGTGGATGTAGACCAAGTTATAGGTCTTAATTAGGTTAGTTTAGGTTAAGACTAGGTCATGATGAGGTGGCGAAATGAGTCGGCAGGTATGGTGATGTGGATTTATTAATTATAAGGTAATTAATAAATAATTGTGTAAGGTTTAGGTGATGAGGTTAGGTTTCAAAATGAGATGCGGGGCACGGGGTCGTAAGACACAAAGTTGGTGTCTACAGCTTGTAATTTTTGGCAAAACTATCCCTTACATTTCTAAAGCAGCTTATTTGCTATTGTTTTCTTACTATTATCCCCCTCGAAACTTACATCTATTTCCAAACTTTTCCATGGCCCCTTTTTGGGTGCAGTGAAGTTGAAGAAGGATTTACAATCTTCTTCCGCACTTCCTCTTTGTGAGCATAAATAGCCTTTAATTTTTGTTCCTGTCTTATGGCCTTTTCAACAACCCCTTCCATAGTGGTAGGGCTATGAACATCGACCTCTCCCCCTATCATGGGATTTAGTCCCATGATGAATTTCCGTATTCTGAACTTCTCGTCAGTTTGATACTGCGGTACATACTTAAGGAGTTTTGTAAACCGCTCCTAGTATTCAGTTACGTTAGCTTCCCTTGAGCTAAGTTCTGGAATTCTGTCATTTTCTGATCATAGAAAATTTTTGGCAGCCAACGTTGCCTAAAATATCCCTTAAATTGATCCCAAGTGATATTGGTCTCATCAATATTTAGCTCAGCTTTACGGCTGTCCCACCATGAAGATGCTTCGTGGGAAAGTTGATAGGCTCCCCAAATAGCTTTGGTTTCCTCCGAGAAGTTTCTTATTGCAAATTACTTCTCCATTTTGCTGAGCCAATTCTCAGCTCCATCTCCTAATGTGGTGCCATCATATTTAGGTGGACTTATCCTTTTTATATCATTAGTGAGTTCTCACGCCAACCTGGCCTTTTTGTTTTCTCTCGTTGAACAGGTGCATTTCAAGAGTTATTATCAACACCCACATTGGGGTTGTCCTCGTGAGGTAGCTGATTGTCATTACGACTTCTTCATCCTCCTCATTTCTCATTACTTGCTGCTCAAGTACAGCCAAATGATCTCTTGTGTCCAATTGGGCAGCAAGGATCTCATCAATTTTTGGGTTGTTGCAGCCCCTTCTTCAGTGGAGCATTATTCACAATGTTCCCCCTTGTTCTAACCATTTTCTGTTATAAGAAAATTCAGGTTTTTATCATATTATGGACACACATGTCCAAGAGCTGCAACCTTCACTCAAACCAAGATGTAACATTCCCAATTTAGTACATTAGAACAAGATTTTTATTTTTTTGATAAATGCTTCCTAGTTGTAAATACATAATTTAGAACTCACAAATATAAACAACCATTCTCATAACAGAGATAACCATATGCGCATTGTAATGACTCAATGCACCACCGATCTATTCATTCCATGACTCCGGTGATCTACCGATCTATTTATTTTGTTTCACGTAGTTGGCGTTTTACAAACTCTTCACTCTCGCGGTTCTCTTCCCTAATCTGGGATTTCGAATGCTCGTCCAAGGAACCTATCTCGAATAATTGTTACCATTATTCATCGACATCTCATCCCTTAGACTAGGTGACATAGGACAACGCAATCAAGCAGCTTGCGATACTTTGGCCAAAGTTTTGAAACATACTTGCTTCATGTCTCATATTCCTTGACGGCATACTCGTCAATCTGGAATATGTCCTCCACCCTACTCTGATGTTATATAGAATGTCCCATACTGACTTCTGTCAGTCATCCCTCCCCCAAGTCATTCACTCAAGAATGGATTAATAACATGACAACGTTATAAGGATGCTCTTGAGGACTAGGGATAAGCTGACATACTGGATAAACCCTAGTTAACCCAGTGTGTCAATGTACCCCAAATCTCCAAGGGCAGCCTCATAACATGACCATGTTCCTAACCAGATCCCGAGTAAAACTTGTTTGATTTTAAGGTGTAAATCTTAATGATCAATGCAAAGGGTGTCGCCATAAGCCACCTGCATTGTTGTATCCTCGAGAAGATCCTAATCTTCTCGAGGGTACAACCCTACAGTCAACATGTGCCGACATCCTACAAAACCACCTCGGAAAGATCTACTTATCTTTAAGGTGTTACTTACGTTGAGTTAAAGTTATACTTTAAGACGCTCCTTTTAGGGTAGTCTTTTCCCAACCCCTGGGTTCCTCACCTTAGAATCACCTTTCTTATTAAGACCCATTCCACAAAGAGAAGTTTAATAAGATTTAGGTCTCAACAAGGAGATCACTGATTCACAATAATCTTAATCAACGAAAATGGGTAGTAGCCCTAAGTCTCCTCTTAAGGATGATAAATATACCTTTTTAGGTTTAAATCGGTTTTCCAAAACTGTATTATATCATGCTTATTTGTATTAAGATATAGTAATTTTAAATCATTTAATATGTTGTCTTGACTTAGATCAAGGTTAGGAGTAATAAATTACTCTTCCCGTTCAGCTTCCTGTTAAGGTTTATTTTAACCTTAGCTTCCCGAAGAACAATGGGCTAATTTCTAATTTAGCCTTATATAGAACATAACAGAACTACCAATCATTTACAAGTATCTAGCCACATAATCTTTACAAGGCTTACTTAGAGAATCCTAATAACTTCAAGGTATAAAAATAATAAAAATGCATTTAAAAAATTTGAACTGAATAAGTTCAATTCATCAAGATACAAATGCAGCCACATAAGTAACAATCCCTCATTCCATTCATTTCTAAGCTAATCAATTACAATTTATGCATTCAAATACTGATACAATACTCAACAGCAAAAGAACAACCTTCTTCATGTACTACATTTAGAGAATCACGTTAGACTTCATCAAAAATGAAATTAAACACTTTGAATATCATATCGATCTGCGTGCCTTTACCACTTACAACAACCGTCTGCCAAAATTGTCAACACGGTCGGGCCTTCGGAACCGAGCATGACAAGCACTAATTCTTAAAACAATTTCAATCCACCAATTGTTCTCATTAAACAACCTATTTAAATGAAATCATTTCTTCAAACTCTTAACATAAATCAGTGCTATTCATCTTCATATATTTCTACATGACCTTAAACGCATGACTCATATTATAGATGTCAAATAATCCTTAATACCTTTCAAACAATTCATTTTATATATTAGAGACTAAGAACAAATGAATACTAGCATTCTAAAGACAGCAATACTCCAACAAGAATGTTTATAACAATTAATCAAAGGTAGTTTATAACATTCAACAAGCTCAACTGTCTTAATTCTTTTATAATCATAACACATTTCAATGGTATTGACAAGTATACCTACTTATACAAAGAACACACATTTTATACCATTCTCTCCATACAATACCATGGTCTATTCTTGTTTTCCCTTACCGTAGAGATTACATAAGGATTCAAGAAGAAAGCACACAAAGTTTCTAGACTAGGAGAGAGAGTATTTCTTATTCCACTTATTATACATCAACATATAATTTATAGCTTAGGAGAAGGAACAAAGTCAATTAGATTCTCATATCTATCATGTAATCTTCTGGACTCGCATCGACTCCTCTAGAATAACGCAATTACATTTACTCATGCAATTAAAAAATCGAGATCACAAGAAGAAACTACGCTTTCATCTAAATTCAATAACAAAATCACCTGTAGCTATTAAGCAATACAAGATCTCTCGCGACAAAGCAATAGTAAATAATCCAACCATAAAAGACTCAACAAATATTTTCCATACATTCATCAACATGAAAATAACCAATGCCATCACCTAACATGGATCAGCTAGGACCTCTTTATTACAAAGTGAAACATGAGACTAGATAACACTATAAACAAATGACGTTTCCATATGTAATTATGAAAAACAATAGGGTCTCAAACAAATTCGAGTTTGTAAAGAAAATCCATCCCTTAATTCCTCATAATCGAACTCAAGAACATAAACACATCAATATTAAGAAAGAGTCTATTTAATATGCATGCACAGTGAGGACTTAAATCAGGAATCGAGCCAACACGCAACATATCAAGAACTTCATCAGATTCGTGTTTAAATGAAAATACCGCAAGGACTACAACAAAGGTCAAATCCAACCAAGACTACAACCGGGTTTCGATTGAAGTCGAATTCATACGACAACAATTCAAGGACTCCAACAGAGTCAAAACCAATAAGTATTCACAACAAAGCTTCTACAGGAGTCGAAAACATACTATCCATTTCAAGGATTCCAACAGTATTCACAACAAAACTTCTACAGAAGTCAAAAACATAAGTTACGTTTCAAGAGCTCCAACGGAGTCAATACCATATAGTATTCTCAACTAAAATTCTACAGAAGTCATAAACATACTATCCATTTCAAGGATTCCAACAGTATTCAGAGCAAAACTTCTACAGAAGTCAAAAACATAAGTTACATTTCAAGAGCTCTAACTAAGTTTAATACCATATAGTATTCTCAACTAAACTTCTACAGAAGTCGTAAACATACTATCAATTTCAAGGATTCCAATAGTATTTAGAGCAAAACTTCTACAGAAGTCAAAACATAAGTTACATTTCAAGAGCTCCAACGGAATTTAACCCAAAATTGCAAACACAGTGAGGACTTCCACTATAGTCGCATTCAAGTAGTATAATCACAAAGAAGCATTCCAAACGAAGAAACTTCAAGTATTCACAAAGCAAGATTCAACAGATTCAATCAACAAAAAAAGCACAAATGGGTCTTCAATCGAAATGAATCCAAAAGGAAGAATAAATACAGAAACATTCCAACAAGGTCTTCGATTAACCCGAGATTCCTAATTCCACAAGAAAAGAAGAACCAAAACATTGCTTCAAACCAACAAAGACTAAAATCACCTGAACAGAGTTGTTTTAATGAAAGCATTTGGAGTAAAGCAAGATTTTTAAAAGTCAGGGCCTATCATGCCCGGTAATGTCACTTAAAACATCTCAAGAAGACCTCTCGAATGTGCTCGCACCTTCACTTCTTCTTCCACGATAGATTAAACAACAATAAATTGTTACCTTCATGCCTTATAAACTTTCCCCGACAGAGAAAAGAGCTAGATATTCTCATAGTTGCCATGCAACACAAAGTAGACTGGTTCAAAGAACCAATGATCAAACAGAGAGAAAAACAGAGCATATGGAAAACCAAACAACCAACTAGTTTTCTCGTTTGCATGCCTTCCCAAGCAATCCGCTCGGAACCGAAGTTCATCAATGACATTAACTCCAAGATTCCCACCTATTTTCCATCATTGACAAATGAAAAAAACCCATTCCAAATTTGGTGATGCTGCCACGTCAGGTCCCAATAGCCGTTAGAAACCTCCGCCAAATCCCAAGTCCTTCATCCTTATACACCTCATTTAATGCCATGGAAACCACCGCCCATGGCTCGCACCCCTTCATAGGTCCCCTTCCAACCATGATCAATAGTTAAGATAGGTTACAAACATAGGTAGATCATAATGTAAGACATTAGTCTTACTTCATAGTGCCAGGTGTAGCTAACCTTAGGAACATTTAGCTTGTAATTTAGGGCTAGGTTAGATTAATAATAATTTAACCAATAGGTTATAGTTTAGGTTAAGGTTATTAACCTTAACGAATCCATTCTAGGTCTCACAAGTAGGACCGATCAGTATAAGAACCAATAGGGTATAACATTCCCGAAATGGATTCTATCTAGCATTGATAAAAAGCTTGCAGTATACACCAGAATTTATTACCTGGCTTAAGGTCTAGGCCTTCCTGATATTACGATATCGGGAACCAATTCATTTAACACGATCAGCCTGAGTTAGACTCCGGAATTGCTTATTCAACACATTCAGACCTTGCAACTTTCGTAAGGTCTATAATTTTTGTTCATCCAGAATAAACTTAAAACATCTCTTGGATCAATGCAACTGATCCAAGGCTGAGTCATAAAGATGGGTAAATCCACAATTCATCCCGAAATCAGATTGAACTCAGGTGTTAAAAATGAAAGAAATAAAAGAGTCCAAACATATTCCGACTTAAGTCAAAGATCTTCAAACGCAAAGAAGATACAATCCAGATCAAGCATGACTTCACAATCAAAGGAACACGCCCTTATATAGAATAAATCATATATCAACACTTGAGTGCTCAGGAGGAAGTAACAACAGTTCAGGGTGTTACATGCTTCCCTCCTAAAAGATTCATCGTCCCGATGATTACATATTTTTGATTTACCTTCAGGTCAACCAATTTATTAGTTCACAATACAAGAGACCAATTTCATCATGAATTATTTTCTCATATGAATGTCATGATATAATTTATTCAACCTGAATAGTGTTTGCCTCAAAGTTGGCTTACATAAAGACATGAAAAGACAAATTCATAATCATTTTTTTTTGTCAACAGATTCCATTCTGTTCAAAAAGAAAGGGAAAAGAAATTTTCATCTCTTCCAGATTTTCCCAAGTTGCACTCTCTTCGTTAAACTGGTCCCACTGGACCTTACATTGTTGTATTTCATGATTTCTCAAATGCAATTTGTGAGTTTCCAGCACTCGTGTGGGTTTAACCACGATTATTCCTGGGTCTTGGACTTGCAAGGAATTCCAATTTAAGACATGTGACAAATCTGAAATGTATTTCTTAAGCAAATAAATATGGAAAACATCATGCATGTGAGACAAATCAGGTGGTAATGCTAATCGATAAGCTACATGATTGATTATTTCGACAATTTCGAAAGGTCCCATGTAATGAGGTGATAACTTGGTAGCCTTGCCAAAAGTTATAGAACTCTTTACGGGTTTAACAAAAAGAAAAACCTTCTCACTAAGCTCAAACCTTCGATTAACCCGCTTAAGGTCGGCAGATAGCTCTTCGCCTATCTCTGCTACTTCCTTTAATCGCTCACGAATCAACTTTACTTGTTGTTCCATTTCAAAGAGGATTTCTTGTCCAATTACCACTTTATCCTCAATACTATCCCAACTAACAGGGGTTCTCGCACTTCCTTCCATAAAGTGCTTCAAAAGGTGCCATTTTAATAGATGAGTGATAAGTGTTGTATGCGAACTCAACTATTATAAGATACTCTTCCCATTTATGTTGCTGATCCATGGAATACATTCGCAACATATCTTCCAACACTTGATTTACTCTCTCGGTTTGTCCATCCATTTCCGGATGATATGCAGAACTGAAGTTTAGTTTCGTTCCAAGAGCTGTATTAAGCATTTGCCAAAATCTTGATGTCATTCTAGGATCCCTGTCAGATATAATCAATTCTGGTACACCATGTAACCTGAAAATTTTGTGCATGAATCTTTTGGCCAACACTGGTGAATCATCCTTTAGATTTCCAGCGATGAAATGAGCTACCTTAGTTAGTTTATCTACAACTACCAGGATAACATCATGTTTATTCCTGGACATAGGTAACCCTTGTACAAAGTCCATGCTTATTACTTGCCATTTGTACTGTGGTATGCTATGGGGATATAATAGTCTAGCAGGGTGCATGTGTTCTGCCTTAACCCGCTGACATTCTAGACAATGAGTCACAAAATCAATAACATCCTTTTTCATACCTTTCCAAAAGTATTGTTGTTTTAGATCAGCAAGCATTTTTGTGATACCCGGGTGTCCAGAGAAGGGCGAATTATGAAATTCAACTAACAAATTCTTTCTCAAATCATTTAACAAAGGTACATATACCCTATTTTCATAATGTAAGATTCCTTATCAAAATGAAAACCTTTATACCTTTCATCATTAGGTTCTGCAGCAAGCGCTGCTTTTACTTGATAAAAGTATATATCAGATTCTGAGGCACTTTTTACCTCATCCTTAAACTGAGTTCTTAATGTTATAAGAGGATAAATGTGCTTCCTACGACTTAGAGCATCTCGCTACTCTATTCTCTTTTCCTTTGATGTAGCTAATATCAAAGTCATATTGAGATAAAAACTCTAACCACCTTCTCTATCCGGCGTTTAGATTAGGCTAAGTGAAAATATATTTTAGTCCTAAGTGATCAGCTTTAAACTCAAAAGGTTTCCCAAGTAAATAGTGTCTCCAGGACTTGAAGCGCATGAACAATGGCAGCAAGCTCCAAATCATGAGGGGCATAATTCAGCTCTATGTAACTTAAGTTTTCTACTTTCATATGCTATGACTTGATCATTCTGTAACAAAACACCACCAAGGCCTTCCCCAAAAGCATCGCCATTACAATGATAAAGCTCCCATTAGGTCCTGCACGCTAATATAGGTGTTAAAGTCAACTAGCTTTTCAAACTTTTGAAAGCGCTTTCACACTTATCATTCCAAATAAATTTCTTATCCTTCTTCTGCAATAATGAGGTTATTGGTGCAGCCACTTTAGAAAAATCCTTAACAAATTTTCTATAATAACCAAAGAAGGCCCATGAAGCTTCTTACTTCATGTACATTATTTAGTGCAAGCCACTCATTGATTGCCACTATTTTTGAAGGATCCACAAAATTCCTTCCTTACTAATGACATGACCAAAATAGTGAACTTCGTATCAAAGAAAGAACATTTGGATAACTTACCATATAACTTTCTTTTTCTCAAAATTTCCAAAACTCTCTTCAAATGCTCATTATGCTCATCAACACTTTTAGAATAAATGATAATATCATCCAAGAATACTAGTACAAACTTGTCCAAATATTCTTGAAAGATATTATTCATTAAGTTCATAAAAGTTGCATGGGTGCATTAGTTAATCCAAAGGGTAGAACCATGAATTCATAATGTCTCATGCACTGGTTCGGAAAGTTTTTATGAATATCTTCTTCTCTAATCCTTAATTGATGATAACCAGATCAAAGATCTATCTTGGAATAAACCGCTGCCCCACGCATCTGATCAAATAGATCATCGATCCTTGGAAGTGGGTATCTGTTCTTGATTGTTGCCTTGTTTAACATCCATTAGTCAATACACAGCCTAAGTGTTACATCCTTCTTTTTACAAATATTACTGGTGCTCCCAAGGTGAAACATTTGGTCTAATCAAACCTTTAGAAAAAGTTCTTGCAATTGTGCCTTAAGCTTGACTAAATCTTTGTAGTAGTCATCCGATAAGGTGCTTTGGAAATAGGTTCCGTTCTGGTTTGATTTCAATAGTGAAGTCAAATTCCCTTTTGGGAGGTAAACCCGGTAATTCCTCTGAAATACATCCTTGAAACTTTGAACAGAGGGAATCATTTCATGGAATCACCATCTTCTTCTGAAAATTCAGATATCTTTACTGCATAAAGGGTACATCCTTTGTTTTGAGCCTTTTTAAGTTTGCATAGTGACAGGCGCTTTCTAACCGAAATTTCCCGTTTCACATCTTGAATCTCTGTTTCCTTCACCCGATCATCTAAACATTTTATTTTATTTTCATAGCAGATTACTTTTGATTTATGGTCAACTAACCAATTAACTCAGATGACAATGTCATAGGATCCTAAAGGTGCAACATAGAGGTCAACTTCAATGCGGAAAAGTTAGGTAAGTCAAGGACTGCCCCAAAAAGACACATACTCACTGTATGAACAGAGTTATTACCATACTGTACAGTCCAAGATTTATCCATTTTTCTAGCTTTTCTCTTAAGTTTAGAAGCAAGTTTACTAGAAATGAAACATTCAGTAGCTCCTGTATCAAAAAGAATAGTGACAGGTATGCCAAATAACTTACCCAAAACTTCTATAGGTGTCACTTGCTTTTCAGCTTGCTTGTCTGCTACTGCAGCATGTATCTTATGCTGCTGATTACGATCATCCTTCTTCAAAGGGCACTGATTTGCATAGTGGTCTTTGCCACAATTGTAGCAGCCTCCTACAGGTCCCTTTTTAGGCTCAAAATTACTTCCAGCCTTAAAGTTATCACGTTGTCCTCCATAGGGTTTCTGCCCATTGTTATAATTTTTGGCAAAACTATCCCTTACATTTCCAGCAGGCTTATTTGCTATTGTTTTCTTACTATTATCCCCTGGAAACTTACTTCTATTTCCAAACTTTTTCCATGGCCCCTTTTTGGGTGCAAGTGAAGTTGAAGAAGGATTTACAATCTTCTTCCGCACTTCCTCTTTATGAGCAGAAATAGCCTTTAATTTCTGTTCTTGTCTTATGGCCTTTTCAACAACCCCTTCCATAGTGGTAGGGCTGTGAACATCGACCTCTCCCCCTATCACAGGATTTAGTCCCATGATGAATTTTTGTATTCTGAACTTCTCGTCAGTTTGATACTACGGTACATACTTAAGGAGTTTTGTAAACCGCTCCCAGTATTCGATTCGTTAGCTTCCTTGAGCTAAGTTCTAGAATTCTATCATTTTCTAATCATAGAAAAGTTTTGGCAGCTAACGTTGCCTAAAATATCCCTTAAATTGATCCCAAGTGATATTGGTCTCATCAATATTTAGCTCAGCTTTACGGCTGTCCCACCACGAAGATGATTCGTGGGAAAGTTGATAGGCTCCCCAAATAGCTTTTGTTTCCTCCGAGAAGTTTCTTATTGCAAAGTACTTCTCCATTTCACTAAGCCAATTCTAAGCTCCATCTCCTAATGTGGTGCCATCATATTTAGGTGGACTTATCCTTTTATATCATTAGTGAGTTCTCACGCTAACCCGGCCTTTTTGTTTCTCGGTTGAGCAGTGCATTTCAGTGTTATTATCAACACCCACATTGGGGTTGTCCTCGGAGGTAGCTGATTTTCATTACTAGCTTCTTCATCCTCCTCATTTCCCATTACTTGCTGCTCAAGTACAGCCAAATGATCTCTTGTGTCCAATAGGGCAGCAAGGATCTCATCAAGTTTTTGGGTTGTTGCCGCCCCTTCTTCAGGTGGAGCATTATTCGCAACGTTCCCCCTTGTTCTAACCATTTTTCTCTAAGAAAATTTAGGTTTTTATCGGATTATGGAAACAATAGGTCCAAGAGCTGTAACCTTCAGCTCTGATACCAAGATGTAACATTCCCAATTTAGTACATTAGAACAAGAATTTTTTTTTTTTTTGATAAATGCTTCCTAGTTCTAAATACATAATTTAGAACTCACAAATCAAAACAACCATTCTCATAATAGATAACCATATGCAACTGTAATGACTTAGTGCACCACCAATCTATTCATTCCATGACTCGGTGATCTACCGATCTATTCATGTGTTTCACAGAGTTGGCATTTTTACAAACTCTTCACTCTTGCGGTTCTCTTCCCTAATCTGGGATTTTAGAATGCTCTGTCCAAGGAACCTATCTAAATAATCATTACCATTATTCATCGGCATCTCATCCCTTAGACTAGGTGACATAGGACAACACAATCAGCAGCTTGCGATACTTTGGCCAAAGTTTTGAAACATACTGTTCATGTCTCATATTCCTTGACGGCATACTCATCAATCTGGAATACGTCCTCCACCCTACTCCGATGTTATATAGAATGTCCCATACTGACTTCTGTCAGTCATCCCTCCCCCAAGTCATTCACTCAGGAATGGATTAATAACATGACAACATTATAAGGATGCTCTTGAGGACTAGGGATAAGCTGACATACTGGATAAACCCTAGTTAACCCAGTGTGTTAATGTACCCCAAATATCTAAGGGCAGCCTCATAACATGACCATGTTCCTAACCAGATCCCGAGTAAAACTTGTTCGAGTTTAAGATGTAAATCTTAACGATCAATGCAAAGGGTGTCCCCATAAGCCACCTACATTGTTGTATCCTCGAGAAGATCCTAATCTTCTCGGGGTAAACCTAATCGACATGTGCCGACATCCTACAAAACCACCTCGGAAAGATCTACTTATCTTTAAGGTGTTACTTACGTTGAGTTAAAATTATACTTTAAGATGCTCCTTTTAGAGTAGTCTTTTCCCAACCCCAGGTTCCTCACCTTGGAATCACCTTTCTTATTAAGACCCATTCCACAAAGAGAAGTTTAATAAGATTTAGGTCTCAACAAGGAGATCACTGATTCACAATAATCTTAATCAACAAAATGGGTAGTAGCCCTAAGTCTCCTCTTAAGGATGATAAATATACCTTTTTAGGTTTAAATCGGTTTTCCAAAACTATATTATATCATGCTTTTTGTATTAAGATATAGTAATTTTAAATCATTTAATATGTTGTCTCGACTTAGATCAAGGTTAGGAGTAATAAATTACTCTTCCCGTTCAGCTTCCTGTTAAGGTTTATTTTAACCTTAGCTTCCCGAAGAACAGTGGGCTAATTTCTAATTTAGCCTTATATAGAACATAACAGAACTACCAATCATTTACAAGTATCCAGCCACATAATCTTTACAAGGCTTACTTAGAGAATCCTAATAACTTCAAAGTTATAAAAATAATAAAAATGCACTTAAAAACATTCAAACCGAAGAAGTTCAATTCATCAAGATACAAATGCAGCCACATAAGTAACAATCCCCTCATTTCATTCATTTCTAAGCTAATCAATTACAATTTATGCATTCAGCATACTTGATACAATACTCAACAGCAAAAGAACAACTTTCTTCATGTAATACATTTAGAGAATCAAGTTGGACTTCATCATAAAACCAAATTAAACACTCTAAATATCATATCAGATCTGTGTGCCTTTACCACTTACGACAACCATCTGCAAAAATTGTCAACACGGGTCAGTTTGGTGAATTGAGCATGATAAGCACTAATTCTTAAAACAATTGCAATCCACCAATTGTTCTCATTAAACAACCTGTTTAAATGAAATCATTTCTTCAAATTCTTAACATAAATCAGGCTATTCATCTTCATATATTTCTACATGACCTTAAACGCATGACTCATATTATAGATGTCAATTAATCCTTAATACCTTTCAAATAATTCATTTTATATATTAGAGACTAAGAACAAATGAATACTACCATTCTAAAGATAGCAATACTCCAACAAGAATGTTTCTAACAATTACTCAAAGGTAGTTTATAACATTCAACAAGCTCAACTGTCTTAATTCTTTTATAATCATAACACATTTCAATGGTATTGACAAGTATACCTACTTATATAGCAACACACATTTTATACCAGTCTCTCCATACAATACCACGGTTTATTCTTGTTTTTCCCTTACCGTAGAGATCACATAAGGATTCAAGAAGAAAGCACACAAAGTTTCCAGACTAGGAGAGAGAGTTATTTCTTATTCCACTTATTATACATCAACATATTAAATATACTTTATTTTGGTTGTTAATTATTAGGGGTTACCTTTCTTGTAAGAATTAGAGAATAAGTATTGGTCAAAAACGTATAATAGTGTTTCCCTCTCTCCTTATTTTGTGTTTTTAATGCCTAAATAATTTGCAATACAGTCACCTTTATAACCTGGGATAATGCACGGAACCATTTTAATTATTTAAGTGATGGTTTTCTCACCGAAATAAATAGGAATACGTATTATATCTAATAAGTAAATTTAGTATGATTTTCTTATATCGCTATAAGGGATATGTATAGAATCTTCAACTCATTCGAGATTGATAACATATCCTAATAATTTACCCCTTATGACTATGATCATTTTATAAATATTCAAAAGTAACTTTGTGACCTAAGGGTCGATGAGAAATTATTAGATGTAAATGTTTAATTGGGATGTAAAATATTAGGACCTATGGAAAATAAGGTTGGATTAATTTTTGTGTATATTAACACTACTCGTAGTTTTGTTAATTGGTTGTATATAGATGATGTTATGTAACAATGATCTTAATTTTACCATTATCAAACTATGGATAGTTAGAAACTGTGTTTAAGAAGGAATAATAGGCCAACTATTTTTTTTTTTTTCATAGGCTCGTTGTTTCATAATTTATTTACAATTATGTGTTTGAAAACATTTGTACAAACTATATTACTATGATAAGTTTTTTATCATTTTTTCTAAAAGTAACACTTCTTGTAAGGATTCTTATCTTGACAAATTTGTTTGAGTAAGTAATTGATTGAATGTTGACTGTTTGGAAATTAGACACTATCTTAATACTTTTTGGATGTTTTTTACATCATTTGATTTTATGCTTGATGAAAGAATGAAGGGTAAATAACCATTTCGTATTATGTATTTCATAATAATTCAACAACGTATTGAGTAGAGGATCCATGTCAACTCAATAAGTTGATCATGCATACATTATTATTATTGTATAGCTTGCAAGACTAACTAGTATTATGAATTGGATTTTTACCCAAGGCTTTCACCTTTCCTCTCTTCCTAGAATTGGTTTAGACCATAACCCCTTTGTGATTAGCATTCTCAATACCGATAAGCCTTCCCATTCCTCATTTAAGTTTTAAAATATGTGATTTGACCACCTTGATATTAAGGATAAAATTGAACAATGGTGGGGTTTAGAGGTTGAACGTACAACACAGTTCAGATTCATTTAGAAGCTCAAAAATGTCAAAAATAAAGTCAAGGTTTGGACTAGAAAATTGTTTGCTAATGTTTTCATCTAAACAAAATAGGTAAAATAAGAGTTTGTCTTGTTAGAAAAAATGGTTGCAGAATATAGGTATATCTCATGAGGATTATATCCTTGAAAAATATCTCTTATCTAAATTTCGTAATCTTTGTGCTAGAGAAGAGTCATTCTAGTGGAAAAAGTCTAGAGCTCTATAGCTTAAAGAAGGTGATAGGAATACCAAGTTATTTCATATGACTATCCTCAAGAATAGAGCACACAAAAAAATCTCCGAAGTCTCCTTGTCTGATGGCACAATTACTTCTCACCAAAATATCATCAAGGATGAAGCTCTAAAGTTCTACAAAAACCTCCTACATGATGATACTTATTTTTATGTAGAGGTAGCTGATACACTACTAGAATCTATATGTAATCATCTTGTTGATCAAAGGGACTTTAAAAATCTCAACTAACTTTCTACCATTGAATAATTGTAAAAACTTGTCTTCTCTTTAGAGGGAGACATATCCTCGGGGCTATATGGCTTTTCAGCCAACTTTTATAAAACTATTTGGGATATTTTCTCTGAGGATCTCCTAAAAGTGTCCAATGAAAATTTCAAAACTAGAAATCTCCTCAAGGAGATCAATAACACCTTCATCGTATTGGTGCCTAAGAAACATGGAGCTAAGGATTTCAAAAATTTTAGGCCCATAAGCCTTACAAATGTGTTATACAAGATATTCACAAAAATTATGATTATTAGAATTCATCCACTTCTTCAAATATTATTTCTAAACAACAAGGGTGTTTTTGGCAAAGGTAGGCCTATCCAGGATGGTATAGTGATGGATCATGGAACCATTCATTGTATTAAACAAAATAAAAAATCTAGTATGGTTATTAAGTTAGACATGGATAAATCCTTTGATAGAGTATCTTGATTTTTCCTTAACAAAGTTTTGGAGAAATTTTGGTTCACTACTCACTTTAGAAATATTATCAGCTCTTGTATCTCTACTCCCAATTTTTGGTCTTAGAAAATGGCACTCTAGTGGGTTTCTTTACTAACAATAGAGGTATAAGATAGGGAGACCCTATTTCTCCCCTCATTTTCATCATAATGAAATATAGTCTTAGTCATACCATAACTAGAGAAATTACCTTGGGATATCTTAAAGGTTTTAAACCCACTTCTCTGAGATCTCTGGTTCACATCAACAATTTGCTTATGATACTATACTTATTCTTCAAGATTATCTTCTTGAAGTTAAGATGATGAATCTCATTTTAAAAAATTATGAAGATGATCTAGGTAAGCATATTAATTTCAAAAAATCTCTCTTTATTTCTTCAATACCCCACCCAACAGGCAAAGGAAAATTTCTCACATCTTGGGTTGTGAGATAAAATCTCTCCCCACTACTTATCTTGGTTTTCCTTTGGGTACTAACAAAGTTTCTATGATTGTTTGGAATTCTCTTCTTGATAGGTTCCAAAAGAAACTTGTGTCTTGGAATGGAGGTATCCTCTCCAATTCTAGAAAATGTCTTCTAATCAAGAGAACATTGAAAACCATTCCTATTTGTATCATTTCTATGTTCTTCATTCGTGTTGTTGTTGTTGAAATAATTAAGAGAATAAAGAAGCACTTTCATGAAATTGTATGCAGAATAAATTCCATTTAGTTTCTGGGACAAGGCCTACAATAACAAGAGAGTGGGTGGATTAGGTATTAAAAATATCAGATTGATGAGCACTTCCCTCATCTCTAAAATGAGTTGGAGGCTCCTAAAGGAAGACCAACCCTAGGCTGGTCTTATCGATCTAAATATGTTGAAAAAGGTAAAGCTCGAACTTATTAAACTTTGAAAATCTCTCATATGGATCCATATTTTGGAATAATCTAGTCAAGAATAGAAGGGCTATATAGAAAGGCTATTAATGGAATCTGGGTAACAGTGAAGACACTTTGTTTTGGGAAGATAATTGGGTCAATTTTTAGAGCTTTAAGAATAATAAATCCTTAGAAAAGCTCAAGAAAATCATCAAAACAATAGTTGGATAGAAATTCGGTGATTATATCTCGTTTGTGTCAATGGGAGGCTTCAATGGAAGAATACACATACCAAATTTCCTTTATCCGGAACACTTATTGATGACATATAAAGAATTATCAGCCATATCCAAAAAAATTAGATTCAATCCAAAAGTGAGTTCATCTAGGTTAAGTATTTTGATGGATATTACTTGGTTAAAATTGGGTATCAATTATGTATAGGTGAAATTCCTTCTAACTTTGACTAGAGCAAAATATTTGGTACAAAGAACTTACTCCTAAAATCATTTATTTCCTCTTCATAATGTTGAATAAAAGCATACTCACCATTTAAAACCTTATCAAGAGAGGCTCTACCATCCCTAATATGTGTTTTCATTATAATAAGGATTTTAAGACTATTCATCACCTTTTTTTGCACCTTTGTCTTGTTGCTTCGGGTTTGTGGGAACTCATTTTTACCTAATTTGGTATTATATAGACATTCCGAAATGATATTATTTAGGTCCTGGAGCAATGAAAACCTATTTTAAACCATAAAATGCTCAAGAATATTTGAAGACTTATCTTTCCTCATGCCATTTGGAGAATTTGGAAGGCTAGAAACTCCATCATTTTTAGAAATCTTAAGAAATCCAACAAGAGAATTTTAAGTGAAATCACTATTGAAGCCAAGGAGAATATTAACCCCAAACACCCCAAGATTCAAAAATATCCCAAGGAAGAGAATCAGATTTTGATTGAATGGAATATTAACATTGAGAAGGTTTAAGTCAAAACTCCCAACATTAACAAATCTTTAGTCTAATGGATTCCTCCCCTTGTAGGATGGAAATTTTTAATTTTGATGGTGTCTCGAAGGGAAACCTAGGAGTTACGAGAGGTGGAGGATTAATCGTAAATCATCTAGGATACCCCTTGTTGTTTATGCGGGTCCCATGTGCACCCAATATAATCATTATATTGAGGTTATCACTACACTCTCGGGGTATTAGAACTACCAAAGACCACAAGGTAAACAATTTAATTATTGAGGGAATTCACTTAATATTATATACAACCTTAAAGGAACCCATGCCCCAAGTTAGACCATTAAATTAATTATTAATGAGGCCATGAACATATGCAAAGGGTTTGCCAATGTAAACATTTTTCATACTTACCGGGAGGAATAGAGCAATGGATGCCTTAGCTAATGAAGGGGTCGTCATTAATCATATCAAATTATGGAAAGATTATAATGAAATATCACAAACTAGAAAGGAAATCATTATGCAATATGTCAAGGCTAGTTTTCCATAAGAATAGTACCTTCCGAAGGAAAGAGAAAGTGAGAAGTAATAATATTGAATACCTCACACATATGAGACTTATCTCTCTCAAATGGCTCATTATTTTTTCCTCTTTCTTTTCCACTTTGATAGTTGTGTTGTTGTGAAGCTTGAATTTAGTGGTGCTCTTCCTCTGTGTTCTCTATGTTTTGAAGTTCATTCCATCATGGGTTGTCCTCCCTTCATGGAAAGCATGTCTACAACCCCTTTTGGAAACAAAATGAATCTTTATAGAAGGCCCTCGACATTGACAGTTCAACGACCTTCATGAGGAGGATTAAAGGCCATGACATACACATATCTCTCAATTTTACTTAGAAATGGAAGGATAGGGTTATTACCTACAAAGGTAAGGAATTCACTATAACCAAACCCTTATTTCCTTTGTCACTGGCTTGGGAATGAATGTAATTAAATTCTATAGGAATAAATTTGACAAGGATGTAGAAGAGAAAATTTTGTTGAAAGGAATGAAACTCTCAAGATTGGAAAATTGATCCTGGTTTTTTCATCCATTCCATCTCCATTTGATGAAGTATCTAAGATGGTGGTCAGATACATAACCTTAGAGGGTCGATTATTTATTCTTCATCTCCATAATCTATTTCTATTGAACCACTTCCTCCGTACCCCCAAGGTTAGCCTCTCCTATTGCATCCTCCATTCTCTGGAAAAATATATTCTTGATGTATAAGCTCACCATAGATGCCTTCCTCTCCACCAAGGGGTCATTTTTCTCTTGCACCATTACTTTCATGATGTGGTTTCTAATGTTTCATCTCACCCTATAGTTCATCCTCCACCACAACATCACAGAGTCAAGACTAAGAACCTGAGATTTTGTCCTCCCTCTCCAACCTGTCTTATGGCAAAGAGGGTGCTACAAAGTAGTGAGAAGGTTAAATATTTGGAAGTTGCATAAATTCTTCTTAACATCAGCCAATCTATTTAGATACCCCAAGACAAGAATGAATTGAAGGCACAACTTAGGTTGCAAGATGATGTACTTAAGGGGATTGGAGAGGTTGCATAATTTCTTCTCAATGAGGGATGCAAAGAAGACACAAACCCTTCTTATTTATCTAAAATTGTGGATACAGTTGAGGATCTTTCCAAGAAGTAGTAGGACATGGAGAGGAAAAAGTAGTAAATTGTCAACAAGAAGATTGATCAATTCTTGTCATGAATAAGGTTTTTCTTGAGTTCATCAAGATTCAAGGAAAATAAATTTGTGACATCAATGGCATTTTTGAAGATATTTGGAAGGAAGGAAAGGATAAGAATATGGCTATTACATGGAGAATCTAAAACCCTAAAAAAATAGTTATCAACCTTTTTAGGGATATGGAGGATGCAAAAAAGGTCTTCCATAAATTCCTCAAGTAACTATCTCACGACCCCTATGTTTTTGGCTTCTTTTTGTCTCAATGTTGTTTTTCTATGGTTATACAATTGTTGCATTGTTTTCTTTTATCTGTTCTTGGCTCCATGTCATTATTTTGTCCCTGCCTTGGTCTTTACTGTATTATCTAGTTTTCTTAGGATTTTGTTTCTAGGGTGTGGTCCCCATTGGTCAAAACCCACTACTCTTTTTATGTTTTTTCTAGTTGTTGAGCCCTTTTATACCTCGGGGTATGGTCCCCTTTAAAACCATTTATCAATAATAATAATAATAAAATAATATTACAAACTGATTAAAGGAGTGGATAAAGTGTCATTCATTTTTTAATAATGTATTGATTTATATCTTTGTAATAAATGTATTTTTACTTAATTTTAATGTGAAATTATTACTCGCAATTATGTAAGGAAAATGTGTCGATGTATTATATTATTATCTTCGATAATCACTTTTTAAATATGTATTAGTGTTATTAATTTAAATATTATGGTTCAGTTCATTATGATTGTGTTTTAAGGCATATTCGGATCACTATATAACATAAAGCATTTATTGTGATTGATATTAAATGTGAATACCTAACTTTTTAATATGTTGTTATGATTTAATAAATATGTAAGGAAAATAGTAAGATAAACAAGCAAATAAAAAAATGTACTTAAAAAGAGATAAGTATACAAGATGTATTTGTTAATAATAGTTAAAGATGATGATATGAAGCGAGATAATAATAATGAAACATTGGGAAACATATTGTTGTCTTTTAATAGCAACAACTTACATGTTTACGATTAATTATATTTGTTGTAAAATATCATATTGTTTCTACTTATCCTAGAGGGAACAATTATAATGATATAAAATGAAGTATGAATGTATGCCATAATCATCGTGGGATATACTACCCATGTACTCAACTGACTTAAGTGAACTAAAGTAACTATGTTTCTTTTAATGATCTCGAATGATAATTAATTTGGTCTTTTGAATTGGTGTTAAATTCATACTTGATTGAACCTAATCAAAGATAATAAAATGATGTAGTTGAATTACATGTGATATGAGGTGCATGCACTAGTTAGCGACTCAAAGAGATCACTTTATACCTCTAATGTGAATAAGATAACAAAATAAAACTTATAACCTTTTATCGGAAAGAAATCATAACAAATTGTAAATGAAGGAAGGCTTCATGAGACTACATTCATATCATATGATCCATGTATGTACTAGCTTATGATGGAGTAATGGAGAGGAAAAAATGTACAATGGTTTAGGTCATTACATGAATGCATATTTTCTTGGAGGGATCCTAAGGTGGTGCTGACATGAATCATGTGACCCAAATATTGATTCTCGAATATCTATAGCTTCATAATTTAATCCAATCACTTATTGTACACAAATCATTAAAATGATTAACTGCAAACTTAATACTTAATCAATGGAAAGGAATCCAAATAACTATGTTGAGACAGGTTTCACGGTGAAGGGAAAATAGGTTTCTTAGGCTTGTGTGCAACCCCAAATTTGGATTACTAATGCAACACCAAATAACCATGGCCATAGTAGTGTAAATGAATGATTGCATTGTTTGTTCACCATGTCTTCTTGTTAGAAGTTTTTGGATTTAGATAGAGGTTACTTGATGACTTACCAATTGACACTTATAATATTTGTTTCTCTTAATATAATAAGTCTTAATCATGTTGTATATAATATATATTTCTCATGTATAATGTTGAAGGGATATTGATATGAATCTGAAACCCTTTGCGGTTGCACATGGTTATAGTAGGTTATCTAGATGGATTTTTGAATATTAAGTAATGATAATATTCATTACATCATTATAATAACTTAAGGGATTTTGTAAACATGATAGTATGTTGGGTTTATTTTGTTGCATGTTGATAATCATTTAAGGCATAAAGTTAATTAATGTTTTATAAAAAAATTCCCTTAGTTTTTGAAGCATAACATGGGTGTTACATTTTGGTATCAAAGTTGAAGGTTTGCGATCTTGGACATAATGGGTCCTTACGCTAACACAAAGTTTAATTCTTGTCTAACAGAACAAAAAAATGGTTAGAATAAAAGGGAATGTTGTAAAAATCAGGCAACAGGAGTTGAAGAAGTAACAACTCAAAAACCTTATAAGATACTTGTTATCCTACATGAAACTCATAACCACATAGTTGTTTTGAACAACGGGTAAATTTTGAGGATAGTGAAAGTGAATTTGAGGTACAACATCCTGAGCATCCTAATCCAAATGCTAGAAATCATAATCCAAATGCGAGAAAATGTTAACACAACTTATCATAACATTGTAAATCCAAACCAACCAGTGAACATAAGAGCCCACCTGAAGATGAGTTGTCAAATGACATTAAATGTATTTTTCTTCCTAAGTTTGATGGGACAACGCTAGGTGAAAAAGATGAGAATTGGCTCAATGATATGGAGAAATAATCCAAGATAAGGGATTTTTTTGAACAAAAAAGATTGTTTGGGGTGCATATCAACTCTCATATGAGGCTTCCTCTTGTTGGGATAGCCAAAAGGTTGAACTAGGATTTATTACAGCTGACACAACATGGGATCAATTTAAGTTTTATTTCAAATAGTTTTGGTTACCATAGTTGTATTATGACCAAAAAATGTTTGAGTTTTAGACCTTGGTACAAGGTAAAATGACTGTAGCGGAATATTGGGAAAATTTTACTAAACTACTTAAATATGTACTGCAAAGATCAATAGATTAAACAAATTTATCATGGACTCAACCCGGTCATTGGGGGTGAAGTTGATGTCCACGGATACTCCCACCATGGAATTTTTAAAAAAATTCCCATTAGGCAAGAGTAGAAGATCAAAGACATAATTGCTCACAGGGGATGAGAAACAGAAGATGAGATATAATCACCTTCACCATTATCACCTAGAAAGACATGGTGGAAGAAGGTTGGTAATAAGGCTCGAGAATGGTGAAAATGACATAGTTTGCTAATTTGAAAATAAATAGATAGGATAACGCGTTGCTACTAAGAACGAAAAGTTCGAAGGAAAATACCTTTTTGTGGGTGGTTCAAGTATGGTGGTTAACACCATGCTAAGGATTGTCCCTTGAGGAATAAAAAAACAATCCGTAGTAGAAAGAATCCAAGCTACAAAGTGGAAAACTCTGTCAAGTTGAAAGGAAACAACACATAATGAAGAGAAAGGTTCTTGATCCATAAATTGTTGTGGAGAAACTAGTTAGATTGCTAGAAAAATCAAGAAGAAATAAAAATAACACTTCCTTTATTACTTAGAATGATAAAAAATTTGTTATTGAATATCTAATACTAATATATTAATTATTATTGATGATTTGGTTAAATGAAATAGAATTTTTTTCTGTATTGCTGATTGTTTTACCATTATTTTTCATCATAAGGTTATTACAACCAAATTTTTAGAAATAATTAACGAGAAAATATGGAAAATTTATGAGTTTTGGATGAAAATGTTGACTTTTTTCCTTAGATAAATGATATAAGTATGTGTTTTGATTATTAAGTTTTATTAATGAGTTATATCATTGGGACAATTATTCAATAAGGGGGAAGTATGTCACATCCCATATTTTCATTTTGTTTTGGTTACAAAATGCATTGTGAAGTAATAAATAACCCATGGAAATGAGTTGATTGATGTTGATGTGAGGATGTGTATACAATTATAGATATGCACATACTTCCGCGGGAACTATATACATGTGCATAGGTGCATACCTAGTACCACATCTACACTCGTCACCTTACGAAAATTGACTATTTATTGATTTGTAACTCATTCTTAATAGTTAGTATTATTGTTCTTTATCTCATTTTAATATGTGTTTATTTTGTAGTAATAATAGAGTTGTTTCATTATTGTACTCAATTATTAGAAAGTTCTCCAAATTGTTTAGTGTTTATGGTGATTTTTCAATATTAATAAATCATGTTATGTGGTTGTAATTATATTAATTCATTGTAGAAAATATTAATTGTTATCAATATGATTGACTAACTACCTTATGATTTGTTGTTCCGTTCATAGACTATGAAGATTTAAGAAGGTCTTCTTTACCACTTAAAAGGGTATGAAGTGTCATCGTGACAAAATTACTTGTTTTATTATTATAATAAAGAGTTATAAATAACCTAAGTTATTATGTTGACCTGATTTTAATGCAAAGTTGGTGGTCGTAAGGAAAAAAATGGTAAGTTCAAGTATATTTATAGTAGTTTTCATTTAACGATTATGAACCATGAATTCAAAGGTGATAATAGCTTCCTCCTCAATGTTTGTTATAATGAAAGGTAAAGTTTCATTGTTTGATATGAATTTGAGAAATAGGAAAATGGTTAAAATTCAATGTTTTAGACTATGGTTTTGGAACATAGAAAACTTTGAAAAGTAGAGGCGATGATGATAATGACTTATTAGAATTGTTTTAATGGCCTTCACCATATTTTACTAAGTGTTTTATTTTATAAGGTCGATTTGACCATAACATTAATTAATAAGGATGTATTATGAAACCTCAAGTATATCTATATCTATATAATTTTTATTATGGTCATTTATCATACTAAGAGGTGCCTAAGTTATGTTTTGGTCGTCAAAATAAAATAAAACCAATCTTACTATGGCCATTATGGAAATTTTTATTAATGTTCAAGGAATCTTTGACCATCATGCAATAAAAAGGAAATTGGTTGGATGTTTGAATTCTTGGATTGATTAATTAGAACACCATCTAAGTGGTTAAATATAAAACTTTGAATTGTTGATAAAATCCATCATGCAGTATTGGTTATGGTTTGAGTTTAACTAGTTGAGACCACTCGTAACTTCGCTAAATTTGGAGGATGGCAACAAGTTTAGTAGGCCACTATGTGGTACCTTTTCTTAAGTTAAGATAATTAAAGATTACTCGAAAAACACAAAGCTTCCTGAAGGAGCTAATGTATGCATTAAAGTTTTATTTTGAATTATTTTTGGATGGATCCCACTTTGGGGGAGTCGTGCATGGAGAAGATTAAATGGTTCATCTTGTGAGTGTGGTAAACCTTGCTAAAAATAGGAGCTATCATTTTATTCTTGTTACTCTACAAATCAGAAGAGGAAGTTTGGGATTTATCGTTCACTTTGCTGGGAAAAATTGGGTCGTTCTGCGTAAATATTTTACATGAAGGAAAAGTGAAAGGTTGCTGAAGTTTTATTAACTCATGCATGGATTCCTTACCCAATCTATTGATTTATTATGCAATATATTCTATTATTTGGTTAATTTCCTTTGGTATAAATCTGATAATGCACAACGTATTGAATATTTATATTTGTAAAGGAAATAAGAATGGAGACATAAATTAGTAATGGGTGTTTGTTATTAGACTTCCTCCTTGTCACATGAAATTTGGATGAAGACTTATTTCTAATCTTGGAATCATAATTTATTTGAAGTAATGTTGAAAAACCAAACCCTTACAACCATGAGCTTTTAGAGTTTGAGTAGAAACAAAATTAAAAACCTAGATCATTACTGGGTGTATTCGGTATACTTTATTTTTGTTGTTAATTATTAGGGGTTACCTTGCTTGTAATAATAGGAGAGGAAGTATTTATTTAAAATGTATAATAGTGTCTCCTCCTCTCCTTATTCTGAGTTTTTAATGCCTAAATAGTCTGCAATACAATCACCTTTAGAACCTGGGATAGTGCATGAAACCATTGATTATTATTTAAGTGATGGGTTTCTCACTAGAATAACCGGGAATACGTATTATATCTAATAAGTGAATTTAGTATGATTTTTCTTACATCCCAATAAGGGATTTGAAAAGACACTTCAACTCATTCAAGCTTGGACAATGGATCCTAATAATCTACCCATTATTACTATGGTTTTTATAAATATTCAAAAGTAACTTTGTGATTGGAGGGTTGATGAGAAATTATGGGATGCAAATGTTTAATCGAGAAGTAAAACATTATTTCCTATGGAAAATAAGGATGGATTGATTCTTGTGTACTTTGACACTATTCGGTGTGAGGTTAAGTGGTTACGGAGATAGAAGATGTTATGTAACAATGATCTTAATTTTACCATTATCAAACTATGGATAGTTATAAACAATGTTTAAGTAGGAATACTAGGATGACGATATTATTTTCATAGGCTCATTGTTGCCTAATTTAATTAAAATTATGATTTTGGAAACATTCATACAAATTTTTTACTACGATAAGGTTTTTTTATATTTTTTATCTAAAAGTAACACTACTTACAAGGATTCTTATCTTGACAGAGTTTTTGAGTAAATAATTCACTTTAATGTTTAGAAAATAAAGACTATATTAATACTTGTTTGATGATTTTTAAATCATTTGATCTAATGCTTGATGAAATAATGAAGAGTAAATAACCATTTCTTATTTTGTATTTCATAATAATGTAATAAGGTATTGAGTAGAGGATCCATGCAAGTTCAATTAATCGACCATGTATACATTATTATTTTACATCTTGTAGGACTAAACAATATTACAAGTTGATTAAAAGATTAGACAAAGCTTCAATCATTGTTTATTAATGTACTTGATTCATAGGATTTTAATAAATGCATTTGTACTTTATTTTAATGCAAAATTATTACTCATAATTATATAAGGCAAATGTGCTTGATGTATTAAATGATTATCTTTGATAATCACTTTGTGAATATGTATTAATGTTATTAATTTAACAATTATGGTTCAGTTCATTATGGTTATGTTTTAAGGCATATTTGTATCATTGTATAGCTGAAAATAATTTATTGTCATTGATATTAAATGTAAATACCTAATTGTTTTAAGATGTCGTTATGATTTAATAAAAAACTGTAATGAAAACGTGTTTTGATGAGACAATAAGATATAAAACATTTTTGGGCCCTAAATCCGAAAATACAGTTATAGTTTGGTTTTTCCTATTTTTGAGCATTAGTTAATTTTAGTCTATTAATTGCATATACTTTAGGGAAAAGATGCGTGGCAATTTCGTGCCCATAGAGATAAGTTCTAGTAAACCGCTATACACCTGATGTATTTATTAATTTTCATAAAACATTGTAATTCATTATTTGATAACGAAGAAGGAGATAAGTTCATTTTATCATGATGATATATGATTTAATAAAAATGTAATGAAAACAATAAGATATAAAAGAAAATACAACAATATACTTAAAAAGAGATAAGTATACAAGATGTATCTATTAATCATAAATAAACATGATGATATAATTCAGTTTATAATTATAAAACATTTGAAAACCTATTGTTTTCTTTTAATAGTATCAACTTGCATGTTTAGAATTAATTAAATTCATTGTAAAATATTATATTATTTTTACTTATCCTAGTGGGAACAATTACAATGATATGGAAAAAAGTACAAAGGTACTTCATCATCATCATGAGATATAGTACTAATGTACTCAACTGACTTAAGTGAACTAAATTGACCAAGTGTCTATTAATGACCTCAATGATAATTAATTTAGTGTTGTGAATAGGTTTTAAACTCACACTTAACTAAACCTAATCAAAAATCATAAAATTATGTAGTTGACTTGCATGCATTATGAGTTGCATATACTAGTTAGTGACTCAAAGATATCACTATATACCTCTAATGTGAATAGAATAATAGAATAAAAATCAAAATAATATTTCATCGTAATGAAAGCATAACAAATTGTAAATGAGGGGAAGCATCACGAGATGACATTTGTGTTGTATGAGTCATGTGTGTACCATCTTAGAATGGCTATGGGGAGAGGAATGAACATGCTTGATGACTTAAGTCATTACATGAAAGCATCTTTTCCTGTAGGGATCCGAAGGTGGTGTTGACATGAATCATGTGACCTGAATATTGAGTATCCATAGATTTAGAATTTTATCCAATTAATTATTATGCACAAATACTTAAAATGATTACTTGAAAACTTAATACTTAATCAATGGAAAGGAATTCAGATAACTATGTTGAGATGGTTGTGTGGTGAAGGAAGAAAATTTTTGTAGAATTGTGCATCCCTCAAATTGGCTTGCTAACATAATGTAAAATAAGTATGGAAATAGTAGTGTAAATGACTGATTGGATTGTCTGTTCACCATGTATTCTTGTTAGCACTTTTGGATTCGAGATAGAGGTTACTTGGTGAATTTATGGTTGACACTAAGAAGATTCACAGGTTCTCTTAGTTTATGATAAGGCTTAACCAAATGGTATATAATTTACATTGGCTAATGTAGAGTGTTGAAGGGAGATCTAGAAGGATATGACACCATTTGCGGTTGCATATGGTTATAGTACATCTTAATGGATTTTGTAAACATGATAGTATATTGGGTTTATTATTATACATGTTTAGAATCACTGAAGGCATCAAGTTAACAAATAGTTTATAAAAACATTTCCCTTAGTTTTTTGAATTATAACATGGGTGTTACACATATTAAGAGGACCTACTAGAAAAAGGGTCAACATTCGACTTGATAGATGAGTTCCACCCCGTAGTTCCAATGTTGTCGGTGGTAACAACTCCATTTTGATTGATAAAATGGGTAAAGTCTTTGACTATAAATATTATAGTGAAAATTACTCATTTAGATAACATTGGCTACTATAGAGATATCTTTACATAGGAAGCCAAACAAAATGGGCCCATATCCAACCTGAAATATAAGAAAAACAATATTATCTTGATCAAAACACCGTACCTCAATTTCCATTGTATCTGAATAAAATATATGATAATTTAAGTTCTTTACAACATTATCTCACACTTTGATAACCATTTCTAAGAGCCATTCTAAGTTCTCGATTTTCCCATTCTTAGTCACAACTATGAATTCCCTATAGTTTTTCATCTCATATTTTTCCCAAATCTAGTTGCAAATACTACTATTATGTAACCTTCTATATCCATAGATCCTTCATTCTTAATTATGTTTTGCATCCATAATCTATCCAAGACATATTCGTAACTTTTATCGTCCTGCAATTTTCCTTTCATCCATTCCATCATCTGGTACTATCATACTTTCTACGGTTCAAAATTTCTACTTTCACCTTATTTTGGACTTACCTTTACATGGTTACTACTGCACATGGTCATCAAATTTATCCCAAGACATGGATCATGATTCCCAATTAAATTATTATATATTTGTCCATACGATAATCAAATGAGACTTTAAAAACATTCCTACATCTACTATGCATCTTCCTCCCGATGATGATGAAGTTCACAAGATTACAACTTTTGATCCCAAGGGGATGAGTCTATAGATCATAATCTTGAAGACATTTCAAAATTTATTACATGATCCTATCACAAGCTAAATGATTTTAATCTAAAAATATATTTTGTAGACCATTACCCTTCATCATTCATCATTTTACCACTAGTCTTTTTGTTGGTCTTATGCCATCTACTATTGTTCATGTGCACCATATCCCTTCTATAGTAACTACACAACCACTTAAATCTTATTGCTATAATGTGATTCCTATTTTCACCCATTATACTCCACCTAATTCCTCATGCTTATCTTATAAATCCCCTTCATTCTCTCATACTTAAACCCATATACCACATCATTATTCCACACATTCATATACTAAACCACTCAAAATCCATAGTTTTCAATATGTACCAAACATCAATCAAGAATCATGGATAGAATTTGTAACCTTGATATTGAAAATCAAGGAATGGGAGTCCCTAAACTCACATATAGTTAGCTATATAAAAACCTATCCACCCATTAGTACCCATGAAACCATATCCTCCATATTTTGAAATTCCCAAATTTGAAAAATTCAAGGGAAAGGAGGACCCTCAAAATCACTTGTGTGTGTTCAATTATGATTGTTATCTTATTATTCACAATGACACAATTATGTTTCCAACATTTCCATTATCATTAGGTGGAAAATATTTAGATTGGTACAACAATCTTAGTCAACATAGTGGTGCGATCCACCTCCAATATATTTCACAAATCCTTTAGATCAACATTATGATCGGATTTAGAACCATTATGCTTACCCATATGAGCAATGCCCAAAATATTTTGGTTATGAAACATATCAGAACAAGGGTATGCATAAAATGTTAGAGTAGATATTTAATTTAGCTCATGTTCACCTAGGTACTTTATTTACCTTTATTGTATTTATCCTCACCCACTTATGTGTGTGGATATTTATTTTATTTTATTTAGATATTAGGAGATATTATCTAGTTGTTAGGTATAGTTCTTTCCTTGATCTATGGTATTGACTAGTTCTTTCCTTGATCTATGGTATTGACTAGATCCTTGATGTCTAGTTCTCTCCTAAATCTATGGTCTTGACTAGTTCTTTGATGACTAGTTATTTCCTTGATTTATGGCTTGATCTACAATCTTGACTGGTTCTTAGATTGTTATTCCTTTCCTATTTAAGCAAGGATCATTCTCAATGTATTGCATTGAGTTCCATAAAAATATATGATATTGCTGCTCATTTGTTTGCAAAGGTTTATGTAAAGTTATTCTGGAAAATTACTTTCATCTTATTGATTGTGACATTTGATTAGCATCTGTGTTCTTGGCTTGCACGATCTGGTTATTGTTCCTTTCATGGTATCAGAGCTGGAGATTGTTGTAGACATTTGTCTGTAAGTTTTATTTTGCAAATAAATTCATTGTATATTCATATATTTGGGATTTGGTCGTATTTTGTTGTTGTGTGCATTTTTATGGAAAATAGAGGCTTCCATTAGATCCAAAAGGTGGGAAAACCCTAAGATCGACTGTAAACTCAGCCATTTCTGGAGATAGTTGGTTTGTTGGTTTTTTAATTTTTGTAGAGAAGCACACATGTGTGCCTCAGGATTCACGCCAAGAAGAAAAAAACATGATTTTATTTATTCAGGTTTGTTGGATTTTTGATCCATTTACTAGGTTTTGTGCTAGTGTTTGGATCTTTCATTTTTGTGGCGTAGAGTCCACGATCTGTCTATTTGCAGGGTCCCTATTTCGAAAAATCCTTAGCCCTTGGTCATGTGGTATGGTCATATGAGGGCTTAAAGGTTGTGATTCCTACTAGTAGGTGCTTATCTTCACCCCCTTTAACTTTATTTGTGTGGTGAAGGAAACAACAATTTATTTTGTTTTAGTGGCAACTAAAATAAATAACAAAGCAAAATATAAAAGCTTGTAAATTTTGATCGGTAACTCGCTTTTGAGTGCCATTTTTGTAAAATTGATTGTTTTTTGTGCTCTTTCCATTGGAAATATTTATTTTGAGACTTGCACTATAATTATAAATTTCCAAATATGGAGGAGTGTTGTAATCAATCATGTGGACGTAATTTTGGCTGAGCCCGACGTCCTAAACTTTTGGGAGTTATAGTTTGTACCTATTATGGATTCTGAGAATGATATGCTTTTCTCTAAAGTATGTGGACTTCAAGAGGATATTGTAAAATTTGTTGAAGAAAATAGATCACTCAAGAAGAGAAATTATCTTCTACAATAGCTCATTCACGATAAGGATATAATAATACACTTCCTACGAGAACAAACTTGCTAGCCTAAAACATCACCATCATATTATGGATAGCCATATCCATGCTCCTAGTCCACTTGCAGTTGTTTCTCTTATACCCACCGACATTGATCTGCCCATTAGTCTTTGAGCTTTGAACCTACTTTTGATGCTTCTAAATGTGTGAGGCTTGTTATCGGATGCTCTTCCACATCTGTGCCTATTATAGTACCACATGTGGTGTATCCTACTTCTTTCAACAACATGGATTTTTTTTGATAAGCATACCACTACATCCAGATCTCGCATGCTTCATTCAATGGGTCTCACTAGCGGAGTAATTGGCAAACATTCACAAGTTATTGTTTCCTCTATTCCACATGTTAAGTGGAATTCTCATCATGACATTGGTTTTTGAGAAGATACTTCATTGGGATCACACATTGATAGAGCTCCTTTTTTGTTCACTCGAATCTTTCTGAGGATCATGAGAAACACATGAGTTCTAAACCTTCACTCATGATTGAGAAACCTGAGATTTCAGCTGTCATACATGATCAACTTGACACACATTATGATGTTGTTTTCCATGCACCCATTATGCATTTTACACCAATTCATATGCAGGCATCTTCTTCATCCATCTATGTTGATTTGGGGCGGATATCTGATCACTCATGGTGGCAACATAGGCATTCATTGAGAGGACTCTACAGGCATGGCTCCTCCACCATTCGGCCTCTTGCTCCACTTTCTATACCTTATGCATTATGATGCTTCTTGTTTTGAGAATTTTTCTTTAGCAGGTGTAGTGTATATCTCTTGTTTGTTGAAAGATTTTGTATCTGTATTTTCGACACTTTTTGCATGTTGTGATGATCTCTTATGGGGATCTATTCTGGTGCATTCCAGTGTTAGTTTGTCAGTGTTCGAGTAGTTGTTTTGACAACTCATACAAATTTGTAGCATCACTCCACCCATTCAGTAGTATGGGAGGGTGTGGTGTTGATCCTGCTTCTTTAGGTTTCATGTCCTTGCCTTGTTACCTTGGATTTTCTTGGATCGTGACACTCACGGAGTTTGTGTCCTTGCCTTGTTGCTTTGGTTATTGTTCTTGGATCGTCGCACACCTATTTGCAGTAGTTGATCAAATTATGTTTGGTGTTTTTTGAACTTTTGACATCACTCCATTGACATTCTCCTTGTGTGGACCTATGCTAGTGAAACCCGGTGTCAGTTGTTTTTGAGTTTTGTGAACGAGCAACGGATTCAGACCACAATGCACACCAAACTTCTTTAGGATTGTATGATTTTTTTGAGCTGAGCTTCTTGGGATGCCTTGAAGCAGGTCTTTACTCTCTTTACTTTGTTGTTACTAGTTTTGGGTACCTTACGGTGTCCCTTTTTCCCAGTTATTGTACATGAGTACCTCATCGTGGCCTAGTTTTCGGGACTCATACATGGACATGCCACATCTATTTTGGCCCCTATCTTCACTTGAGGGGGTGTTAGAGTAGGTATTTACCTTAGCTCATGTTCACCTAGGTACTTTACTTACCTTTATTTTATTTATCCACCAATTTGAATACCTATTACGACCTATACTCTGGGTTCAAATTTTCATCATTACTTCTTTTGACAAGTATGCTCCAAAATTTCAATTCAAGGCTCCAAATTATGTCATTAAATCTTAGCTACATGGTTTCTCGAAGAACTGTCAAGATCTGCTCACACATGGGAAAATTTTGGAGTCTAAAATAACTTTTTCCCGTAATGCATCCCTTGGTAAATAATTTCTCTAAATATCACGATTTTTCATTCATTAAATCTCAAGTTATTACACTTTTCATCAAAACCCTAGACTAGGGTTTGAGAGTAGGTAAAGAAGGATTAAATTTCAATTTTTATGCAAAATGCATGGTTTTCTTGATTCTTTCTTCTAGGACTCTAGCAATGAATATCTCCAACTTTCACACTTTTTCATTTCCTCTTGAAACCATTCAAAGCTATTACTTGTCATTAATTCTTGTTATAGGCCTTATATTTCAATGTTAATCGTACATAGTCATCTTTGTTCATTTTCTACCCTTGGTCAAACACCTTTGATTCACACTTACTCCTATTTAGATGACATATTGATGGTTTGGAGCACACATTCTTTAAAAATCATGGCTATTTTCTTTTAAAATCCACTCAATATTCTATTAGAGTTTGATGATCTTATTCTTTTCTCTGTAGGTTTAAGGGAGATGTATTTGTAGGAGTTATTACAACCTTGTAGTCATTTTTACCCCCATCACAAAGGAAATAAATCTCATGCGTGCCGGCTTATCACCTAGTGGGTGTTAGGTGCTCACCCAAGGAACGCATGGGTGCCGAGTCTCTCTTTTATGTGATTTTAGTGGGAAACATCATCTATGATCCGAGTTTAAGATATTTGAAAGGAAATAAGACATATAAGCACCATAGAGCTTAGAATGGCTTCTAGATCCTTGCAGTCATTCCAGACATAAAGTGCTTAACAGATTATAGAAATTACACCAAAACAAAAAGGAAGTCATATAAAAATTCATACTTAGTTCATAAACATAAATGAAAAATAACTATGAAGAAGGATGTATGCATCAGAACCATTAATGCTCATATTCATATAAACTGGTAACCTCATTACATTCATTAGGCCCATTATAGAATGTCACAGAAAGGCAAACCGTAGTCATGCATTATAACTAGATTCATATAACTAGGCCCTCAAAAGAAAATTTATACTTCCCAAACCTTGATACATCCTTTCCTACCCTTATTTTCCCAAGCTAACAAATTCCTTGCAATATATTTCTATAGAGCTCCACCCTCTCTCTAAATCTCTCTCTCTCTCTCTCTCTCTGTATATTTTACTTCAGCAGGAACTTGTATATATAGCCTTTTTGAACTACCAACTCACTCTCTTACAGCCTTAGATATGTCACCAAGTGTCTGAATGTGGTCCTCCAGAGTGCATCCTCCTCCGATCCCGAGCTCACCTGTGCCATGATGTCCTTCTAGAAGCCTCTTACCCAGGGCATATTCCTTCTGGGCCAACTTTTCGCCAAGCTAGGCACCTTATCCACTCCGCATGCATAGTCAAGTCACATTTTTCTCATATCCTGCCCAAAATGCCCAATATGGCTAAGTCCTGAAACCTTGGATTTTCCACATGCGCACCACGGGTTTCCTTAAACCCTTCCTTAAACCCTTCCTTCGCACCTTCTCCTTGCATGCCTTTCTTCATCTAGGCCTTGTGCGCCTGCGCACCTTTTGCACTTAGCCAATATTTCAGGGGCCCAACATCACCCCACACTACACTTGTTCTCCATCCATGGGAACACTTCTTAAATGGATAAGGAATCATAGTAGGCTTACGCCTTGGAAAAATAATAAGGGGATGAAGAATTTGGGAAAGAAGAAAGAATGGGACAATGATGGCATCACTATAATAAGCTAGGAATTTTTTTTTAAATCGGCCTCCAACTTGTTCCAGGCATCGACTTCATTCTGTGCTCTCTGAGCAAAGATCACCCACTAAGGTGCTCACCTAATAAAAACCTAGCCCATCCCCTTGTGTGCTCATGGTGTCAACAATATTTTCTAACTCCTTGCCTATATCTTCCAATGCATCCATCCTTCGTGTAATCTGCTGGGTATAGTTCCTTCAACTAGTTTTTGATTGAACCTCTTAAGGTTTCAATGGCCTCATATTTATTTTTGACCTTGGCTAGGATCTTTTCCCACTCCACTCTATTCCCCTTGTTCTTCTCCTAGAACTCTTTAAGTTTCACTTCATCATTTGTGACCAACATGCTCACCACTTTGTCTCTATCTACACAGTTGTCGTATGTGGCCTCAACATTCCGGGAGGAAATCTTTACATCAACAAGGACCTTTCTGTATTATTCTATGAGTGCCATAACTTTCAACTTATCCTCCTTCTCTAAGCATGTGGCCACTTCTTCTGTAGACTCCAAAGCTAGCGGCTACCTCTCCATGGTGAGGGTTCTTGTTAAGTCCTCTAGGCATTCCAAGGTAGATGCATACTTCCACGTGGAAGGTGCTAGGTTTAGATGCTTCAACACTATGGCATCTATAATGGACTCCACCTTTTTGTAAACTTCACACACTCTATCCTTCTCATCCCTTAACTCATGCTACCACTGGGCATTGATCAACTTTTCTTGACTTAGCTCCTTTGTCCTTGCAGCTAGCTCTTCCTCTTTCTTCTTCAGTTCATCCTCCAAATCTTTGATTCTATCATTCCGCCTGAAGAGTCTAGATTTGACCTCAATAGAGACCTTGTTGAGTGCATTACATAGTTGTTCATCTAAGAGCTGCTGAGCATTCACCAATGGGTTGTCTCCTTTTGATTCTAGCAATGTTATTATTGCCCCATGGCTTACTTCGAATTCTAGCTCATCAAGATGGGACTCAAATGCCCATGAGAGCATCTTCCTTGTCTATGGGTAAGTAGCCTCCTTATCAAAAGATGACATTGCCACGAGCTCCTCTACTAGAATTGTGCTTTGGAACCGTGTGTGCAACACTTTATTGGGGTCATCAATATAACCCATCCCTAGCCTCTCCTCCTCCATATGCTTTCCTCCCGTGCGCATGCCCTTAGGAATAACTACAATTAAAGTGGGGCCTCCATTGCTACTATGGTCCTTTTCTACACTCTCTTCCTTATCCTCATTCAACACCAGCTCAACCCTGCATTCCAACCCCTCTTCTACCAAGGTCTCAATGACCTTTATTTCTTCTTCTTCTGCCCCCTTGTTATCTATTCCTGTGTAAAGTATTAGATCCTTTTGCTTCGCCTTCCAACCTCCTCACTTCTTCCTATGTCCTGGGTGCCTTCCCCCCTAACTACCCTTGCACCGCACAAAAAGGAACCCATGTTCTTCTTCTCCACCTTCTTCTTCTGAATCATGCATGTTGAAGACAGTGGCTCTTGATCTCTTCCAGGATCATCTTCTTCACTGTCATCTTCCTCATCATCATCATCCTTTTCACCTATGTACCTCTCCAAACTCTCAGTTTCTTCCGAGGTGGTCTCTTCTTCTATCCTCTACTTCTTCCTAACTGGGGATTCCGGTGTAGGTGACTTTGTCTCTTCTTCTTCCAATGAATCCTTGTCTAACGATTTCTCTAACTCCGAGTCTTCTATTTGATTATGGACTTTCCTTACGTGAATAAATACTTGTTCGGTGCTTGTCCTGGGGAACCTATTACATGTGTATCCACTACATGTGTATCCACTACACTTGGTACTTTCTTCTCTAGTTATTTTTCCTCCCGTCTGGGTGGGTATTTTCCTTCCAGGTTGGGTCCTCAGGTATGGACATCTCATTCTCCAGATACATGCCCTTCTCGATTTGGGTCTTATGCGGAGGTATACTCACACCGTATCCTCCTGTAATGGGAAAAGTCATGGGTCTCACCATTTGGACCTCATGCGACACGTACTTCTCCACATACGCATGCTTGTTGGGGTAGACCAATCCTTTGTGCATTTCCTCGGTCTAGATTACCAAGGTCAAACTTCAAATTCTTGGATTCTTTGAACCTATTCACTCCTACTTGGAAGTGTTGAGATGTGAAGGCAAAAGGGAGCTTGCACCATGGGCTCCATGTCTCATCTATCAGTTTAAATCTGCCAAGGTAGAAATTTTGGTACACAACAAACTCAAATTCTCCCTTGGTGGCCATTGGAAGTTGTTTAGGGATCCTCCATTCCACCCCAAACTTCCTCAGGCATGTATACCACTTCTCCGTATGCCTTTGCATGGCTGTCATATTATCACATGTGTACTTCTCAAATCTCTTCATGGGCAAAGGGTCTTTAGCAGGGTACTCCCACACAATTTTTTCTAATGCATCCAACACTCCAATATCTGAAAACACAATGGTTAGTAGGACATTACCAAAAAGGATTTTATCACCTTCCTTTGTGTTGTTGAAAATATCATCCACGATGAATGTAAACAAGTTGTAGATGGTGCCCTCCGAAATTTTCCTGCAAACATGCAACCATGCCTTGTTAACCTGGGTCCATCTCTCCTATCCATTTATATTTTTCACAAGGTATGAAACCATCTTCATCACCATGTCCTTGATTTCCGTGATATCCAATTACCTCAACCCATTTTTGTATGTATAAGCAGCGACAGTTTCCTTAATTGCCTCCTTGTTTTTAGGCCATCCTCCAAACCGCTTGTCTCTTTCATAGATGAGTCCTGTGAAATGTGAAATAATTTTATGGGTAATGCACATCTTGCACCTGTGAAGTGAAATTAGTCTTCATGTTTGCATGACATCAACCATTGATAAAGGAGATCCGGCTTCCCAAAGTAGGGAAAATCAAAGAGTTACGAATAACCCTACTTCTCCAACTTGACTTTTACATCATCATTATAAATGGAGAAACCCTCTGGTGTCCTTTTATTTTTTGGGCACACTAACTTGAGTGTCATCTCCTTCTCAATTTTCTAGACCGATGACTATAATCATTTACTATCATATTTCTCAAATGGGGCTCCCACTCCTTTCCCAACAACACTCTTATCGGGATGAGGTATTGAGTGATTTGGGAGGGATTTGGTGAGGTTTTAATGGGTATATGGAGGGGGAATGTTGAAGGAGGTCAATGGGTGGCTCGATAAACAATATTTGATAATATAATGACAAAATGAAGTGAACCATAAAAGTAGAATATTTTACTTACTTGGATTCTCCGGTCCTGATGCCCGTGTGAGTGAGGGATGGGGTCTTTGGAAAGAGGTTGAAGGCTACAGTGATCACCAATCATAGGAGAGCTTCTGCATGGGCTGCATGTGCATTCCTCTTTGCTTGGTTAGATCATATCATTACTTGGGGTGGTTGTGCGGGAAAATTCTTGATCTCTTTCCTTGCACATGTGCTCTCACCGAATTCGATCTCAAAGATGTGATAACTCTCGGTAAGATCTCAAATTTTCACCAACTTTTTCAAATATTTTTGACCTCAAGAATAAGGTTCTTTTGAGGGTTAAAAGGGTAACCAAAGGTGGTTATGGATTAACCAAATGGTGATGGTTAGGGGTAACCGGTGTTGGTCAAGGTGGGATTTCATAGGTTTCTCGAACTAGGAGATCCTCCCGATTTTCTCGAGATCTCATGTCATTAACCCATGGATTAGAATGGAATCTTCTTTTAAGCATATAGGAATTAGGTTAGAGAGAATGTAGGCATTGATTTTTAGGGTTTGGGTAAGTCTTAGTTAGTTATGGAAACTTACTAAGAATAGGTCTTAGGTTGAGTTAGATTGATGAGGTGTCTAAGTGAGGTGTATGTGTGGATATTATTTAAATTAAGATATTTAAATAATAAATATGGTGAGGATAATGAATTAATTTAATTTAATTAATTAAATTAATATTAGTGGGGTGAAGGGGGCCATGGCTAGGTGAATGTGATGAAGGGTGCTTATTCATCGAGGGACCAAAGGGGAGTGTGACCTAATTTTAGTGTCTAAATTTTTCCCCTTTTTGTTCAGTAATCAGGATTAGTAAGCGACGCTAAAAAAAAAGATGTGGTTGCCTAATGTGTGGGTGAAGGTGATCCCCCTCAAACTAGGAACCGAAAGGTAACAAGCGGAATGTAACACCCTTTAAAGTTGATATTTTCTCCTTTGCATTTCAAGTGTTGACATGTGATTTTCCTTATGAGGATATGTTCTTTTGATTATGGGAAATCATGCTTGATATGGTTAAGTCTTTTCTACTCTTAAGATCTTTGATTGAACTGGAATGTTTCCTAGATTCATTTTTCACTTCTCATAGATGAGTGCAATCTGATTTAAGGAAAATTGTAAACTTATCTATTTATATGACTCATCCTTGGATCAATTTTAGTGATCCAAGGAATGTTTTAAATCTGTTCAGAATGAACAAATGATGAATTGGCATTCCATGAATTATGAAGCATATGGACTGAACTTAGTAGATGTAAGTTCTTTAATTCTCTTTTTATGTGAAAATATTTCCATTCAGTGGAAAGTTTCATTTGGATCTTTGGAAATCGACCCTAGCAGGTCATTACTGGCGTAATTGGGATTTCAGCTATTCATGGCATTGGAGAGAACCGGAATCCTAAGCTAGGTGAAAGTATTTCCTACCTAAGCTATGTTACTTGATACAATTTTGTTTCTAACCTAAACTTGGTACTAAAGAGTTAGAAGGGTTGCTAGGTATTAAAACTAGAACCTAACACTACAAGGTTATTTGGTGATCTAACCTAGTTTCTAAAAGCTATTGTATTTTTGATTACTTACCTATGTGGAGTTATCTAACCTAATTGCTAAGGACCTATGTTGGGGGTTAGTGGTTAGTGTTATATCCTAAGGTATAAACTTTAATTCTACCTAAGATCTAACCTAAGCCAGTAATCTATCCTAAGTTAATGGCATGAAGGGGAACCTAAGGGGTCGTAAGTATTGGGCGATGGTTCCTAAGGCATTAATGTTGTTGATAAGGATGAAAGGACTTGCGGTACTTGCCAGTTTTGGTAGAGCTAGTTGGTTTGGCGGAGGCTTAGGTGGCAATATCACTAAAATTTGAAATATTTGTTAATTTAGACTTGGCACTCGCTAGACTTGGCAGGCGTGGCAAGGAGGATTGAGCAGGAGATTTGGAATTAATAAAATTAATTACATTTGGTTTTCGAGCCCAAACGCCATGGTAGGCATGCCAATGGAATTTTGTTGGGTTGTTTCACTTTGCATGCACTCTGATTTTCACTCTGCATGAACTCTAGTTTTTCAAACCAATGATTAAAATGCACTTCATGGCTATTTTTGAGGGTTTGAATCTATTTTCGTTTCATGGAATTTATAGGAGGCATTATGGAAGAGGTATCTGGTTGTTTGATCTTTCATGGAAAAGAGGAGAAGTGGTGAGCTCGGCTGGAGGTCTTCTTCGATTCGATCGAGACACTATCAGGCATGATAGGCTCTAACTGTTAAAATCTTTTTCTCTCTTCTAAGTGATTTCATAAAAACAACTCTACTCTCTATTAGTTAATACATTGCATGGATGTCTAGTTATTTGTTGTTGGGTTTATTAAATCTTGTTCTTCTTGGCTTGAAAGCCATTGCAAAGAATAGTCTTGATTGGAATATGCATTGTGTTAGTGTTAGCACAAAGAGAATGCATGTATAAGGGAACTCTGTGATTCTACTTGGCATAAAGAAATCTGGTAATCATTGGTATTGGTTTTGTTTAAATTTATACTACCTTATCCTTGCTGAGTTTTGGTGGAGAACCTTGGGTTCCTCCTATTTCTATTGAAATGAATGTCTTGTGGTTTAAATCTGGATGGAACCATGTTTTTTTTAAGGACTCTCATTGGAAATATGAGTCTTAGTTGAAACTTGTTGATTATATGGGACCTATTGATAGGGTGTCCAGATTTTATGATTTTGTAACTCATTTCGTAGTTGTAAAAAAAATGTGTTGTGTTGCAGTTGGGTTATTCTTGTTTTCCAACTTGATAAACTCTTACTATTGTGTGGTATTAACATGGATATAAGGGTTTGATGTGAGCCCGTATTTGGTTGGAGTTAATATTTTATTGTGACCCTATAAGTTTTATAGGGAGTTCTTAATGAAAATGGTTTTGATAATTATTGGAGTATAGTTGAACTCTGATTTTTAATCTTTCAAATCGTCCCTGTTGATAACCAAGAACTGAAAGGTGATTGTGTAAACTTTGTCTTAACTAAGATAGTTTTGAGGATTACTTACTACTCTAGATCTTGATCTATGATGCGGAAGCTTTTATTGATTCTTTGTGGGTAATACGTTGCAAGGCAATTCAAAGAATTTGTTTTATAATGATTGCAATGATATTTGGACAAGGTGTCGGTCTAGTTAAGAAGCTATCTAGTTTTCTTTGTATAAATTATAAATCATTAAAGGGTTATAATTACCCGAACTAGATAATCGGTTGAATGATTTGATTTGGTGAGAACACATGTTGAATAAGGCACTCGGGTTGTATTTCGAGACTTGAGCATAAAGGTATTTGTTGAAAATATTGCTAGATCTTGTTGTTTGAATTCAGCCTATTTTTTGGATGAACTTTTGTAAACTCTGAACTCGTAATGAGACAGTTGCATGTTTAAGGAATAGTTGCATGTGTTTGGAGAAAACTTGAAATGGTAGACTTGCTAATTGTTTGGTAACATTGAAAGTCGATTGGAATTCGTTTAGTGGTTACCATTCTTGTTAGGAATTCCATCCTCTACTCTAGGAGTATTAAGTTGAGAAGTAAGCAATTAATTTTATCTTGGTTTGAACTCTTGGGTAAATTCTGAGTACGAGTTCTTACTCGGGTTTCATTTCTTGATTGGGTTCATTGAATTAATATAGAGCTTATAAAGAATTATTTATGACTCTTCGTATGTTATGGTTGTGTATAGCCTTCACTGTTTTAAATGAATTATATGAAATGGATCACTTGCTTGATTGGGAGATCTTGTTTTTAAATAGGTTCATAAGTTCTCCTTCTTTCTTTAAAAAGAGCTTTGGATATCTCCTTGAAATCTTCTATACATTCTTAAAATTGTAATTGGATTGAAAAAGGAACTATTATTAATGAAAGTGAAGGAAATGATTGTTGTAGTAGGTTCACTGTTGTTATGCTTCTTTTCTATTATAGTTAGAATAAAATCAGTTGCTAAGAACTTACGATTGACTGCTCTTAGGATAAAGTTAATCATTGTAGGTTAACCTTCTCTTACTTATCTTTGGACTGAAATAGAAAAGAAGGTGAATGATGATTGGTTTGTTGAAAAGAGAATGCAAATTATTGGTTGGGTGATATTCTATCTCTCCTTATTGGGTATTTTTATATTATCCTGTTGTGATGAATATCTTAAATAATGATAGATGAATCATCTTAATTAGAATCATGTTGTAAGAAACCTTTTTATCTTATGATAAATAACTAAGTATCATATACTATTGTGATGAGGTTTGGAATACAATGTGATTGTATGATCTGTTGTTGTTAAAGAAAACCAATGGAATAAATTTTATGTTAAATGTTAAGATAGATAATATATATATCATATTATACTCTTCCCTCTTAGAAGTGATTTCAGGATGTTAATGCTCTTCTTTTGATTTTAGGATGTTAATGCTCTTCTTTTCTGATTGTAATTACTTACGCCTATTGTATGATATACTAATTGATCCTTAAAGCAGGGTTGTTTTATGGAAGCAATTAGTTGAGTGCACTTCATTTTAAGGATTAGTGCTTATCATGCTCAGTTCTTTGAACTGACCCATGCTAGTAATTTTTGTAGATGGACATCGTAAGTGATAAAAGAAGGCACAAACTTATATGATGCATTGGTTGTTTAAAATCTGATTCTTGTAAAGAAATCTGATTGACCTTGATTGTATTGAACAGAAAAGTTATATTCTTTTGAAGAAAGGTTGTTGTTATGCCATGTGTCTAAATTGCATAAATCTTGTAAATGTATAAGTTTGACTATGAATTGGAAGTTGGGAATTTTTGGCATTGGTTGTGTAAATTATCTTGTACTTTTGTCTTTAGGAGGGTATCTTGTCGTGAGGATATTCTTCTTATTATATATATGACTGGATGTGTATTCTTGATGAGTATTATAAAAGGAATTTAGATTAATTCCCTAAGTAAGCTGCAGTTAGATAAGTGGCAGAATGCAATATTCTTATCTAAGCAATTCATTATATTGATGTGATGTGTAATAATCCTATAATGAAAACTATTGAAACTAAAAAGACATGAAAGGGTGTGTTAAACCCTAGAATTTAACTATGATGAGGAAGACTCATCCTCTCTAACAAAGATATAAATAAAAGAGGAAGATATGATTGCTAATCATTAGACTTAATTATAATAAATCTGTTAAGTTATAGCCTAGTAGGTTGTTACACTTCCTTAAGCGGTTAAGTATTTTAAAAAGAAAGGAACTTATGTTGTTGTTGTCCTGTTTTTGGATAACAGGTTGTTAAGCCAAAAACTAACGAATCTGAAGCAATCTTAAGTTAATTAAGTTCTTAGGATTAATTGAAATCTGAACATTTAAGAGAACTTAAAGAGTGTTGGACTCAGGGTTAAATGGGATGCCGAAATATGTCTTCTTTTAACCCAAATTTAACGTAACATAAGTAACCTTTTGGAGGTATGTACATCTTGATGAGGCTATTCCATAGGATGTTGGCACACGTCAACTGTAGGGTTATACCTTCAGAAGATTAGGATCTTCTCGAGGATACAATAGTGCAGTTAACATGTGGCAACACCCTTCTACATTGATCATCAAGATCTACACACTTTTGGAACTTGAACAAGTTTTCCTCTAACTCTGGATAGTAACATAGTTAGGATATGAAGTAGCCCTCTAGGACTCAGGGTACCTTGGCACACGGGGTTAACCTAGGTTGACCCAGTATGCCAATTTACCCTAAGTCTTTGTGAGCCTCTTCATATCATGACCTATGTTGTTAACCTGAACTAGAGTTAAACCTTAGGCAAGGGGACTGACAGAAGTCAGTATAAGACATTCTAGATAACAATAGAGTGGGTGAAGGATGTATTCTAGATTGACGAGTATGTCCATCAAGGAATAAGTAATATGAATAGTATGTTAGAAATCTTTGGCCAAAGTATTACAAGCTGCTGATTATGTTGTCCTATGTCACCTAGTCTAAGGATCGTGATGCCGATGAATATTGGTAGAAAATATTCAGTTAGGTTCCTTAGATAGATCACTCAATACCCAAACAAGGTAAGAGAACCAAGTATATGAAGTATTTAGAAGAATACTCAAAACTCAATGTTACACATGAATAGATCGGTAGTTCACCGAGTCATGGAATGAATAGATCGGTTGCTCACCGAGTCATTACAGCTACATATGGTTATCTATTATAAGAATGGTTGTTATGAAATGTGTGTTCTAAATTATGTATTTAGAATAGAGAACATTAATCATGCAAAAAAAAAAAAAAAATCCTTGTTTCTAAAGTCTTAAAATGGGAATGTTACATCTTGGTATCAGAGCTGAAGGTTGTAGCTCTTGGACCTATTGTGTCCATAATCTAATAAAAACTTGAATTTTCTTGTAATAGAAAATGGTTAGAACAAGGGAAACATTGTGAATAATGCTCCACCTAATGAAGGAGCAGCAACAACCCAAAAACTTGATGAGATCCTTATTGCCTTATGTTGGACACAAGAGATCGTTTGGCTATACTTGAACAACAAGTAATGGGAAATGAGGAGGAAGAAGAAGCTGGTAATAACAATCAGCCACCTCCTGAGGACAACCCCAATTTGGGTGTTGATAATGACAATGTTAATGTACCTATCCAACTAGAAAATAAAAAGGCAAGGTTGGCAGCTGAACTCACTAATGATATAAAAAGGATAAGTCCACCTAAGTTTGATGGCACCACATTAGGAGATGGAGCTGAGAATTGGCTCAGTGAAATGGAGAAGTACTTTGCAATAAGAAACTTCTCAGAGGAAACTAAAGCCATTTGGGGAGCATATCAGCTTTCCCATGAAGCATCTTCATGGTGGGACAACCATAAGGATGAGTTAAATATTGATGAAACTAACATCACTTGGGAACAATTTAAAATATATTTTAGGCAATGATGGCTTCCAAAACTTTATTATGATCAGAAAATGACAGAATTTTAGAACTTAGCTCAAGGAAAGCTAATGGTAACTGAGTATTGGGAGTGGTTTATGAAACTCCTCAAGTATGTACCTCAGTATCAAACTGATGAGAAGTTCAGGATACATAAAATTTATCATGGGGTTGAATCCCATTATTGGGGGAGAGGTTGATGTTCACAGCCCAACCACTATGGAAGGGGTTGTTGAGAAAGCCATAAGGCAAGAACAGAAATTAAAGGCTATTTTTTGCTCATAAAGAGGAAGTGCGGAAGAAAGTTCCAAACTCTTCTTCAGCTTCTCTTGCACACCTAAGAAGGGACCATGGAAAAATTTTGGTAACAAAAATAATTTTTCAGCTGATAATAATAAGAAAACAACAATGAATAAGCCTGCTGAAATGCACGGAACAATTTTGCCAAGAACAATAATAATGACAGAAGTCCTATGGAGGTCAAAATGATAACTTTAAGGCTAGAAATAATTCTGAGTCTAAAAAGGGACATGTAGGAGGCTGTTATAATTGTGGAAAAGATCATTACTTAAATCAATGTCCTTTGAAGAAGGATGATCATAATTAGCAACACAAGATACATGTTGCAGTAGCTGACAAGCAAGCTGAAAAGCAAGCTACACCCATTGAAGTTCCTGGTAAGTTATTTGGCATACCTATAACTATTCTTTTTGATATGGAGCTACTGAATGTTTTATTTCTAGTAAACTTACTTTGAAACTTAAAATAAAAGATGGAAAAATGGATAAATCATGGACTATACATTATGGCAATAATTTTATTCATACAGTTAGTATGTGTCTTTTTGGGGTAGTCCTTGACTTACCTAGCTTTTCCATTGAAGTTGATCTCTATGTTGCACCTTTGGGATCTTATGATATAGTCATAGGTGTTAATTGGTTAGTTGAGCATAAAGCAAAAGTGGACTGTTTTGAAAAACATATTAGTTGTTTAGATGATCTGCAGAAAACAACAGAGATTCAAGGTGTAAAACGAGAAATTTCAGTTAGGAAATTGTTAGCTATGTAACTTAAAAAGGCCAAAAATAAGGGTTGTACCTTATACGCAGTAAAAATATCAGAATCTACTAAAGAAAATAGTGATTTCATGGAATGTTACCCACTGTTACGGAATTACAGTGATGTATTTCTAGAAGAATTACCGGGTTTACCACCCAAAAGGGAGTTTGACTTCACCATTGAAATCAAACCAGGTACTGAACCTATTTCTAAAGCACCTTATCAAATGACTACCACAAAATTAGTTGAGCTTAAGGCTCAGTTGCAAGAACTTTTGTCTAAAGGTTTGATTAGACCAAGTGTTTCACCTTGGGGAGCACCAGTGATATTTGTGAAAAAGAAAGATGGAACACTTAGATTGTGCATTGATTACAGGATGTTAAACAAAGCAACAATCAAGAATATATACCCACTTCCTAGAATTAATGATCTGTTTGATCAGATGTGTGGAGCATCGGTACATTTTAAAATATATCTTCGATCTGAATATCATCAATTATGAATTAAGGATGGGGATATTCATAAAACAACTTTCAGAACAAGGTATGGACATTATGAATTCACAATTTTACCCTTTGGATTAACTAATGCACCTGTAGCTTTTATGAACTTAATGAATAATATATTTCAAGAATACTTGGACAAGTTTGTGCTTGTATTCTTGGATGACATTCTCATATATTCTAAAAGTATTGAGGAGCATCATGAACACTTGAAAATAGTTTTGGAAATTCTGAGAAAGAGACGGTTGTATGGTAAGTTATCCAAATGTTCTTTCTTTGACACCGAAGTTCACTATTTGGGTCATGTTATAAGTAAGGATGGGATTACTATAGATCCTTCTAAAATAGTAGCTATAACCGAGTGGCCTGCACTAAAGAATGTACATGAAGTTAGAAGCTTCATGGGCCTTGCTAGTTATTATAGAAAAATTGTTAAGGATTTTTCTAAGGTGGCAGCACCAATAACTTCATTGCAAAAAAAGGATAAGAAATTTGTTTGGAATGATAAATGTGAATCTAATTTTAAAGTTTTGAAAATTCAGTTGACTTTAGCACCTATTTTAGTTGTACTTGATCCTAATGGAGACTTTACTATTGTAATGGATGCATCTAGGGAAGGTCTTAGAGGTATTTTGTTACAAAATGATCATGTCATAGCTTATGAAAGTAGAAAACTTAAGTTACATGAGTTGAATTATGCTCCACATGATTTAGAGCTTGTTGCCATAGTTCATGCACTTCAATTTTGGAGGCATTATTTTCTTGGTAAACCATTTGAGTTGAAAATTGATCATCTTGGGTTGAAGTACATTTTCACTCAACCAAATCTGAATGCAAGACAACGAAGGTGGTTAGAGTTTTTGTCTCAATATGATTTTGACATAAGTTACATTAAAGGAAAGGAGAATAGAGTAGTTGATGCTCTAAGTCATAGGAAGCACATTTTTGCTCTTATAACATTAAGAACTCAATTTAAGGATGAAGTAAAAAGTGCTATGGAATCTGATTCATACTTTCAAAGAAGTAAAAACAACGCTTCTTCCAGATCCAAAAGATGAAAGGTATAAAGGTTTTCACTTTGATAATGAAGGAATTCTATGTTATGAAAACAGAGTATACATACCTTTTCTTAATGATTTGAGGAAGAAATTGTTAGCGGAATTTCACAATTCACCCTTTTCTAGACACCCAGGTATTACAAAAATGCTTGCTGATTTAAAACAACAATATTTCTAAAGGAATGAAAAAGGATGTTGTTAATTTTGTGACTCATTGTCTTGAATGTCAACGTGTGAAAGCGGAACATATGCACCCAGTTGGTTTATTATATCCCCATAGCATACCGCAATACAAATGGCAAGTAATAAGCATGGATTTTGTACAAGGATTACCTATGTCAAGAAATAAACATGATGTTATTTTGGTAGTTGTTGATAAACTAACGAAAGTAGCTCATTTTATTGTTGGGAATCTAAAGGATGATTCACCTATTTTGGCTAAAATATTTGTACACAAAATTTTCAGATTGCATGGAGTACCTGAATTAATCATATCTGATAGAGACCCTAGAATGACGTCAAGGTTTTGGCAAATGCAATTAATGCAGCTCTTAGAACTAAACTGAATTTCAGTTCTGCGTATCATCCGAGAAACAGATGGATAGACTAAAAGAGTAAATCAAGTTTTAGAAGATATGTTACGGATGTATTGTATGGATCAGTAGTATAAGTGGGAGGAGTATCTTCCATTAGTTGAATTTGCATACAATAATACATATCATGCTTCTCTTAAGATGGCACCTTTCGAGGCACTTTATGGAAGGAAATGTAGAACCCTTGTTAGTTGGGATAGCATTGAGGATAGAGAAGTAATAGGACCTAAAATCCTTACGAAATGGAACAACAAGTTAAAATGATTCATGAACGCTTGAAAGAAGCAGCAGATAGGAAAAAGAGTTATGCTTGATTTAAAGCGGGTTGATAGGAAATTTGAACTTGGTGAGAAGGTTTTTCTTTATGTTAAACCGAAAAAGAGTTCTATAACTTTTGGCAAGGCTGCCAAGTTATCACCTCGTTATGTGGGACCTTTTGAAATAGTTGAAGTAATCAACCCTGTAGCTTATCGATTAGCACTACCACCTACTTTGTCACGAATGCATGATGTTTTCCATATTTCTTTGCTTAAGAAATATGTTTCAGATTTATCACATGTGTTAAATTGGAATTCCTTATAGGTCCAAGACCCAGGAATAATCATGGTTAAACCCACTCGAGTGCTAGAAACTCACCAGTTGCATTTAAGAAATCATGAAATAAGACAATGTAAGGTCCAGTGGGACCAGTTTAACGAAGAAAGTGCAACTTGGGAAAATCTAGAAGATATGAAAATTGATTTTCCCTTTCTTTTTAACAGAATTGAATCTGTTGACTGAATTTTTTTTTATGATTTTATCTTTTCATGACATTAAGTAAGCCAGTTTTGGGCAAATATTTATTTAATTTGAGCAAACAGTTATATAATACTGATTTCTGGAACTATAAGGTTTGAAATAGTTGATTTTGAATAAGAGAAGTGAATGAGTTGACTTTCCTTAAATGCCAAATGTTAAAAAGAAATAATCATCGGGACGATGATCCTTTTTAGGAGGGAAGCATGTAACACCCTTTAAAGTTGATATTTTCTCCTTTGCATTTCAAGTGTTGACATGTGATTTTCCTTATGAGGATATGTTCTTTTGATTATGGGAAATCATGCTTGATATGGTTAAGTCTTTTCTGCTCTTAAGATCTTTGATTGAACTAGAATGTTTCTGGATTCATTTTTCACTTCTCATAGATGAGTGCAATCTATTTAAGGAAAATTGTAAACTTATCTATTTATATGACTCATCCTTGGATCAATTTCAGTGATCCAAGGAATGTTTTAAATCTGTTTAGAATGAACAACTGATGAATTGACATTCCATGAATTATGAAGCATATGGACTAAACTTAGTAGATGTAAGTTCTTTAATTCTCTTTTTGTGTGAAAATATTTCCATTCAGTGGAAAGTTTCATTTGGATCTTTGGAAATCGACCCTGACAGGTCATTACTAGCGTAATTGGGATTTCAGCCTATTCATGGCATTGGAGAGAACTAGAATCCTAAGCTAGGTGAAAGTATTTCCTACCTAAGCTATGTTACTTGATATAATTCTGATTCTAACCTAAACTTGGTACTAAGGAGTTAGAAGGGTTGCTAGGTATTAAAACTAGAACCTAATACTACAAGGTTATATGGTGATCTAACATAGTTCCTAAAGCTATTGTATTTTTGATTACTTACCTATGTGGAATTATCTAACCTAATTGCTAAGGACCTATGTTGGGGGTTAGTGGTTAGTGTTATATCCTAAGGTATAAACTTTAATTCTACCTAAGATCTAATCTAAGCCAGTAATCTATCCTAAGTTAATGGCATGGAGGGGAACCTAAGGGTCACAAGTATTGGGTGATGGTTCCTAAGGCATTAATGTTGTTGATAAGGATTAAAAGACTTGCGGTACTAGCCAGTTTTGGTAGGAGCTAGTTGGTTTGGTGGAGGCTTAGGTGGCAGTATCACTAAAATTTGAAATGTTTGTTAATTTAGACTTGGCACTCGCCAGACTTGATAGGCGGTGGAAAGGAGGATTGAGCGGGAGATTTGGAATTAATAAAATTAATTACATTTGGTTTTCAAGCCCAAACCGCCTTGGTAGGCATGCCAACGGAATTTTGTTGGGTTGTTTCACTTTGCATGCACTCTAATTTTCACTCTGCATGAACTTTGGTTTTTCAACCAACAGATTAAACTGCACTTCATGGCTATTTTTGAGGTTTTGAATCTATTTTTGTTTCATCAAATTTATAGGAGGCATTGTGGAATAGGTTATCTAGTTGTTTGATCTTTCGTGGAAAAGAAGAGAAGTGATGAGCTCAGCTGGAGGTCTTCTTCGATTCGACCAAGACACTATCAGGCATGATAGGCTCTAACTATTAAAATATTTTGCTCTCTTCTAAGTGATTTCATAAAAACAACTTTTCTCTATTAGTTAATACATTGCATGGATGTCTAGTTATTTGTTGTTTGGTTTATTAAATATTTTTCTTCTTGGCTTGAAAGCCATTCCAAAGAATAGTCTTGATTGGAATATGCATTGTGTTAGTGTTATCACAAAGAGAATGCATGTATAAGGGAACTCTATGATTCTACTTGGCATAAATAAATCTGGTAATCGTTGGTATTGGTTTTGTTTAAATTTATACTACCTTATCCTTGTTGATTTTTTGGTGGAGAACCTTGGGTTCCTTCTTATTTCTATTGAAATGAATGTCTTGTGGTTTAAATCGGATGGAACTGTGTTTTTGTTTAAGGACTCTCGTCGGCAACAGGAGTCTTAGTTGAAACTTGTTGATTATACAAGATCTTTTGATAGGGTGTCCAGATTTTATGATTTTTGTAACTCGTTTCGTAGTTGTAAAAAAATAGCGTGTTGTGTTGCGGTTGGGTTATTTTTTTTCCAACTTGATAAAATATTACTACTTCTTGTGTGGTATTAACATGGTTATAAGGGTTTGATGTGAGCCCGTATTTGGTTGGAGTTAATATTTTATTGTGACCCTATAAGTTTTATAGGGAGTTCTTTATGAAAATGGTTTTGATAATTATTAGAGTATAGTTTGAACTCTAATTTTTAATCTTTCAAATTGTCCCTGTTGATAACCAAGGACTGAAAGGTGATTGTGTAAACTTTTTCTTAACTAAGATAGTTTTGAGGATTACTTACTACTTTAGATCTTGATCTATGATGTGGAAGCTTTTATTGATTCTTTGTGGGTAATACGTTGCAAGGAAATTCAAAGAATTTGTTTTATAATGATTGAAATGATATTTGGACAAGGTGTTGGTCCAGTTAAGAAGTTGTCTGTTTTCTTTGTATAAATTGTAAATCATTAAAGGGTTATAATTACCCAAACTAGATAATCAGTTGAATGATTTGATTTGGTGAGAACACATGCTGAACAAGGCACTCGGGTTGTATTTCGAGACTTGAGCATAAAGGTATTTGTTGAAAATATTGCTAGATCTTGTCATTTGAATTCAGCCTATTTTTGGATGAACTTTTGTAAACTCTGAACTCGTAATGAGACAGTTGCATGTTTATGGAATAGTTGCATGTTTAAGGAATAGTTGCATGTGTTTGGAGAAAACTGGAAATGGTAGACTTGCTAATTGTTTGAATTGAAAGTCGAATGGAATTCGTTTAGTCGTTGTCATTCTTGTTAGAATTCCATCCTCTACTCTAGGGGTATTAAGTTGAGAAGTAAGTAATTAATTCTTTCTTGTCTAACTCTTGGGTAAATTATGAGTACAATTTCTTACTCACATTTCATTTCTTGATTGGGTCCATTAAATTAATATAGAACTTATAAAGAATTATTTATGACTCTTCGTATGTTATGGTTGTGTATAGCCTTCACTATTTTAAATGAATTATATGAAATGGATCACTTGCTTGACTGGGAGTTCTTGTTTTTAAATAGGTTCATAAGTTCTCCTTCTCTCTTTAAAAAGAGCTTTGGATCTCTTCCTTGAAATATTTTATACATTCTTAAAATTTTATTTGGATTGAAAAAGGAATTGTTATTAACGAAAGTGAAAGAAATGTTTGTTTTAGTAGGTTCACTTGTTGTTATGCTTCTTTTCTATTACGCTTAGAATAAAATCAGTTGCTAAGAAGTTACGATTGATCGCTCTTAGGATAAAGTTAATCATTATAGGTTAACCTTATCTTACTTATCTTTGGACTGAAATGAAAAGAAGGTGAATGATGATTGATTTTTGAAAAGAGAACGCAAACTATGGGTTGGGTGATATTCTCTCTCTCCTTAATTGGGTATTTTTATATTATCCAGTTGTGATGAACATCTTAAATAATGTTAGATGAATCATCTTAATTTGAATCATGTTGTAAGAAACCTTTTCATCTTATGATAAATAACTAAGTATCGTATTCTATTGTGATGAGGTTTGGAAACAATGTGATTGTATGATCTATTGTTGTTAAAATAAACCAATGGAATAAATTTAATGTTAAATGTTAAGCTAGATAATATATATATATATATATATATATATATATATATATCATATTCTGCTCTTCCCTCTTAGAAGTGATTTCAGGATGTTAATGCTCTTCTTTTCTGATTGTAATTACTTATGCCTATTGTATGATATACTAATTGATCCTTAAAACAGGGTTGTTTTATCGAAGCAATTAGTTGAGTGCACTTTGTTTTAAGGATTAGTGCTTATCATGCTCAATTCTTTAAACTGACCCGTGCTAGTAATTTTTGCAGATGGACATCGTATGTGATAAAAGAAGGAACAAATTCATATGATGCATTGGTTGTTTAAAATATTATTCTTGTAAAGAAATCTGATTGACCTTGATTGTATTGAATAAAAAGTTGTATTCTTTTAAAGAAAGGTTGTTGTTATGCCGTGTGTCTAAATTGCATAAATCTTGTAAATGTATAAGTTTGACTATGAATTGGAAGTTGAGAATTTTCGGCATTGGTTATGTAAATTATCTTGTACCTTTTTCTAAAGGAGGGAATCTTGTCTTGATGATATTCTTCTTATTATCTATATGATTGGATGTGTATTCTTGATGAGTATTATAAAAGGAATTTAGATTAATTCCTTAAGTAAGATGTAGTTAGAAAAGTGGCAGAATGCAACATTCTTATCTAAGCAATTCATTATATTAATGTGATGTGTAATAAACCTATAATGAAAACTATCGAAATTATAAAAGACATAAAAGGGTGTGTTAAACCTAGAATTTAACTATGAAGAGGAAGACTCTTCCTCTCTAGCAAAGATATAAATAAAAGAGGAAGATATGATTACTAATCATTAGACTTAATTATAATAATTTGTTAAGTTATAGCCTAGTAGGTTTTATGCTTCATTAAGCAAATAAGTCTTTTAAAAAGAAAGGAACTTATGTTGTTGCTATCATGTTTTCGGATAACAGGTTGTTAAGCCAAAACTAACAAATCTGGAAGCAATCTTAAGTTAATTAAGTTCTTAGGATTAACTATAATCTGACATTTAAGATAATTGAATGAGTGTTGGACTCAAGGTTAGATGGGATGCCAAATATGTCTTATTTTAACCCAAATTTAATGTAACATAAGTAACCTTTTGGAGGTATGTACATCTTGATGAGGCTTTTCTTTAGGTTGTTGGCACACGCCAACTACAGGGATGTACCTTCGAGAAGATTAGGATCTTCTCGAGGATACAATAGTGCAGTTAACATGTGGCAACACCCTTCTACATTTATTGTGAAGATCTACACACTTTTGGAATTTGAACAAGTTTTCCCTCTAACTCTGGATAGTAACATAGTTAGGATATGAAGTAGCCCTCTAGGACTAAGGGTACCTTGGCACAGGGTTAACCTAGGTTGATCCAAAGAATGCCAATTACCCTAAGGCTTTGTGAACCTCTTCATATCATGACCTATGTTGTTAACTCCTGACTAGAGTTAAACCTTGGGCAAGGGACCGACAGACGTCAGATAAGAAATAGTAGATAACAATAGAGTGGGGTGAAGGACGTATTCCTGATTGATGAGTATGCCATAAAGGAATAAGTAATACAAATAGTATGTTAGAAATCTTTGGACAAAGTATCACAAGCTGTTGATTGCATTGTCCCATGTCACCTAGTCTAAGGATCATGATGCTTTGATGAATATTGGTAGAAAATATTCAATTAGGTTCCTTAGAAAATCACTCAATACCCATAATAGGGTAAGAGAACCAAGTATATGAAGTATTTAGAAGAATACTCAAAAATCGATGTTACACATGAATAGATCGATAGTTCACCGAGTCATGGAACTAATAGATCGGTTGATCACCGAGTCATTACACCGCATATGGTTACTTGTTATAAGAATGGTTGTTATGAAATGTGTGTTCTAAATTATTTATTTAGAACAGAGAACATTAATCATGTAAAAAAAAATTCCTTGTTTCTAAAGTCTTAGAATGGGAATGTTACACGAATCACCGAGTGGTTTGATAAAAGGTAAATGTGATGAAAAGAAGGTGGGTAAAAGGGGAAATAGGAGTAAGGTCTACTCAGGTAAGGTAGGTAATGGATCAGGGTCAAAGGTAGCAATAATCAAATGCACACACACGTGTAAACCGCAACATGCTACCCAAGTTGAAGAGAAGGCAAACTCTACATTGTCTAAGGTCGATAGGTTTATCCAAATAAGGTTATAGTGATTCTGGTATCCAAGGTATAGGATATGGACAGGAAATACAATGTTGGTTAGGTGTAGAAACATTTAGGTATGTTCCGGTACACCAAAGGTAGGGTCGGGATAAATGGTCACGCGATAATAGGCTAGGTTAGGTCATTTGCTCAACAACACATGTAATAGTGTCGCAAGGTATAGCAACACATAGGAGGTCAAAGGACACTAGCGATGGGCCAAATCCAAATATCTAGGTTGCATGGCATGGGTAATGCCAAGGCAAGGGTAAAATAATGAGTCCCCAAAGGAGGAAAAAGGGAGGTAGTAAAGGATGAGGTCAGAAAGGTGAGGTAAATGATCAGGGTGAAGGTTGGGTGGGGAAAAAAAGGAGGTAGGGGTAGGGTAAAGGGGTAAAACATAGGGCAATGTGTAGGTGAGGGTGACTAATTTAGGTCGAGGAGAACCGATGTCGATATAGGTCTACCTACGACAGCTAGGTAGGGCATGTGACCGATGTTGGTCAAGGGTAACCGATGTCGGTTAGGTCGGGTTTGTTATAAAAAAAATCCATGTTTTTGTTATTCATTTGTTATTTTGCAAAGTGAGAAAATGACAAAAAGAGAAAAAAGAGAGAAAAGTGTCTGGATGTAATGGAACAGTGAGTTGGCGGTGTGATCGATGAGTGATTGGTTGGTGAGCAGTGGGTCCATAGGATCATTGCAAGGGATTCGATTGGGTGGAGGTTGTGGGTAGCTATTCAGTGATGGCGGAGGCTGGAGAGGGATTAGGTGGGCCACTGGTATAGTGGCTAGACATGCCACCGAGATGATGGTAGTGCGATGAGGTAAGTGCTCTACTCTACGTGTAGTTGATTTGATAGATTAGAGGATTAGTTTATTATTATTTATAGGTTTTGTTGGTTTTTCTCGTAGTGGTTAAAAATGGAATTTGGGAATGGGGGAATAATGGGTAAAAAGAGGAATGGGGAGGGTAATAGATGGGATAGGGTGGTGGGTGGAGGTCTAAGGGTAGTTTAGGTCATTGTAGGGGGTAAAAGGGGCAGGGGGAGGTTTTTAGAAAGGGGGTTTTGGGAAATTGTGGGTTTTTCCGTGACAAAGTGACCAGGTTTCAATCAAGTTTTGTCAAAGATCAATTAGGTGGAACCGGTATCAGTCACCAAACAAGTGACCGATACTTGTTAAGGGGTGACCGGGGTCGGTAAGGGTAAACCGGTATCGGTCACTAAACAGTGACCAATGCCGATTAAAGGGTGACCGGGGTTGGTTAGGATGAACCGGTACCACTGATTATTAGGCACAAGGTCCAAAAGTGATGTGGACTAGGTGGTTAAAGTAGGTAGGGTGAAAAGATGGTGTAGAAAAATTATAATTATTGAATATGGAATGATATATGTAAATTAATGTCATGCTTGTATTGGATGCGAGAGGAGAGCGAACTACATATGTGGGACAGGGGTTTTTCCTCTATTGGTGATAGTGTGTGGTGCAACGACCCTGGAGGAGCTACAAGGCATGGGGAGGTAGTTGGGTTGAGTGGAATTTTTCATTATAGACATGTTTTTCGGTAGCCCAGTTTGATGGTCGTACTCATCGATAGATGGGATTCTGTGACCAACACGTTCCACATGCTAATGGGTGAGATTACTATCACCCTGAGGATGTGTTCCGGATTCTTCGGTTACCCATATTGGGTGTACAAGTTTATTCTATCTCCTCCGAGGCCTCACAGGAGCTGATTGTGTCTATTTTTGGAGAGGGGATGGCCGATCTGAGATTCCATAGTGCCAACTTGAGCTATGGAGAGATGTACCTAGCCCATCTAGAGGACATGAGGCTCATGGTTCTGCTTGATGGACGTAATGTACTACTTCACACTGCCCAAATGCAAAGGATAAAGCTTTCCCATCATTAATGGGGGTACTCCATGACATGATGGTGGATGAGACCTACTTTTCCTGGGCACCAACATTCTTGATGCAGCTGTATCACAGTAGTTATGGGCATATGGGAAGTTACACAGGTTTAGCCTATGTTGTACATTTTTAATGCACTACTGGGCATATGAGCACATAGTTTGTGTGTAGCCTATAGGGATACCCCAAGAAGATGCATTCCCAGTGAGATTTTTACGGGTGGGGTACAGGAGATGGGTGTTGGTTATTGGAGAGTGGTGATCTAAGAGGCCCACACATGATGTCGCCTATTTGTGGCAGTTACTGGAGGGATTATCTGAAGTGGACATTATCTAGAGGCCATATGTGGGATTCCCCTCATATAGGCATATGCATGAGGAGCTAGCTAAGCTCCAGCTATAGAGATGGATATAGGGTCACCGTTTCGGGGAGGACGAGATGATCCTGGTAAAAATTTTGGTGGTAGTTTAGGCTAGTACAAGACATACCTCTACCCTTCCCACAGTACCAGAGAGACAACATGGAGAGACCCTTACCTCTACCATAGCCTATAGTTCCCACAGGGCGGGAGGAGCAAGCCAATGGATCAACGGATATATGACACCAAGTGTACAAATAGGTACAAATAGTGGTGGGAGGCTCACTTATGAGCCATACCACCCAAACCGGAGCAGCCTGAGATCTATCCACCATCACAAGTGTAGAGACACCCTACAGGCTAGGTGGCTACTCTCCTTACCCGAGCTTGGGTATACCGCAGACACGAGATGGAGGGCTCAAAGGTAGAGGTAGCAGATCTACACATATAGGTGGCAAGTCTATAAGCCCAGATGGCTGGTGGAGGAGATGGAGATGGAGAGGAGGGGGATGGTCAGGTGGCAGCCTTACGGTGTAGGTGCTAGGTTTACAGGGCCAGTTGGCCACAACGCAAGCATAGATTGGGGTCTTATAGGCCCAAATATAGGAACAGGGGTAGGGACACCACCATAGGCATCGGGAGAGGGTCCTAATTCACAGCGGGAGTGGGGCAGGTCCCGCAGACAAGCACAAGGCCGAGACCTATCGGACCACCATATACCATGTTGTATCTAGGTTACAGGATGCCCTAAATGAGGCTAGATATTATCGGACCAGCCGATAGCGGTCGAATAGACTTCATATCATATGCCAAGTATAGGGCATAATAGGCATCTAGTGAGAGGATGAGATCCCACACTCACAATATGGGGGCAGGGGGTCGGTGAGCTCCGAGGCTCGATCAGAAGAGGCTACTCGTGCATGAAGGCTAGCTCCAGTTGAGGCACTAGTAGGGATGCAAGAGGCCGAGGGTATAGGTGATACCGAGATGGAGGACATCCACCGAGATGCTTGATATGGCACCTGATTTTTGATGTATGATAGTTTTTGTGTGATATATACCAGCCTGCGTGCCAAGAGATATTTATAGTTTTGATCACATACCAGCCTACGTGCCGATGACAGTGAGGATGTATGAGATATTTTTGTATATTTCAAGCATATACCGGCCTACGCACCAAAGAGATTTTGTATTATTTCATTATTTTGTTGTATATATGAGACCGGCCTGCGTGCCGATGATTTTGAGATGGTGGACATGATGAGATAGCCTTGTAAATTTGAGATACACATTGATTTATTTATATGATGAGATACATGGTATTATTTGATTTGTTGATGTGTTGATGAGATACATGGTATTATTTGATTTGTTGATTTATTATTTTGATATGGAGGGAAATTAGGTGAGTTAGGCATGATGGAGTCAGGTTGGTTTAGGCATGGATCGAGTCAGTCAATTTAGGCATGGATCGAGTCAGGTTATAGGCATGGTTGAGTTAGGTTTGTTTAGGCATGGATTAAGTTAGGTCATAAGCATGGTTGAGTTAGAAAGTAGGCATGGATTGAGTCAGGTTATAGGCATGGTTGAGTTAGAAAGTAGGCATGGATCGAGTCAGGTTATAGGCATGGTTGAGTTAGAAAGTAGGTGAAGTTGTGATTCATTATTTTATGCAAGGAATGATAATATGGGTCATATGTGAGATGTGGTATAATCTATGCATAGTGATGATAGAGAAATGGTAGGTGTAATAAATGTATGTTATGATAAGGATTAAAATATGAAGCAACTTGTTATGTATGTGGTTTAATTTCCAATTTTGGGTATAAAAAGGGAAATGAAGTGAGGTGTGATGTAATGTGAGGAACATGGAAGATGAATTTTTAGGGTAGAGAATGGCTGAGCTAACCTCCAAGGGCCCCATGCCCTCGAAGTGTTGCCTACATAGTCCCAGTGAAAAAGGGACCTCAGGCCAATGTAGTTCTCCCATGAGCTAGGGAAGAATATGAGAGGGTGTGAAAATGAGGTGGTAGGTTTTAGGTATGGTGTGGTTTTAGGTTTGTTAGGTGTGGGTAGATTATAGGTAAAGTGATGTAGGTGGGGTTGATTGTGGTGGAAGAAGAAGATTACCTCAAAGGTAAGCGTCGAGGACCAAGTCCTGTATAAGGTAATCAATACATAAGAAAAGACGGTTAAGGTATAAGAGGGGGCAATAAAGCCACCTGATTGGGTAGGATCATACTGAGTAGATCATACCTTGGAGGAGGTGATGAACGTGAGACCCTAAAGACATTGCATGATTGAATGTTCTACGGTGAAAAGTAGTCACATGATCACCAAATGTCTAAGTTCCAAGAATTCCCTTGAGGCAGTAGGAAATGGGAGTGGGAATGGTAAAAAGGGTGAAAGGTAGTTAATTTTTATATGGTATAGGTAGCATGCGCTTTGGGAAAGAGAACCTAGGTCATAATGGGCAAGTCCATGACAAAAGGTTTGTTGTTTTGACTTATATTTGAAATAGACTGATCGATACAGGAAGTCTATATGGGATGAAGAAAATTTAACTCCTTGATGTCTTCATGGAGCTGATCGATGTAGGAAGCTTCGATTGCTATTATTTTTTTAAGAGATTTATATAGTTTTCCTTCAAGGAGAAGTCTATTTATAGCAGCATTGTCGAGAGGAAGATGTTCATTTGAGGTGCTTTCCAATAGAGTTATCCTTGGCACTTTACCCATGCTTTCCTTCACATCACTCCACCCCACACTTAAATGATGTATGGCCCTCTACGCATTCAAAACCCTAAAAAAGTAACAAGGTTACTGATGCCCAAGGCACAAAACAAAACAACAACGTGAAAGGGAAACACAAGAAAGGAAAATGCATAAAGGAAATTCTAAATTATCTGGAAAAACTACCTTATTTACAAACACCAAGAAGCCTTATTTATAGTAGGGCTTCAACCTACTCCCATTGAAGTGTCTAGGAAATTTCATTCCATCTAGCACTTGTAACTAGCACGCACCCGAATCAAGGATGTACGAGATTGTGTAGGGACCCAACCAATGGACTTTCAACTTCCTAGGATGGCACGAAACTTAGAATCATACAAGTAAGACCATTTTCCTAACCTCAAATTTCTTGTTCCTAATGTGGTGATCATGCCATGATTTTTGATTTTATTTTTCTTTTGTTTGGCTCCACATGGTGAGTGATCATCTTTCATCAAGCTACATCAATTCCTTAATTTTCTCTTCTAGCACTTGCTCATCATCCAACCCTCCTACAAGCACTATTCACATAAAAGGTATCATGAACTCAACCGCCAGAACAACTTCCATGCCAAACACCAATTGAAATGGTGTGAATTTGTTCAGCCTCTTATAAGTTGTCCTATATGCCTATAATATGGCTAATACCTTGTCATACCAATCTCTTCTTACGACATCACAAATTTTTGTTAGAGTATGACTCAGTATTTTTTTAAATGCTACCACAATTCCATTTGCTTATGGGTGATAAGGTGTAGTCTTGTGATGAGCCACCATGAACTCTGCTAACAAGACCCTCACAGTCTCATTCAAGAAATGTGTACCCCTATCACTGGTTAAACTTAAAGGGCATCCATACCTTGTGATAATGTTTTCCCACAAAAACTCTACATGCTACGTAGCTGATGTGCAGCTTTAGTTGGGCTGCCTCTGCCCCCTTGTCAAATATTTCGTACAAGTGATTATGTAGTGTGATCTAGTCCTATGTGCTACTTGTGCTAGGGCCTACAAAGTCTCTTTCCATTTCTCAAAGGTTTAGCACTATGGATAGGGCACAAAGGTATTTCATCTCTCCTTTTGGCTTGCCAACGTGCCGACATGGTCACACACTTTACGATAGTCCTTGTAATCTTTATACATGGTTTTCCACAACAATCCTACCATTAATATTTTACATGTGGTGGCATCACCTACATAATGTCCACCTGCACTTCCTCTGTGTGCTTCCTCTATAATGGTGAGGCGCTCATGCTCTAGTACACACTTGCATAAAAATTCATCACGCTCTAATTTTTATAAGTCCCCACTGATCAACATGTAGGGCATGGTATGAATGGCTAGTTGCTTCTTCTCTAATGTCTTCATCCCTTCTCGTGCAATGCCTTGCAATTTCCTCCAAATCCGAGGGTGCCCCGTAACCTAAACAATTGTGCATCTGACATTGTCTCTTCAATGCTCTACGCATCCTCCCTTGAATCAATCCTTGACAAATGATCAGGTCCATAATTACTCTTTCTAGGCTTCACAACTACCGTGAACTCAAACTCTTGAAATAATAGTACCCACCAACATATGCGCCAGTATAATGGGATTGTTCACCAAGCACTTTAACACTATGTGGTGAGTGTAAAATACAAAGCGAGGTGTCAATAGATCTTACTATCTCGAACTTGTGAAGTGCGTAGATCATTAACATTACTTCGCTTGGTCGTAGTATAATTCTACTTTCTTTATCGTGTCAACTTCCTACTTACAAATCATAGTCATGATCAATAATTCCCTCACTAGGTTGTGTGATCACTATCCCAATGACTTTTCTCGGAGGTATCTACAAGGACATGGAAGGGCTTACCCTAAGAGGGAAAACATAATCTAGGTGCGGTGACAAGCCTATTCTTCAATGTGTCAAACAGCTTCTATTACACCTTTCCCTAATGGAAGGAACTTTTATGTCTGAGCAATTCTTCTAAAGGGCCAGTGATCTTGGCATACCCCTTAATGAACTTTTGATAGTAGCCCACATGTCCAAGAAACCCATGCATTGCGCTTTGGCTAGTAGGCTCCCCCAATCCCACAATCACTACAACCTTGGTAGGATCCACTAGCAAGCCCTCCTTAAACATGATATGCCTCAATAATGTTCCAAAGGGGTTGTAAAGACACACTTCTTAATGTTGAGGGATATCCTCAACTGCCAACACCTCTTAAACATCAGCCTCAAATTATCACAATGGTCTTTTACTAGCCCATACACCATCCAATCATCTAGATAGACCTAAAGAAATTTATGGATGAAGTCTTGGAATGCTTGTACCACTATGTGTGAGAAAATAACAGGTGCATTCTTCAACCCAAAGGGCATGACCATGTGTATGTAAAAATTCCCCATTCAGTGGAGAAATTTGTCTTCTCCTGGTCTTCCTTTGCAATCCAAACTTGGTGGTACCCTAAAAATCCATCCGTAAAGGAATAGATTTTGTGCCCAACGACTCCCTCCAAAATTTATTTAGTGAAGGGGGTTGGAAAAGGATTGATGACACAAACTACATTCAGCTCCCTATAATCCATGTAGATCCTAATCCATGCATCCTTCTTGATGTTGATTACCATTGGACTTATCCATTCTGATTCTTCAACAAATTCATTTATCCCGGATTATATCATTTTGTCTATCTCCTCCTTCACCTACACATGTAAATTGGGATTCATCCAGTAGGGTCTCTTCCTTACCGGGTGCACACCATCCTTTAACATTATCCTCATTTCCCCCAAGGAATGGTGGATGCCTTTGAGCTCATGGTACCCCTGCAAAAATAAATCCTCAAACTCACGCAAAAGTTAAAAGATATTAGAGACTTCCCTCTCCAGACCAAGTAATCTCCAATGATAGATTCCTTAGGTTCTTCTCCCCATTCGATGTTAACCTTTTTGGTTTTTAAAGGTTCAAGGTATGCGCACACGCAAGTATCAGCATTTTCCACTACCTCATGTGTCCCTACAGAATGGTTAACATCCAAGCTTTCTACTTCCTCCCCATCAATCACATATACAAGCTTTCCTTTCTCCCTTTTTACACACGCATGCTCAAACTGACCCTCCTATGTTTCCTTTTCTTCAAATTTCTTCCCAAACCTGGTTCACCAAGTAAGTCCACCATCCTATCTTCTGCCATGGCACTATCCCCCATGGTAAGGCACTTGACAACCTGCAATGCCTTATCAACTAATGGCTTGGTACTTTGATACTCAAATGTTTGAACTAGGTCAACCATTAGTTCTTTCCAATTCCCTATCTGGTGGTGTGTCTCAGAATGTATGTACCATGCACATGCACAACCATGTAGTATAGAATATAGTTTGTGAACCTATAGGGATGGTAGAAAATCTTCTCCACCTTCCCTCCAGGTTATTTCATAGGCTTGGGTGTGGAAAGAGGTGGGCTCATTACCATGGTATTCCTTAATGGTGGTGGGTGCATTGCTTCTAGAGAAGTGACCAGAGAAGGAATTCTCACTTCATGCCATTCTAGGAGATTATCCCGAAGTGTTTCCCACTAGCGCATGCAATCAGTTCCTAGTAGGATGTAACTTAACATCCCTCTTCTTTCATTTTCCTCCTTCCACTAAGCTTCCATTTTCTACAAAAATACCTCAAGGGAGGCTCCTCCTGAGTACTTAGGTAGCTCTTTTCCTCCTAGGCACCTGACTATGCACACCTTTATCACCTTTTTCACCTTTTTCACCGATCCTCTTAAATGCCATCCGATCAATTCGTAGGTCCCATGCGCCCAATTATCACATGCTAGACTAGTGGTGTCACTTATCGACTGAGCATCTTCAAACTAGATAACTCCATCGATAGGATGGATTATCTCTAGATCTACACACATCTAGGACCTCTTCTCCTAAAGGTTTAGTATAGGGTGTTGACTTCCCATCAGCCAGGGGTATGATGACTCATTCCTCCTCATTTTCAAAGCTGATGCACCCTTTTGTTGAACCAAAGATCCACATTTTTCTTGTAACACCATGGGCACCCAAGAAGTGATGGGAAATTGTCTTCCTTAGTGAGCACCAAGACTTCCATATACACCACATTTGAAGATGGCTGTAATGCAGGCCTTCCCATCTGATGTCATGCATCCAATGTGAGAACATTGACCTCCGCACTTGTGTCAATGAGGATATTACTCAGCAGCCATCCATCCACCATTGCATTTAATGTGATCTCCCTATCATATTCAAGGCTATGAGGGGGGAGGTTTGCATGCAAGACCTACCTCTCACGCTCTTCTCTAGCATGTGGTACCTTCTCCCTCAACCATGCTCCTAGTAAGGGAATAACATTCTCTTGCCTTAGCATTTTACATACTTCCCTGACCTCATCCAGGTCATCTCTTGGCACCTTGACCTTCCTCCTTTGCTCCTCCCTCCTGGACTACTCCTTTAGACACTGGATTTCTCCTTGTAAAATCTGAATGACATCCATGGTATCTTGATATACCTCCTTCTGATGATCAGGATCTAGGTACTTTCCATCCACCACTTCTTCTCTTGAAACTAGAGTCCTTTTTCTTGGTATTTCCTTTGTGCGCGTGGTCTTTTCTCTTGTTGTCACTAAAACAAGCTCTAAGCCTATATCACATGTTACCCATGGAATCCATTTTGTTTCCATATTTTTAATGCTTACCATTGAAGTGCCCTTATCTCTCGTTGTTGTTGATTCATCTACTCAAACAACTCAGGGCACTCCTCATACTTGTGTTTCTTCCCACACCATGAGCACTGCAATAGGTCTAGGCACTCTCATTTATAATGCTCTGTAGACCCATAATTAAAACAAGTTCCATGTGAGAACTCACATATTGCTCCATGGTTACCACAACCATGAAATCCCCTTCCACGCACTCCTCCATCTTCGTGCTCCTCATAACGGCAATCCTCACCTTTAGAACCGATAAGAATGTTGGTTTGACACACCCCATGATCAATGGCCTCATGGATTTGGTCAATAAGCCTACAATCTTTAGTATCATGGGTTGTAGAGGTGCAGATCTTATAGTAGCAAGACACGTTATTTCGGATTACACATTGTAAAAGTGGGATTTACTTACATCATGGTCCCCATGAAAAATCTCACAGTCTACTGTCACGGTGTGTACTATCCTCCGGGGGAAACTATCCTTGACATGCCCCTCTACTTCAAAATTTGTACACCATAAACCACTTTGAATCTCATGGGTTGAGTTCTAATTTTTTTTTCCAGCTCCTTAGCCATAGCGATGTCCGAGCCTCTAAAAATAGGCTAATACCAATATCAAAACTTCTAACAACCTCGGCACACGAGATCAACTTCCAATGCCTCGCGTGGGTCAATTAAAGTTTTATGAGATAAGGCCCTTCTAAAAGGTGTGATAAACCCTCCAAAAAACCACTAAGTATGTTGTGATGGGTGAATATCATATGATAATTTAGACAAGATAGTTATAAAGTGTGCATCATACTTCCGTACACTCTCTGCCATTACCTGTTGAATATCCTTCAGGGCGTTGATGCTCTTTATTCAAACTCGTGGATGTGGAGTTTTTCTAAGAAGGCATTATTTAAAGCGATATATTCCACAACCATTTGATGAGGGTCATATTTCTTATACCAGCTATGCACGCACCCTTGCAACATCATTGCAAACTAACTAGCCTTCCACTCTAGGTTGTGATCCCCTTTGCATGCCATAGTAGCTCACACTTGTGAACATGTTTTACATCATCTTCAATACCTCTGTAATCTATAAAATGTAAAGACATCTCAAAGAAGACTTAAGGGGGTGGTCAGGCCCTTTTCCTCTTCCCTCTAGTGTTTCCTCCACCACTAGATCCACCAGTCCACCGATCCACCAAAATCACCAGTCCACTAGGACCTCTTCCTCCCGACCACTAGTTCCACCAAAACCACCAGGTCCTATAGTGTTTGTGCCAGTGCTGTCCCTAAGGTTCCACTAAACTACACACCGACAGTGGGCTGTGATAATGCGCCACTACCACTATTATACCCCATGCCACTCCTAGACACAAGATGAAAGGCTTGTGCACTTTCTCCTTGTCTAAAGACTCCTCCGAATACTTTGGAATATGCATAGCCATAGAAGTGGGAACTCAAAAATTGTATCTCCTGGCACAAATTTGTCACTTCCACCGATACCAACAAGGTCAATAATACTCTTTTCATCTAGAAAACCAAGCACCATGGTATGGTCACTAGGTGGGTTTAGATACATGCCAATGAATCTTTCCTCTCCACATGACGAACTCTCATCAGAAGCTGAAGGGTCTCTCTTATGCACTTTCCAAGATGGAGTAGCACATACTGACTTAGGTTCCATGTCCTCTGCATGAACCTTAACTCCTTCCCATAACGTCTACCTCTATATATCCATCACACTTGCAACATTGCATTTCTAGCAATCTCCCTTTCACACGCTTCATTATACTTGAGTTGTCTCTCCTCCCTTTCTTTCTTTGTCATAATATCTTCCATCTTCCTCCACCCTAGCTTCCTCACCCAACGCTTAGAATGGTTTATCTAACCATTGAAAATGCCTCTAAACTCAAAGCAACAATCAAGATCTTCATTTCTAGAGAGATATCACACAAAAATGATCCTCTAGGCTCCTACAAAAAGTCAAACTCAGCAACTTCTTGATAAGAATATGTAGAAATGGTGTACTCCAGAGTGTAGCTAGCCAAAACACCTTTCCACTAATGATCCACAACACGAGTCCACATCGTAACGCATTCTACAGCTTTCCGGTATTCCTCTTGGGTCCACGATTACGATCTATAATACCATCTTGATCTAGATGCATATGTTGAGAGCCATTCATACAGTTTTACTAGGAAGCAATAGAAAAATGTTTCATATAAATCATGGTAGAGGTTCTCTTCTACCCACCTACATGCATCAAACTCATGTCCACCGTTGAATCTCTCGAGTAGATTCATCCTTCGTGATCTTGAACCATGATTCAACATTTTCCAGAGTTAAATGTTCTATCATTACTCATTACCCAGATCATGATGTATGTCATTTCCCACTATAACTTTGAAAAGAGGTCCCGACAACAGAACCAAGATGTAGTCATTTTTACCCCCATCACAAAGGAAATAAATCCCATGCACGCCGACCTATCACCCAGTGGGCACTGGGTGCTCACCACGGAATGCATGGGTGCTGAGTCTCTCTTTTATGTGAGTTTAGTGGGAAACATCATCTATGATCTGATTTTAAGAGATTTGAAAGGAAATAAGACATACAAGCACCATAGAGCTCTAACAGCTTCTAGATCCTTGCAGTCATTCCAGACATAAAGTGCTTAACAAATTAAAGAACTTACACCAAAATAGAAAGGAAGTCATACAAGAATTCATACTTAGTTCATAAACATAAATGAAAAAGAACTATGAAGAAGGATGTATGCATCAAAACCATTAATGCTCATATTCATATAAACTGGTAACCTCATTACATTCATTAGGCCCATTACAAAATGTCATAGAAAGGCAGACTATAGTAGTCATGCATTATAACTGGATTCATATAACTAGGCCCTCAAAAGAAAATTTATACTTCCCAACCCTTGATACATCCTTTCCTACCCTTATTTTCCCAAGCTAATAGAGTCCTTGCAGTATTTCTACAGAGCTCTACCCTCTCTCTATATCTCTCTCTCTCTATGTATATTTTACTTCTATAGGAACTTGTATATATAGCCTTTTTGAACTGCCAACTCATTCTCCTGTGGCCTTAAATCTATCGCCAAGTGTCTGAATGTGGTCCTCCAGGAGCACATGCTCCTCCAGGCCTGAGCTCACCACTCTGTGCCATGATGTCCTTCTAGAAGCCTCTAACGTAGGGCATATTCCTTCCTGGGCCAACCTGTCACCAGGATGGCACCTTATCCACTCCGCATGCGCAGTTGGGTCACATTTTTCTCATATCCTACCCAAAATTCCCAATATGGCTAAGTCCTAAAACCTTGGATTTGTCTACGTGCATGCCACGGGTTTCCTTAAACCCTTCCTTAAACCCTTCCCTACGCGCCTTCTCCTTGCCCATGTTTCTTTAACTATCCCTACATGCCTTTTTGCACTTAGCCAATATTTCAGGGGCCCAAAAAATCCAGTTTGTAATTTGAAGATATTTCTCTTTATCATTCAATCAATGCTCTAACCTCTTACTTTGTTTGAAGACCTCAATATCTTTACACAAGATTCAATATTTTGTTGAATGATGAGCACTAGTTAAAAATTCACTTTTACCAAATCAAATCATATGTACTTGAGTTCATACATTGTTCTTGAGGAGAATCAACTTCATTTTCTCCTTATAATTACATTTTCAACCTTAGAAAACTTTCTTGATAGGTTCAAAACACCAAAAATGCTCCATTGGATCAACAAATTTGTATATATTTAACTTCTTATGACTGTAGTGTCATACTTTCCTAATGATATGAATACCATGAAGCACTATGACCGTCATAACAAGAACTTGATAAATCATTTATATATATAGTACAAGATACAATTTCAAGATTCATTTACATCTGATACACTTTTGAGACCTTCTTAGGACAAGACCTTCTTAGGTTGATAAGGCATTGAACTTCATACTTATGTGTTGACTTGAAAACTTTCATGCACTCTATGCAAAATGAATCTTGATGTTTACCATAACCCTATACACGTTCTATAGTGATATTATAAGGGAGCTTCAAAACATGCACCATGAATTGTATACTCAAACTCAGGATGAATAAGGATTTTCCTTGAAGTTGGACTAATGGAGGAGCAGATAAAATGCATTTAGATCAAACAAGTTTTTACATGACTTATGGCTCTTTTATTTAGATATTTTATTCCCACTTGTGCATAGTGGATCTACCAAAACTTTGGATCTTGATGTATATCGTGTCATTATGCACATTACACCAATGTTTTATAAGGAAAAAAAAACCACATACCTTGAACTTTTGACTTCAAGCTCATCATGAAGAATACTTGTTCAACAACTACAATATGACACGGTACTTTCAAGACTCGTCATGTTTCCTTTAATTGATCCATGTCTTCCAAAATATTAGGAAAAACATTTCATACCCCTAAGATCATTATAATAACATGAAGTTCTCAAAGGAGTCCAATGAATACACCTTTCTTTCTATCTTGTATAATGATTTCATGATTCTTGTAGATAGTTTCCTAAGAATGATGCTCTTCTGAATTTTTATCATTAGGCACATATGTTCCTCCTCATACATGGACTTGTTATCAACTAGAGAAAACATACCTCTCATAGAGCTTACTGGAAAATTGATATTTATGGACTTGACCGATCTAAATTTCTCCTTTTGAGCTTTGTCTATGCATTTTGTTTCCTCAATTGAGCCTCATTATTCTTTGGCTAATTTTATTTTCCATTGCCTATTTCTATAGGAGTAAGCTTTAATTCATCCTTCCTCTTTTATATGAGCTTTCTCTTGTTACAATATCTTGTAAAGTGACCTATTTTTTTACACTTAAAAATACAAAATGAATATTTTCTCTAGATGTCTCCTTTATCCAATCATGCTTCATAGGATCTTCAAGAAAAAATTCAGCTATGTGACCCTCTCATGATAATTAAAATAAATTATATTCTTTTCAAATTCATTCTTGCAATCTCTCCATGGGTGTTCTTTGTCTACTCTCCTTATATAATACCTAGCCCTATGTTCAAATCCAAGAAATGAAAATAAAATTCCATGACACTTATAAGGGAATTTCCTTAAATTTGGATACTTGATGGTTTTCTTATGTCCTTCATATGATACATGTATTGACTTTCCTTTAACTCCTTTTGCCTTGATTTTTCCATTTCCTCTCTTAGTGTCATCAATTCTGCATTTACTCTATCACTTTTTTAACCTTGGATTTGATGGTTGTTTGGCATGGCTAATGACTAGATTCATGCTCTAATTCACACTGAGTTGTTTAATTTTTAAAAACCAAACCTTATCTATGATTAGGGTGTCTTTTATTGCTTGAAATTTCCTTGGTTCTTTAACTTTTTGTTCTAGCTCCTCCTTTGAAGTCTTCACTTCTTCCTCAAGTTTGACATAATATTTTTCCTTGACACTTAGATATTTTGACAAATTACTAACAACTAATACCACTTCTTTTAGTTCTTGAAGATTATTATCTTCATTTATCTTGATTTTAGTCTTTAACTCACACTTCCTCTTCGCTTTAATTTCAGCTTGAACATCAATACTTGTTACCCTAAGAACTTCTCTTAAGTTGTTAAAATTATACCAAGAGAACCAACTCGATACTAATTGTTAGAAGTTATAGAACGAGAGGGAATGGTGAATCAATTCTCTTTAAAAATTTGAATCAATTCACAGCTTATTCAATTAACCAAACTTAATTATCTCAACCATGAAAAACAGAACATTTAACCATGAAAGAGAGAGAGAGAGATCGAGAGAGAAATTCATACATGAACACATTAAGAGATAGGATTTAAGGTGGGAAACCCAATAAGGGAGAAACTCCAAGTGAAATCATACAACTAGCTAGGACAATTTCCTATAGGTTACAATGATTTATCCATGTGGTGAGCACCCACTCCCCTTGAAACACCCACTCTAGTTTTGAATAACCTACTTCAATTCAATGTCAAGCACCCACTTGACTGTTGTTTTCCAAGTACCTACCTACTTGGAATCTCACTCCTAAATTGGTGAACAATAACTATAACTTTTATCAAAAGAATTTTTTTTAATCCCCTTCACCACTTTGTTGCATTCATCACCATGATGTGATCATTTTTTCAACCCATTTTCTTCTCTTCTACTCTCTTAACTTGCCATTTATTCAACACCTAATACTCTCCTTATTTTTTCAATACTAGCAATAATCTCTCCTCAACTTTCATGATAAAAATGAGCATATATAAAAAAATAACTAAACATAACCTTTAACATTTCATGTACAATGAAATTTCAAATAATCACTCTTCCATATGTATGAAGAAAAGGAAGAGATATTCACAAAACGTTCACAGAGTCTATCTTCTTGCATCTTTCATCTTTAGTTTTGTCTTCATGGTGTACATGCTCTTCTCGAGGATTCTCTTAGATAAAATGATGAAGAATGTAGCCTCCTCAACTCTATGGTAATATGCCATACTAACAAGATTCTAATCGACTTATTCTCTTCATGTCAGTAACCGATAAAATAGAATTTTTTCTTCTTCGTAGTGAGTAAACCTTTGTATAGTCACTTGGAAACTCTCTCACAAGAATATTTGACAAGTTTAGACATTACTATAACCTTTGAATACCCTTTTATAAATTTTAAACCTTCCTCATTCACCATTTTGGCTTTCACCTCCATTTGAGAAAATATGAGTGTATACACCTATAATTTTGTCTACATGATATTATTACTAAGATCATACTAACTATCCTAGTCTTGTGTTAACTTACTACACTACTCTAGTAAAACGCCCTTTCTTACCTCTTCTAAACCCCCTAAACCTCGTTAATCCCTCTCTAACCAGCTTCTCAGTAAGATTTTTCACTTTAATTAACCTTGTTTACGTTAATTAACCCTCTTATTGGCTTTATAAAGACAATTTGACTTTCTAAACAAATATCTCACCTTTCCAAATAGCCACTTAGCTTTCCAAATCCATTTCACACCTCCCAAAGTGATTTTCTAAAAACTCAACTTTTTGACTACTTTTTTGCATCACATGCGTCCCAAACATCCTTTTCTCAAATACAAAAAGTATAAATAGAGGGATACCACTCGCACCTTTTCCTAAGAACTCTCTCTCATTTCTAATTTTGGTCATGCTTAAGTATTTTGAAGTCATTTTGTAGTTTATATGAGCTATGTAATTTTTATTTTCTAATCCTTTCAAAACTTTAGGTAAATGGGAGAAGCCATTAATGGTGATCTTCCATTCTTAATATTTTGAAACATCAATAAACACAAAAAATATTGGTATAGCTTTAATACATTCACTTATAGATAGCTTTCATGGAGTAGAGAACTAATATAGACATGTTTAGATGTTGATTGTTTGATTCAAGATTTATATATGCATGCAAAGAGGTAACTCTATCTTATCTCTAATCTGATGGTCATTTGATTTGTTTGTTCCCAAGCTTTTGGGGTTTCTTTAAAGGATCTGACCCCATCTTCATAGGTTTTGCAAAATTTTCATTGCACACATTTGGCATGCTCGGTGGGACTCTTAGTCCATCCTCCATTAATGGAGTCATTTTGAAGCTTTTATTTTAGTTTCTAACTTTTTACATGTTTTTGTAGGGTTAAATATTTTTCCTTGGGATTTTTAGCTAGGTTTTATGTAGTTAACCTTCATTTTCATGCCACTTTGTTAGGTTTATGTTAGAAATTACATTTAATGGCTAAATTCTAACATGTTGACATTTTTAGAATTTCATTTTCCATGTTGTTTTATGGTTTTTCAGGTAGACGCACATACACCCCTTCCTTGCAAGACAAGAACCTATTAATTTTCATTTTTAGCAAAGAGGTGCACAAGAACCCAAATAGGCACCTGTGTATATGATAGCAGAACACATGCCCAAATAGGCACGCACACACCTTTCTCGGATGTGTAAACACTCCTATGTGTTCTTGACCCTCTGTCAAAAACTTTACCAGTGCACACATGATAAAATAGGCACACATACATCCTTTTGTCAGCATAGAAACCTAGCTGACTGTAATTTTACTAGATGTGCACATGCCCAAATAGGCATGCATATACCTTGAAGGGTTCACAAGTGTCTCTGTTTGATCCAGATTTATTCCTATAATTTTTAGTGCTCCTAGTTTGGGTCATATATTTGTGCTAGAAAGAGCACACATATAACTATACGAGGAAGTTCCAAATGTAATATAACTTTGTATAAAAATTCTATCATAAAACTCCCAAAATTCCCCAGAGACCTCTGAAAATGCAAAATACTAAAAACATGTTGAAAAACTGCTAAAAATATATTTCTAAAATTTTCTAATTTTCTTGGTTTTCTAACTTTTTGCAAGGTTATAACAAAGGGTTTACGGGTTTTATTTTCCATCATGTTTTTCATACTAACTTAGTTAAATTGTTTGCATCTTTATTTGTGAAGGTTTGAAATGCGTATGCTCTTCCCTCATGCCTTTCTAGGTGATCTTGGGAATAAAAATATTTCACTACCTTCTTCATACTTGAAAAATGATTCAATTAGCTTTCAAATTTGGTTAAAAGGAACTTATTTTTGCAATTTACTTAATTATTTTCCATTTCTTACAAAATTTGAGTGAGATACCTTGTTGTGTATGCTCTTTCCTTGCATCTTAGGACGATCTGGGAAATCAAAAGCAACATCTTATCTCCTTTATATGACATATTGGAAAATTACTAATCTTGGTATATAGGAACAAAATCATGTGTCAAAGAATCAAGATCAAAACCATGCTAACATGTTTGATGTAGGTTTCCAAATGTGTGCCAAAATTCATTAAATCTAAGCAAGATAAAAAAACACCACTTTCATCACACTGTATTGTAGGTTTTGGAAAAGGGTACGTCCCTATCCACTTAACTAGAATGTAACCCCTTTGGCATAATGCCGTAAGATATAAAATAGGGGTGGTTCTAGGAACCATAAAATAATCCACCACTGACTAACCTTGTGGATGAAATAGGAAGTGCTCCGCTTACCCACTTGACTAGATTTTACATTAAAAGTTAGATTCAAAGTTATCTGTATCGTGACCTCAGTGACGATATAATTGAATGAACTAGTTTCTCATTGTATCAGAAGGGGGAAAAGTAAAGACAAGATACTCCCAAATTAGTCAAGCAGTGACTCTTTGGGTAATGTGAGCTCACATTTAGACAAAATTTTGACACCTAGTTGAGTGATCTTAGTAGGAAAGTAGTTTTGTCTTAGAGCCCACTTTTCTAGTCCATTTCACATCTTGTCGAGCCATCATGAAGTGATGACTTAATCAAATTCTGAAACTTTTTTTTCAAACAAGGAAAAGAGTCTAATTGAGTTAGATTTAAGTGTATTTTATCACAATATTAAAGGACATGTCACTTAGCTTGGTTTCTTTCTCACCTTCGGAAAAGGCAAAGCTCTTCCTAAGTGGCACTTAGTTTATCTCTTTAATCTATAACCTTACACCCTCTTTTCCCATTTTGGGTGATAAGGAAGCATATCCCGTGAGTCTTATTAAGGACAATATTTTCCACTTTTTTTTCCGTTTATGCCCATCCATGTTTGTGGCTAGGTTGTTACACATCTAAAGTTTGCAAGTATGTTTTTCATGCCTTTGATAGTCCTTTGATTTTTATTTCAAGATCATCTTCATTACTAAAATTTCGTTTCATCATTATTTCTCCTTAAGTTTTTATTTTTTCTTTCATTCTATCCATACAATTTTGTTACTTACATAGTTTTTCAGTTTTGTGAGAACTTGGTATAAGTCCTTTTATTTCACACGGTTACATTTCTCACACAACAAAAGAACTAATTGCTATACTTTATATTTAGTTCAATTCCAATATCATCCGAGTATTTTTAGAGTTTCGATATTTCCTTGTGTATATTACGATGACATCATATTGATACTAATACTTTGCTTTCTAGGTTAACATAAGATAGTTTTGCTTTATCCACATTCGTGAGGTTAACATAGTCAAGATAGTTTAAATGTTAGGGAGATATCCACATTCATAACTTCCATTTTTCAAAACTATCTTAGGTTTCATCATCAAGTTTAAATTGGTATTAGTATATCTCGTGGAGATATCACATCAATATCACTTTGGTATTCAAATATTATTGGTATTCAAACTTGACCTATGTATTAATAGGGTATTGTCACAATTTTCCTTGAACCCTTCATTGGAATCATAGTTTAGGTATATTTTCACTAAACAATAGTTTGAGTGATTGTTTGTTTTAATTTTCATATGATTGTTCTTTGAACAATAAACAACTACATAGCATTACATCTAGAACACACTGGGATATTTTGGCCCTCGATGAATTACACAACATATGCCTAGGTTTCATACAACTTTGAAGGTATTTAGATAAAAACCTAGTATAACTTTAACTAGTAATGCCTAGAATCACAAAAATGGAATCTAAACCAAATGAGCGTGACTTAGAAGAAAATCCTTTCACATCCTTCCCATTTAGTGGTAATAACTTAGCACCTCTCTTTTCGTAGGTCAAAGACATGGAACTGTTGGTCAATCATATCAAAGAAGAATCTCATTCATCTAAGGAACAACATAAGTTAGACCTAGGTCGATTTGACAAGCTCATTTATTTTAACAGAGATCAAGTACTCAAAAGAGTCCTAGAGTTAGGAGCTAAGCTTCCATAAGAACGTGAAGTGGAGAATAAGATCGTTAATTGTGAAATGGAAGAACAACCATCCCTCTCGAAAATGGAAAACCCCTTTGACATAGGGTATGCTTCTAATTTTGGACAACATCACAAATTTTTTGAAGAAGACCCATCAAATCCAATTGGCGATTCATGAAGACCTTATTATAAGGCTTCACGTAAAGTAAAAATTGAGCATGAGTGTAAAGGCTCACCACCTCCTAGGTTTGACAAAGAATATGATCCCTTAGTTGAAAAGATATCCTTCAAAAACAAATATTGAAACTAAGTCAAAAATTAGCAAATTTTGGCTCTTTGAATAGGAATGTGCATAAAGAAAAACTGAAAACAAAATCTAGCGAGTTTCACTTTGATCCATATGATGACATAACTTTTAAAGTTTCTATGGTAAATAGACAAATATCACCTATAAAATAACAAATCATTCAACAGAGTTACAATCAATGAAGAACACACTTACTACCCTACAAGAAGGTAACATAGGACACAATGAGAATTACTTATATGAAGAAATACGTCCTTATCCCTTTGACAAGGACATGCTCATGAAAACCATTTCCGAACATTTTTCCATTCCTAAGTTCAATAAATATAAAAGAAAAGGTGATCCTCATGATCACATCAAGGAATTGTCTATACTTATCAAGAGGTCACGTAAAATGACAATTTCTTAATAAGACTATTCCTCACAACCTAGGAGTAATGGCATTAGAATGGTTTTTTAGTTTACCTAAGGGATTGATCACGACATGACCCATACTTGCCAAAACATTTGTGTGATATTACTCCTTAAATATGGAGAATGATAGCACCAAAACGACCTTTTAACACAAAATAGAAACCCAAATCAGATATTTGTGGGCTTCTTGCAGTGATGGCATGGATTGGTAAGTCGTTTCCCTTGTGTCCTACTAGAAAATAAAACTAGTAAGAATATTTGTACCAAAATTAAATCCATAAATAACCTTTCATTTACAAATGCACTATGGCTTTAACTTATAAGAATTTATCGAAAAGTTAGTCAAATCGAAAAGGCTCTATTTGTGAAAGGGACACTCAAATCCATCACAAAGAACAAACACAAAACAAAATTTACAGATAAACAAAAGTTATTCAATAACAATAAACATGTTTTTGGAAATGGCATCACAGACTCTAAGAGATTCTAAGATGTACGACTATTCCTCTTTTAAAGCTCTCATAAGGACCTCGCCCAAAGGAACCCACCAAATGTGTGTGTACACCACTAACGAAATCATTATCTTCCATACTTAAATAGTTAGATGAGGTAAACATGGTGCAGTACCCAACCACGACAGTACCATATCTAGAGGATGCTCTAAAACCCAATTGGTTCAAAGAGAATGAATATTTTGATTTCCACCATGTTAAAGGACACAAAACAAATAGGTGCTTGAGACTACGAAATTATATACAAGACCTCATCAAAGAGGGAAAAATCACTGTAGATTCCTCCCTTAGGATAGAGTCCCAATGAGAAAATGGGTATCTTTAAAGAGCCCTTTCCTAACCATGTGCAGAGATAAGAAGAACAGAAGCCGATCATAGACAAACTTCCAATGATTATAGTATTGTTGCTTATGTTTATCCAACTAATGATAGTCCCTTTTATTTCCTTAGAGGATGTATTTGTTAATCGATGAATAGGTTAATACTATTAGGATCTTAGAAAATGTTGTGCGGTAGGGATGTGATGCACTCATTTGATCATACTAGATCCCCTACCTATCCCTCAGAAGGTTAGTACAATTTAATAGAATAGTTAGAGAAGAAACCCTGCTAGGATATTGATTTTAGATCTCCTCAAAATATCTACACTCATAAAAACATATTGTATAAAACATCGCAGACTTCAAATGTCTCCAAAGATGTAGATCTCGTGCACCTTCAAGTGATGATCATGTATCTTTATTCCAAAATCATATCACTTTTGATCACGTTGCAATCCCACAAATGACCCAGAGCACAACTTACCCCTATACCTAGAAGTATTTGTTACCCATCGTAAGATCAAGAGAGTACTTGTGGACAATGGATCTAGTCTAAATATTTGCACTTTAAATTTGTTTAAGCAGCTAGGCCATTCAAAAATGGATCTAGGGGATAAAACTATTACAATCATAGCTTATGATAATGATGAGCATGAGATACTATCATAGTTTCGATGGAAGTAGAGCGGATTTTTCATGATATGACGTTCCATGTCCTTGAATTGGATCTTCCTTACAAAATGATCCTAGGGCACCCATGGATCCATGCCATGCATGTCATTCCTTCAACATTTCATTAGTGTATTAATCTATGCAATGAAGGATAGATAGTCACCATTCAGGGTGATCCAGAACCATTCATGCCTTATAGGGCATTGCACAGCTTTTATCATGCAACATATGAAGTACTTCTACAAATATTGTTATCTCCTTACAAACAAAAGCTATTAAGGAACGTGTGGATCTAGATTCACTCACTCCTTGTAATCGAAACTTTCCTTTGTTGGTCAACCCTTTCACATCATGGGAGGAAACATCTCTAAAGTATGTCCTAGGTGATAAATCCACTCCTGAACATGCCTTATTAATATAAGATCTATCAATGCTTCCTAGGAAACATGGCAAACCCTAATTTCAATTCAAGAGAACTTAGATAAATCTCCTAAACCATTGGATAAGTTCATCCCTAGTGGTCTCCTATCTAAGGAAAATATTTTAGAAGATCCCATCAAGAGGTCACCTAAAGGTACCATGGCATCATGTCATCAAGCTCTACATAGTATATCAAAGGCCACCGTATGATGTATGTCATGGGTTACAATGGGTTTGGATGTGGTATCAATGCACAAGGATGGTTAGAACCCATTCCTATCCAAAATTTCAAATCTAACAAACATTGTCTTGGAATTAGACCTCGTGATGATTCCACCTCTTCCAAACATGAGGATGACTCATCTCATTTAGTTAGCAATGTAGATTCCCAATATAGCCTCTACGAGGATCTTGCCTCAACAAACCTATTCCCTACTTTAGTTGTTTTTACCTTATCTACATCCAATCCACAAACAATGGCCAAGTAACCCTTGTATATCCCAAACTTTTAGATTGGGATCAACAATTTCACGTGCTAATCGATTTCTTTGAGAATGCCTACGCATTTGAAGAAATCATGGGACTTAGGGATTCCATTCCAACTGGGATCATAAGAAAGGTTTTTCTATAAAAATAGATGCCTATGCATACTTTGGAGAAGAGGGAGAGATGTGTGGAATCTTGAATAGGAAGTTCATAATCCAGAGTAATAATGCTTTAGAGAATCCTTGTGGAAAGAATAAATGTAAGTCTCATAAATGACATATTTTTGAGGCATTAGTAGATAAACAAAACAAATAACCTATAAAAGAAATGGTATACCCATCCAAAGATGATAATGAGACACCTAAGGAGGTTGACCTTACTCTTCCGTTTGACCCTAAATAGGTGGAAGATTCTTCTAAAAAGCTTGTTGAAGAAATGATTGGTGTCAACATTGGCTTAGAGGAGGAAACTATAATCATAAAGTTTGGAACTTCACTCTCACTTAAGAACAAAAACATTTGTGGAAATTTTGAGAGAATATATAGATATATTTGTATGGCCATCCATAGATATGCTTCGTTTGGACCCAAATTAGTCATGCACAACCACATTGTGTACACGTAACCAAACCCATCAAGCATAAATTGAGAAAGATGCACTCCAAAGTTGCACTAATTTTTAAAGAAGAACTTGAAAAGTTATTAGGTGCTTATTTCATTAAACCCATTGAATATTTAGATTGGATATATAACATAGTCCTAGTTCGTAAGAAGTCACTTGACATAAGGATCTCGCACCACTTCCAAGACATCAATAAAGCATGTCCAAAATATGACTTTCCCTTACCTAATATTGATATTATTGTCAATTATACCACTATTTATGAAATTTTATCCTTAATGGATGGTTTTTTAGGTTATAACCAAATTTGAATCACAAAGAAAGAGCAGCATAAGACAACTTTCACCACCCTTTGAGGAAAACTTTGTTACAAGGTCATGCATTTTGGACTCAAGAATGTCGGGGCCAATTATCAACGCACAATGACATTCATCTTCCATGACATGATGAATGACATCATGGACGATTATGTTGATGATATCTTAGAAAAATCCAAAAGTAGAGGAGAGCACCCTCAAGTACTAAGACGTATTTTTCAACGCCTCTCGAGATTACAAAGTAATTTTAAGCCCTAAGAAGCATTTCTTTGGAATTTTGTCAAGAAATATCCTAGGTTTCATCATTTCACAGAGAGGAATAGAGGTGGATCCTGTAAAGGTTACAACTATCACATAAATCCTCCACCTACAAATATCAAAAACTAAGAAGTTTATAAGGAAAATATAGGCAATCCGATTTTTTATTTCACCGCTTATGGATAAGTGTCATCCATTTACACATCTATTGAAAAAATATGTTACATTCAATCGGGGACCGACTATCAAAAACATTTTCTTTACTTAACCAATACCTTTTCAACCCCCATACTCATGCCGCCTACTCTAGGAGAACCTATCCTATTATACATTTTAGCTACCCATTTTGTTATTGGTGCACTTCTTTCCCAATATGACCTAGACCATGGAGAAATGGCAGTTTATTACCTTCATCGCATTGTGATTACCTATGAACTGAATTACCCACAAATTGAAAATGCTTTCCGGCGCTTATATTTACCTTTAGAAACTATGCCACAATCTCCTAACAATAAGACCAAACTAATATCAAAAGTTGGCCCTCTCAAATACATTTTATCCAAAACCTCCCATACGGGACAACTAGCTAATCGGATCATTCTCCTAAGTGAATTTGATATTCATTTTGTAAACCGAAGTCATTAAAAGGACATGTATTAGCTAATCGGTTGGTGGAATCTCCCTACCAGAATTGAACCTTTGTGTTTGGATCTTCTAGATTCATCCATGATGTATTTTGAAGAGTCTTTGAGTCATAAGTCCACTTTTATGAATCATTCACATTTCATGGATCAAGAGCAGGAGTGGTGCGCATCACTCCCATAGGTGAGGTTATTCCAAGAGAATTTTTTTATTTCTCGTCAATAATAACATTGAGAATATGAGGCACTCATTGTTGGCATTAAGTTAATAATAAATTGGAATATTAGACATCTATGAGTCATTGGGACTCAAATTATTATTAAACAAGTTAATGATGAGTATAAGGTTAAAGATGAAAATATTATTCCATACAAGATAATGGTTGAAACCTCAAGGAATATTTTATGCAGATTATCTTTGAATAAAAATCCGAGTCACACAATAGATTAGTAGATGTTGTGGCTACTATCGATCACTATTATGCATTTCGCCTCAAGAAATTAAAATTTCATTATTTGTGGAGCATTTATGAGTTCCTGCATATGACATGTTGGAATCTTGTTTGGAATGTGAAGTTGCTAGTCCATTCTCCCATTGGTATGATCCTATATTTAAATACCTACAAGATGGAACGTTTCCCCCAAACATTACCCATGCTGAGAAGAAATCCCTTATCCTCCATAAATCCCATTACACCCTCCTAGATACACCCTTTATCGTTGTGGCTACGACGGAATCTGCTATGTTGTTTTGACATAACTAAGTCACCCACAATATTAAGTAAGTGCATGGAGGTATTTGTGGAGCACATACCAGTGGCATGGTCTTGGCTAAAAATCTCTTAAGAGTGGGTTATTATTGGCCCACCATGGAAGTAGACTATTGTAATTTTGTAAATAAATGTGAGTTATGCCAAAAATGGAAACTTGATACATGCACCAACACGAAGCTTTATAGCCCATTATGACACCTTATTCATTTTGTAAATGGGGACTAGATCTCATAGGGAAGATCCATCCTTCTTCTTTAGATGGTCATACCCACATTATTACCACCATCAAATATTTTACTAAATGGGTAGAGGTTGTACCTCTCACTTATGTCATTGGTGTACAAATCTCCAAATTCATCATGAATCACCTCATTTTTCATTATAGTGTCCCTTCCGCCATTATCACTAATAATGGTAAATACTTCAAGAATAAAATAGTCAAATAATTATGTCAATGCTTCCATATTCAGCTCAAGTGGTCTACCCCCTATTACCCCCAAGGTAATGGGAAATTCAAGGCTACCAATAAAACTCTTGTATGGATCATGGAGAAAATGGTAAGTAATCTACCGCCATAATTGGTGCCTACATATACATCCCACCCTATGGGCCTATCAAACCTCCATTCACACTACTACCGCGCAACCCCATATTCAATAGTCTATGGCATCAAGCCATTATACCCTTGGAAGTGGAGCTTCCTCCCTAATAATATTTCTCTGGGACTATCTTGATAAGGATGAAGACTATAGAGTTGCTCGGCTAGTAGAGCTAGAGATGTAGGATGAAAATCATATGAGATCACTTAATCACCTAAAGGTTTACCAGAACAGAGTGTCAAGAGGATATAACAAATGGATCATTCATTGTGAAATCGATATAGGAGATATTTTTCTAAAATAAAATAAAAATAACACTCTCAAGGACAGAGAAAAGAAAGGTAAATTTGTGGCTAACATGTTAGGGAATTATGTGGTGGTTTCTAAATTAAATCAAACAACCATTTAACGTAATTTGTATGCATCTATTAGAATTTACATTACTTACTTATATAGGATACCAATTTAATTTTTTGTTAAATTTTGCATGAATTCATTTCTAGTTACATATTGTTGTATGGTTTTGAAGGTGTACATTTTTTTAGTTTTGTTAAATTTTTCTTGTGTGTTTGTTTACCGCACATCTATTTGTTATCACATCTATCGTATATCATTCAACACATATAACATCATCTAATACTAAGCTAATCATCGCATATCATATCATCAATGGGGAAAAAGGGGTTGCGCATGATCACAAATCTATCCCCGCACACCAATATCATCAATATCATCCCATATGCTAAACTATAAACTATATCATGTACAAAACATATGATATCATCTAAACCATCCTTGGGCACTATTTTCCACCTAGCACTTATCTCTTCACCCTGGGGCATTTTTAAATATTTCTAGGTGCTTCTTGTCTTCTATTTTTATCTATTGCCATGATTATTTTTAAATAATTATTGTTGGCCCATTTGTCTTCTCATCAGGGCATGCCATCACATTACTTGATGCCCATTCTCCTCACTCTAGAGAATTTTCATGTACCTTTCGGAGCTCTTCTATTTCCTAAATTCTTTTAGCTGATTAAAAAAATTAAAAATTATAAAATCATCCAAAAATCCAAAAAAATTGTAAACACTTTGAAAATGGACTAAAATTGGTAATAAACTCATTTACAACTGAAATTTGTGTCTCTCGCATGGCGTTCATCTCATATCTTGTTGGCATTTCCATATTTTTTTAAACAATGACTCACATATCCTCTAAATTTCCAAACCATTCACCAAAGATACGATTCTTACTTCAAATCCGATACAAATTGTCTAGCATTGTTTTTCTCTGTAGAACTACATTTTCATCGGACCTAAATGTCCTTCATCCTTTGCCTAGCATATAGAAATTGTTTAGGGCATCATTTTAAACCCTTCTCATTTATGAAAACATTTGGGATTTTAACTCGATAACAAAATATTCGTGAAACCGTCTTAAATGTTGTTGGTTTGAGTGTGTGTGATTTTACTTATTTACTTGTTAAGTGACTTTCTTTTCTTCTCGTATTACATTTGCATTCATGTATGTTGCATGGAGATATCCATTTATAACAATGGACATTTTTTTGTATCATGGATTTTTATGTCATTTTATGTTGGTGACGCATGCTCGTATGTTCATAAGGACTAAAGATGAATATTACCAATAATATGATGAATAAGAATTGTTTATATAACAATACCTTATGATAAAAGTTAACATCCCTTTTTGTTATTTTATCTTCTATCTCCCGCTTCTTCGTATTGTTATTTCTTTTTTCCACTTTTTTAATCATCGATCACATTCCTCCATCACCCCATTGACACTCGAGAGGACATCCTTGGTAGTCATCCTACTAATTTTTCTTCTACCCCTTCAAAATTTTCTACTCATTTATGCTTGTCTACTTTCTTTGAAGTGACTTCACACACGTCACCTCAAAGAGGGGAAAATGTAGACACCTATAATTTTGTCTACATGATCTTATTACTAAGATCATACTAACTATCCTAGTCTACTAACTATGTTATTCCTAATTTACTACACTAGGTTAGTAAAATACCCTTTCTAACCTCTTCTAAACCCCACTAAACTTGTTAATCCCTCTCGTAACTAGCTTCTATAAGATTTTTTCCTCTTTAATTAACCTTTTATAGGTTAACTAACCCTCTTATTGAATTTCTAAAGAGAATTTGACTTTCTAAACAAATATCTCACCTTTCTAAATAGCCACTTATCTTTCCAAATCCAGTTCACACCTCCTAATGTGCTTCTCTAAAAAATCCACTTTTTTACTCCTTTTTAGTCCCACATGCATCCAAAAAATCCATTTATCAAATCTGAAAACTATAAATAGAGGGATACCCCTCCCACATTTTACTAAGAACTCTCTCTCTCTCTCTCACATTTCTGATTTAGGTCATGCTTAAATCTTGTAGATTCATTTCATAGTTTATTTTAGTTATTTACTTATTATTTTCTAATCCTTTCAAAGCTTTAGGTAAATGGGAGAATCCATTAATGGTGAGCTTCCATTCTTAATATTTTGAAACATCAATAAACACAAAACTGATTGTTAGAGCTTTAATAGGTTCACTTATAGATAGATTTCATGGAGTAGAGAACTAATATAGTCATGTTTAGATGTTGATTGTTTGTTGCAAGCTTTATATATGCATGCAAATAGGCAACTCTTGCTTATCTATAATATGATGGTCATTTGTTTTATTTTTTCCAAATCTTTAGGGGTTTATTTAGAGGATCTTACCCCATTTTCATAGCTTTTTCAAACTTTTCATTCCACATAATGAGCACATTCAAAGTAGAATCTAGTCTTCATAGTTTGTCATCTTGAAGAAGGATTATTTGTGTGAAATAAGAGTATTTTATAGTCATGGGATTTAGAGATTCAAGGGTTTCACATTATTCACAAGGGTTTGAGGAGAATCGAGACATGGCAAGGGATCTTTTAATCATCTTTGATATTAAGTCTTCAACAATGATGATAATCTTTTCCTTCGTTGAACCTTAGCTAAATCATATGTAAAGAATACATTTTCAAATACTTTCACATCTTTAAGAGGAATATTTGTGACTTGTATATCATCTTGATCAGAAAAGAAGGAGTAGTACCTCATTGATCTCTTTATAAAGCAATAATTTGACAAACTATTTACTGTTTTGACAAGATAAAGTTTCATCTTTAAAGTTCTAGACATTCTACATTTCTCAGTCAACCATAGAGTATGATACTCCATCAAGGATGAGATATCAGCATCTACATGGTATGAATATTATGACATACCATTCACTAATCTTAAATGTCAAGTTATCACAAGACAACTTCCTTATGCAAGTTCTAAACTGGGTATTCACAGTTTTCTCAACATAGTCTTGTAAAAATGAGTGATAAGAAAAATTCATGAGAATTCTTAGTTAGCCATGGATATAGAAGAATATTTCAAGGACAATATGTGCACTATGAAACTTCTCAGAACCACTTTCTTGTCTAAGAGCATGTCGATAGGATCAGACAAGTTAATTTTATCAAAATTTTGCATAAGGAGGGTTTTGTCACACTAAACCCTAGGATGATGTGTGAAGGCCCAACCCACCTTGTAATTCACTTTATGAAATTATGAGTGAGTGATAACTTCATTAGTATAGTTTAAAAAAATTTTAAGGACTTGAATGCAAGATTAAGAAGACAAGTTTACTAGTGTAGATCAGGTTGTTAGCTTTCTTGATTAGGAAAATGGAATAGTTGAAGAAAAAAAGATAATTAAGACTTCAACCATCTTCCAAAGTATACCCGACACTCCATATAGTAACCTTGACCTTGTAAAATATGTTCATATAAATTGCATGCTTCTAGAATAGGTTCACATATAAAATATTTCTCAAAACACCATGATTGGTTGTTGTATGCATTGTCTTCTAGCGATAGGAAGGAAACAATCACATGTAGCTTTAAAAATATCCACATAAATTATCCAAATATTTTCATGATCTCTTATTAGACCTCATAAGTTCTCTGAGATGTTGATTTTTTCAACATGAAACCCCCAACTTTTACCTGTACCTATAAATTTCATCAAAACCATTATTTTTCCATTCCGCATACCACACTCCGCAAATGTAAAATACCATAAAAATATGTTTTAGAGTCTATACACTCATAATTAGGTTTCATAGCTTTCTCTAGTGATTTTATTCCCAAAAAAATCATTTTACCTCTATCGCTCTAGGATGAGGTTTTGATGGTTTCAAACAAGGTTAAAACAATGATTAAAATTGTTTAAATACTTATCCAATTGATCTCGGACTTTTTGAAATATTTTTTTAATCAAAATTCCATGAAAAAAATTATTCTATGATTTATCTTAGCAATCTCTCATAATTTATAATAATTTCTAATAAGTTAGGTGCTTAACTTGTATTTTCCAAAAAAATTGGTTTTAGAAAAACTTTGATAAATTGCACAAAACACCTCCTTAGGTCCTAAATTTTTATCACACATTCACAACTTACTCCTCAATGTATTCATATGACCAATGTTTCATATTTGTCTCCAAAAATCCTATCTCATCTCATTTGTTCAACGCTAGTTCTCTAGTCCCGAGCTAGAGTGTTATACCAACCTATATGATTGATTAAATCACTTTATTAGGAAATTGTGGAGCTCTATGCACCTTATATATCATCACAAAGATGTCCATGCCATGCTTGGTTTATGTCATCATGCCTTGGGTCACAACCCTCACTCTCCTTCTAAGTTTATTTTACCCGAAAAGCTCCGAATGCACATTTTCATTCCCTATAACCCTTATTATTGACTTGATGCATCTCTTATGCATGATATTAAATTTCACACTACTTTAACCATGATTTCCATGCTTTTCCTCAATCTATTTCTCATGTTTCCATGTCAACCTGCTTGATTAGGACCATGATTAAGTCTATAACTGCATGACACTTCATGAATTTGACCATGTTGACATGTTACAGACTTGTTAACACCTCACACATACCTCATTGATCATGTTTTACCTTAGGAATCCTCAATGGTTTTCTTGACTATTCACTTAGATCATGTTTGCATACCATGAAAATCGTGATTTGACACCTAATACTACTTAAGGACACTTTGACATCAATGGAAACTTGACATCAATGACAACATTTTGAAACATTTCTCAACAATTATCTCACATGGTGTAGCTTTAACTTGTGTAAAGTTAGTGCAAAAACCCTAACTACCTCACTTTTGAAGGGGGAATTTGAATTGTAATCAATGCATGAGTGAGATAGGAAGGAAGGGAGGTTGAGAAGAAATTTATATCAGAACCTATGGCTCAAGATTTTTATTTTTCATGATCTATCTATAAATAAAGCTTCTTTCGGTTAAGAAAACATGTATGAGGTTTTATAATGATCTTGTGTGTGAATATTTATGGTGACGTGCTTGAATTTTATCTCAGGATGATGTGTAAATTCCATTATAGGTGTGAGATATTTGGGTAAACTCAAGGAGAATATGAAAATTTCTAGAGAGGAGGAAATGGCAAGAAAGACAGTCATGATCAAGTAAGAGTTGTGAATGTGTATGATAGGTATGAATTTGTTGAAGAGGTTGGTTTATGTAGTGATTGAGGTTTGTGTTCGTGCTCGATTTGGTCTCACCCTTTGTCTAGTGTATGCCTTCAAAAAAAATTCTCTTACTAGTTTTCCCATGTAAAAAATGTATGCTTAAAGATATAATCATATTTAATGTGAATTAAGAACTTATGTTTTGGGCATGAATCATATTTTTATATCAAGGAACATAATAGTCATATTACCCCTGAAATTACCTATGAAATATGGACCATGTATCGGGCTAATGTTGTAATTTTGACGATAAGTTAATGAATTGCAAAGTCTAAAAATATCTCCGATGCCCATAACTTTTGTCACTCCGTCCCCTTTTTCTTTTGTGTTCTTTTGTGTTTTATGAGACTTAATATTTCCTAAGTATGGAACTAGATGTGGAAGGTATCCATGTGTCCCTTCGGTGCATTTTAAATCCGACATAAAGAATAAGGGGACTTCATGAAGTGAGAATCAACAACGTGGCTAAATCATGGCAAGGTAGCCCAAGTGGGTTGAAAAGTCAAGAGAAAGAAGAAACTCACAAGATTCCACGTGTCACCCAGGAAAAAATTCATAAAGAGAATGAAAATGAGAATTTCCAAATCTATGTGAGGTCTCCACATGTTGTACAAAGTGGCTACTCGATGTTAGAAAGGACCAAAAAAAGAAGCAAAGACTCGATGTTCGGTGGATTGAATGTGATCTCGGGTCCCAAACCATGTAATTGAAGAGTTGGCTAAAATCAAGGTTGAGCTTTTGAATGAAGTAAAAAGAATATGAAGATAGAAAAGAGGTGGGTTGAAACAATCATCGACACCACTGATGTGAGATTAGAGGAATTGTAGAGTTAACATAAAATCCATGGGAATACAAACAAAATATGGACAATGTGGGGATGTTTTTAACAAGAAAACCTTGATTTTTCAACACCATACAAGCCCAAATGATGGAAGATGAAGATGTAGATATGAAGACTGATAAGCAAGCTTAGGCTTGTTTTCTTTGAACTATTATTTCATCTTATTTTAATCATTACTCTTATTTCATGAAGACTGAATATCACTTTGAAGTTATATTTTCAAAATTGAAATTGGGGTTCTATAGGGAAAAGCCCATGAAGAAAGTTACATACATTTTTGAAAATTATATCAAAAATAAACTAAGAAAATAAAAGCATTCAGTCATCCTCTACTTCTACCTTGAAATATTTTGTAAATGGGGGAATTCTATTTAACAACTTGTTCTTCCTGGTATAAACTCCTCTGAGCCTTGAGTTGTTTGAGAAAATACAACTGACCTAGCCAAATTTTGAGACATCCCCATCTCCATCAATGATTCAATAGTCATCTTGGGGCCATCCATGATATTCCTCAGCTCTATCTTCTTCTGATAAGAAGATACCTAGTCTAGAAGATCTAAACCACCTATAGGAAATGTCATCTTCCATTTTATCTTATAATAAGTAGCCTAAGAAGGAGCATTTAGAGTGGTTGGGAGAGAAATTATTATAGCCTGGGGACCTATTGCAACAAGGGATTTTAACTAGACTCACTCCTTCATCTCCTTTTGAAATGGGGATACTCTCTTAGGTGAGGAACATGTAAATGTCCTTATAATGTTTTCTCCATCAAAGGAGTGCGTTGCACTAAGTGAATGGAAGGTTGAGAGTATACTTTTGTTTACCCTCCTTGGTAGTAGAAAGTGTTGTCTTGAAATGTTGAGGAGATGAAGGATCTATTTCTTCCCCATATAAAATGACAATTTGGGGTAGAGAATTTAATTTCCCCTTTTTCCTCTTGTTGATGGTATGGGTATTGAAGATTCTTGAGGTGGTGCAGCTCTTATTGGACCATTTTCCAGAGAAATGATTTGTCACTCCATTTATTCCACTTTGTGAGAAATGACAGGCATTGTTTGAATCGAAGTCTTGTTATAAAGCACATAATATTCTAGGGGAATCTCTTTCAACACAATTTCTTATTGCATAAAAAGGGAAATTTATATTTAGCCATCCCTGTCATGGTAGGACTCCTCTTAATCCATAATTTCTTAAAATATGTTGGATATTTTTGGTGCTCCCAATGGAAGAGATGATAGTACATCGATTGAAAGCTAAGAAAACAAGATTGATCTTAATCAATCTCAAGAGGAGGGAAATACAAACCTCCCGATATGTCAAGGGCCCTTTGTTATCCCCTAGGTTTGTAATTTCAAACAAATCCTCGAAAATGCTTCATCTGGGCTAGTTAGATCGAATATTTGATTTAAATCTTCTGAGGATATTTCTTTCAAGCTAGTTGCCACATACTACTCTTTCCATTACACCAACAAAAATCCTCGCAATAGCTTTTCAAGTCTAAAAATGGAAGGAGGATGCATACCAATGAAGAAGTGAAGCTAAATTTATAATGAAAATGGTACAGACGAGCTGAACTGGATGAAATCATTTCCATCAAATGAAGAAGGATTTTTCACTCAGCTCACATGAAGGAAATAAATTTGAGAGAGATTGGCATTGTGTAACAAAATATATTTAGACTGATGTGACATAATTTATGGAAAATTATTCAGCCTAGAAAGACACGAACATGAGTGTGTGTTTTTTGAGATTGATCCTCAAAAGGTGAAAGGGATTTGCATATCACATCAAGCCATATGGAGGCACCTAAAAACTATCAAAGGGGTTTCTTTTCCCACCAAAAGGGAGAAATGATTAAACAAATGCAAAAAGGAATGACATAGCATCCTAGTCATATGTAAAAGATTTGAAAAATGGGAGTAACTAATAATTCCTCCACTTGGCAACATAAGATAACATATTAAACTATATGTTGTGAAGAAGAATATTCTTTAGATATTCATGCTTTTGGGGGGGAAATGAAAGGTGAATGAGTGATTTAAAATGTATAAATGTGATGATAATACTCTTGCATAGGGGGTTAAATTTTCTAAGCTTTAGAGGAAAAAAGGAGAGAACCTGTTTGTACTAGTTGAAAATTGAACCAATCTGAGATATCTAAACTACTATTCATTTTTTCCCAAGCCTTCTCACCAAGATGATTACATTGTATAGTCATTGGAAAATATTGAGGTCATAGTTGTTGTGTCCCCTTATTGAAGAATTGGTGTTTCTTGAATCAATTCATGTGTAGTCTCACGAGCACTATTACTTTGTTCAAGATGAATTGTTTTGAATCAATTGTCTACATTTTTGTTGCAATCTTATGCTAATTAATCTCTCTAAATTACATAAAGCCTTAGTTAAAATAGTGAAAATTTGGTAATTGTAATTACATGATTGATGGAGCTTTCCTTCATAATGTGGTAAATGGTTTTAAAATCAATTTGTATTTGTTTGATCTAAGATCTTTGTTAGTTCTTGAGTGTATCTAGAGTGTATTTGATCAGATATTGTTAGTATTTTGTTGAGAATTTTTCATGAGATTTTATGTTTGAATTCTCAAAGTTTGTGTGAAATCTTGTGTTCTTGGGCTTCCATGAATACAAACCTTCTAGTTGAAGGAATGCTTTGGACTATGTGATCCATATTTTACATCAAGAATAATTGTCTGTAGTATTTGTAAGGTTCATTTGAGGTTTTTGTATAATCAAATTTATCCTATTTAACTTCCCAACAATATATCAAAATTTCAACTAATAACCATCAGATCCACCTGAATTACCCATGTTTGCACTGTCTATGCATAAATGCTAAGGAGATTTGTTGAATTTTCCCATCCTTTATCCAAAATATGCAAAAGCAAGTTGAAATATGACTGTCTTTAGTAACTTGAGCCTTCTTTAGAAGATATCTACATTTTCTAGTGTGAAAACTCATGAGAGTTAGATAATGTTTGTATTGACCATGTCTTCTTGAGGCTATTTTTCACTTCCCTAAGAAAAGGAGTCCAAATATTGTTGTTCTATCCACCACTTTTCACAAATACAGGTTACAAAATGGGTCCTCTCACCCTAGTTTCAGGTAGAACCTAAAGTAGTAGGGTAGGTCATACCCTTAGTGAGGTGTTATCCAATATTCCCAAGTCCAAGTAAAAGATACTACTAGATCCATCCCTGCTACAAAATGACTCAAATCTTGGTTTGTCTTTCTTTAAGCATCTTTCTTAGCCTATTGATGTTTCTTGAATTACAAGGTGGGATTGATTTGGGTACCAAAACACTCAGGCACCATTTTCCAGGAGTATTTCTACAAATACCAAGAAACATCAATCATTGGTAACATACTAAATATGTTTATACACAAATACACAATCTAGGCTTCATCCTTTGTTGAGATTTACCAAAAATGGGCTTAATTAGAAGTTATTTGCTTAATATTTTCCTAGTTTAAGCAAGATTTCCATTAAATTTTCTTGGTTATGGGTAAATATTGACAAAGGATGCTTTGAGATTTGTCAAGATTTATTAAAATTTGATCATTAAGGTTCACATTAACAAGAAATTTACAATGATTTACACATCTAAGGTACAATACCTTAGTGGAAAATCCACATTGTTTATAATTTCTGTAAATATCAATTCCTCAAGCTTCAATAATTGAAATATGTCATCAAGATCTATAAATCTAGAAGGAAGAAGGTCCTTCTTCAAGATAGATCCTACTAGAAAATTATTTCCAGAGCTAGGAAGGACAAATCCAACTAAGAAACAAGTTTGGAGAGCATTGGGAGATCAAAGGTCGAAGAGAAAGTAGTGCATATGGTTAAAAGTGATCACCTTTGATAGAGGATTATTATATTTTCTCAGACACTTCTAAATCAAGAGTCCCTACACAAATTTATATACTCCAACTTGTGAGGGGCCTTCATTTGCAACTGATAAGGGTATTCCTCATCTCCTCATTTTTCACTTAGAAGTAATAGATTTTTCTATGAAACTGAATCATTAAAGGACCAGTACTTTGAGGATCATACACCATTACCTCAAAGACCTCCTATCCCATATTGTTTTAACCCTCTTGTTGGGACACCTCCTCGAATAATATGGCTCATCCTCCACCTAGAGCTTCATTTTTGTAATTTTTTTAGACCCATAGATTTTCACGGTATGGTGGGTTATCCTAATGTAGTTCCACAAGAAGTGAGGAACATATTTCCTAAATTTCAAGGAAATAATGCTATTACTAGTGACTAAGCACCTTAGACTTTTTGTTAATATCATGGAGGATTTTGAGATTGAACATGAATATGTGTATGTCAAATTTTTCATTCACACCTTAGAAGAGGATGCTTGTGATTGGTATAAATCCTTACCAAATAATTCCACCGATCTTAGGTTTCTCCTCTTAGAATTCAAAAATATCAAGAAGAACCCCAATGAACCAGTCCAAGACTTTAATACTAGATTTAACAAAACCCTGACTATATTTCCAATGACATTGAGGCCAAGTGATGAGTCCTTCCTAATAAAGTATTGTGATGCCTTTGATAAGAAAGCAACATACTATTTGAGGGACAAAACCTCCGGGATTTGAGACAAGATTTCTCCATGGCAAGACAGAGATAGAAAATCCTCATAAAAGTGAGGTGTTAAGTTAGTTAATCTTGAAAATCCTCAACCAAGAAAGGGATTTTATCTAGAGGAAGTTGTTAAAACTCTAGTAGGAGCAATAAAAGAAATCTCTTATAAAATTGCTAGAGCAAAGAAAGGGATAGGACAAAGTTCTCAGGGCCAACACCAAAATCAAGGTCAAAATAGAATTGGAAATCATCCTAGAGGTGATCATAGATCGGATGAGAGAGGTAAAGGGCCCATGGGATCAGGAAATAAACAACAACCAAGAGAAAACAAATTGGTCCCTGATCCTTTAACTATTAGAGTTTCTATGATAGAATAAAATCATGTTATTGAGTGGTGTGATAAATGTTTCTTACCACATTCCCCATGTGATCTTAATGAAGAAAGTGAAGAGGTTGATGATGATGTTACTTTTGGTAATGTGTGCATGATGGAATTCCCTGACAGTTCATAACAAGGAGCTACTTCTACTAAATTGCTTTGAGTGTCAAGACTGTGGAATGTTTTTGGGATTACATAAACCGGGTATCTCCTCTTCCTTCTACTAGTAATCTTGAAGTTGATATGGTCTAGGATTTTGACTTTCCCAATCATGATTTTGAGTATTTAAGGGCATTAATGATTAAGAAATATGATAGTAGAATTCCTTCTGAGGAGGATAGACAATTATTAATGAATGCAATGGTGGCCTAGGAGAAAGAATATAATCTAAGAAACATAACTATTAAAATGGGAGGGCCACAACCCAAACCAAAGAATCCCCTCATTAATAATATCCCAAAGGATCCCTCCAAGAAAGGTGTGTCAACAAAAATTCCAGCTAATATCAATAAACCCAGTAACCTTTCCCAAGCCATGAATAACCTTATACCACAAGAAAATCAAATCACCCTACCTCTCAGCATATCCTTACCCAAGTATACCCCATGTGATATGGCTCAAATTTTGAGCTAGATCAAGGTCACTGTACCCATCATTGAGTTTCTTAGGATCCCTAAGCATAGAAGAAGAGAATTTGAGTACTTGGGATTTAAGGAGGAGGTAGTGACCCCAAGAAAAGATGTTAACAATCTTGATATTCCTCATGTTATTAAATAATTGGAAGTTCTCGCAGACATTGGAAAATTTGGGGAATCCCCTGAAGTATATCTAGGCACTTCCCTTGTTGAGTCCCAACTTGATGTTGATCCCTTCTATACTACTTTGATTATTAATGACAGACTTGTTCATAATTACATGTTTGATTCAAAAGATTCATGTAATGTGATGCCCTTGAGGTCATGAATGAGTTGGATATCAAACTAATAACATCCTTTAGAAAGTCCATTGTCATGGACTCAAGAGAAGTACCAATCATTGGGTATGTGAAGGGTTTAGTAGTGCAATTAGTAGCTTATCCTAGTAAGTATCTAACTATGAATGTAGTCATTGTTGACTTCCTTGCTAAATGGGGTATGTTGTTGTCAAGGAAGTGGGCTATCGTGTTAGTGGAAGTGTGTAGATGGATATGTCGTATGCCACCATACTAGTAGAAGGGAATCTTATCAATTTATATGGAGAGAAGAATATGTTACATTTGATTGAATATCCTAATAATGCTACTTATGAAGTTCTGTATATAGATGTCGATGTTAATAATTTTGTTGGGTATGCAAATTTTGAAGAATATGGTATTGATAAGGGTAAATTCCATGAACAAGTTTGTGTCCCTTGGACCTTGATGTTTGATAAATATTTCTCTAATATGGGAAATGGGGTTGGATTTGTACTTATATCTCCAAGCCAAGAAACTTTTAATTTCTCCTTCAAATTGAAATTTGAATGCACTACTGAGTATGAGGCATTACTCTTGGGTTTGAGCATTTCTTGGAAGTATGGTATAAAATATATAATTTTTAAAGGAGATTCAGAGCTTGTAGTGAAACAAGAAAAAAGTGTATGCCATGAAAAAAAAGAATGAAACAATATAAACATGTAGTATGGGATTTTATTGAAATGTTTTATTATATGTAGAATAGGGATGGAAGCCTATAGATTGTATTGATCGATCAACCAGGTTACAATAGATGGACTACAATACTTATAGGTATTGTACAGTCATGTGTAGACAAAAGAGAGGTTGCACAGTACAACCAAAATACAACTTCCATAATACATCTGGGAAGCAACAATTAAATTAATAAAAACAAATGATTAAGTTGCAACTATGCAACAAATAATCCTATAACTGTGGAATAAGACAAATATGGTTTAAAAACCATATAACAACATTATTTAATTAATATAATTAATTAAATAATTAATATATACTATGCATAATTAATTAACCTAACATTCCCCCCCTTAATTGTGCATTGTCTCAAGAGATGAGGAGAGGAACTCTCTGAAAAACTCAAACTTGTCATGTGCAAGTGACTTTGTGAAGATATCTTCCCGTTGTTTAGCTGTTGGATAATATTGAAGTTGGATGTTGTGCTTCAACACATGTTCACGTATGAAATGAACTTATAGCTCAATGTGCTTTGTTATCTCATGAAAAACTAGATTGTGAAAAAGTTTGAGAACACCTTCATTTTCAACATACATGGTGGTTGGTTTGTCATGTGGTATTCTAAGTCCTTGCGGTATGTGATGTAGCCAAATCACTTCACAAACAACTTATCCTGTAGAACGATACTCTAATTCTATGGAAGAGTGAGAAACAAAGTTTTGTTTCTTACTTCCCCATGGTATTGGTCCAGATCCCATAAAGAATACAAATCTAGAAGTGAATTTTCTATCATCAATGTTACTCGCATGATCTCGGATATGAATATCCAGTCAAGAAGAAGTTGTCGTTCTTCTTATATTCTAGACCAAGATCCACTGATCCTTTGAGATATATTAAAATGCACCTTACTACTTTCCAATGACAAACTTTGGGTTCCTACATGAACTTAGATAGATAGCTCACTACAAAGATGATATTTACTCTAGTGTAGGTCAGGTAAATGAGACTCCCGATCAACTGCCGATAGAGAGTGGCACTTACCTTAGGAGATGGATCTAAATGAGATAACTACAATTTGTTCTCCATGGGTGTAGAAATTGGTGTGTAATCCATCATCCTAAATTTATCAAGTGTGGTCTTGGTATATTTCATTTGAGAAACAAAGATGTGATTCTCTTTCTGCCATACTTCCAATCTAAGAAAATAATGCATTAGCCCAGATCGGTCATGTCGAACAATCAATTAAGATCTTTCTTCATTACATCTATCATCCTCACTAAACTGCCAATGATGACTAGATCATCGACATAGACAATGACAATCACAATATCCCCTATTTCTTTTTGAGGTAAATATTGGGATCGTATGGATTTCTAACAAATCCATGTTGTATGAGATGCTCATCAATCTTGATGTACCATGCCCAGAGTGCCTATTTAAATCCATACGAGATATTTCCTGAGTTTGCATACCTTTTCTTCTTGACCAGGTATTACATATCCTCATGTTGAGTCATGTAGACTTCTTCTTGTAGATCTTCATTTAGGAAATAACTTTTACGTCCATCGATGGAATTTCCAGCTAGAGAAAAGATCATCCTAATCATTTTGGTCTTAGCTATGGGAGAAAATGTCTCCTCATCATCAATGCCTTCTTTTTGTGTGTATGCCTTTACTAAAATTCTTTCTTTATACTTGTCTACTATCCAATCTGCTTTGTAGTTTGTTTTAAATATCCATCTGCATCTAATGGGTTTCTTCCCTGGTGGAAGATCAAAAGTTGCCAAGTGTTATTTTTCATCATTGATTGGTATTCTAGAATCCATGGCATCTTTTGAATATTTTGACTATAGGGATTCTTGAACCGTAGATGGCTCATCAGATTCAATAACTCTACTCATCAAAGCAAAGTTAACTTCTTATCTTGATTTACTGTGAGTCTGTGGTCCAGGGGTGGATGTATCTCAGTGGAGCATCCATTCTTAGATCTCATAATGTGATAGTACACCATTTAGGCATACGCTGAACTGTTCCCATGGGTCATGGTTCTATTTGATCAACACCATCATCCCCATCATCACTTTCATCTTTTGAGGGAACATCAGCTTCAATTTTTACAACTAGAGAAAAATCTACATCTGGTGAGTCTAGAGGAGGATTCTCTTCTTCCTTCTTCTCAAAAAACTCAAAAAAATCAACATCTCTGCTGGTGTAGAATTTTTTGGTCTTAGGATCCATCAATCTATACCTAAGATTCTCTTCACTATACCCAATGAAGATGAGTTTCTGTGACTTCATGTCTAGTTTCCTTCTATTCTCGCTTGGGTATGTGCATGCTTTATTTACACCCAAATACACTAAGGTGTGTAATAGATGGTTTCCACTTTGACCATGCATCTTGTGGTGTTACTCCATTAAGAGAAACTATGGGCACTCTGTTCAACAAATACATTATTGTCTTTTCTTCTTCTACCTTGAATGTCTTTGCAAGTCTAGATTCATGATCATGCATCGCACCATTTCCATAATAGTATGATTTCTTCTCTCAACAACACCATTCTGTTGCGGTGTGTGTGATGGATGAATTTGTCGATGAATACCATGAGTTTATAGGTAGTCTTTGAACTCATTACTGGTGAATTCCCCCCCTCAATCTAAGCAGAGATTTTTGATGTGATGATTAGTTTCATTCTCAACTGCTACTTTGAACTTCTTGAAAGTTTCAAAAGCTTCACTTTTCTTATGAAGAAAAAAATCCACATTTTCCTTGAATAGTCATCAACACATAGCATGAATTACTGAAATCCATAATGACTTGGTTGCATTAGACCACAAAGATTGGTATGAACTAGATCAAGTTTACCATGAGCTCGATATGTACTCTTCTGGAATGAAGCTCTATGTTGTTTTCCTACTAGGTAGTGAGGACACTTGTTTGTATCCTTCTGAAGAGATGGCAGCCCATGTACCATATTACACCGACAAAGTGTCTCGAGATACTTGAAACTTACATGACCAAGTATCCGATGCCACAAATGTCTTAAGGTGGAGTTCTTAGCCACAAGTGATTGATCATCTCTATGAACAAAATCAAGTTACAACATGCATCCCACATTGGAGGCTTTTGCAACTATTTTCGAGCCTCTTGATTTGTCTCGAATCAAACATGTTTTCTTTCCAGAATGACCATCAAAGTAAATTTTCAAGTTATGATCTAGGATTTTACTGACTGAAAATAGATTCTTTGTCAACCTAGGATATATAAGACATATGATAGTCTGCAATTGCGTGAACCTGGGGGTAGAGAAATGTTCCCAATCCCCGAATCAGTATATGAAGAAGCATCTCACAAAAAACATGATTTTTGATGGTGTGTCCTCATTGAAATAAACCAGTCTCTCTATGGATGGTCATGTGTCGAGTGGCCCCCAAATCAACATACCAAACATCACTAGATGACATGGATGGTTCACTTGATTGAGCAAGTGAACAAGTAGTCTTCATTATCTGACTGTTCTTGTTGCTCAACAATATTTCCTTGTTAATAGGGTCTTCTTTTCTAGTTCCCATTTTTTTCCCTTGATTATAGTTAGAATGTCCCTTGTTAGATTGTGGTGGTCTAGAGTTGCTTGATGAACCTTTCTTGTAAGTATTATACCAATAATCTTGTAGGTTATGTCCTCTTTTGCAGATTGGACATTGCTTCTTCTGATTGTCTATCCCCTTGATACTGATTTTGATTTTGGGACTTTTGATAGGAATTAGGTTTTCCTTTACCTTTTCCTTTCCATTTTTGATGTGAAGAAAGTCCTTGTTCTTCTTCATCATCCTTATTGTGCATTGCTTCCTCTTGTTGCAGTAAGTTTACCAATTTGTCAAAACTAACTGTCGTATCGGCAAGTTAGTGTTGTTACAAAAATATGGTATGAAGAAGGGAGTGATCTTAGAACAATGGGAATGAGATCATCATCTTTGACCACTTCTCCTAGGGCTAGAAGTGAAGCCCTCAATTCTATAACTCTTCTTAAGAAAGCTTCTATTTTTTCATTCTGTTTGAACTTCAATGTGTGTATCTGACTGTACAAATTTAGTATAACATTCTTATTCTTGGCCTCATATACTTTGCTTAACTTATCCCACATTTCTTTGGATGTTTTGGCATCTTGAATGTGGGGTTGCAAATCGTTAGACACTCTAAAAAGATGATGAGTTTGGCCTTCTGATCTACTTTGTCAAACTGCCACTGATGTGTTGTATCGTAAATTGATTGGTAAGAGTACCATTCACAAGCAGGCTAAATTTCTTCAAACTCAAGCTGTGTCTTAATTTTTTTCTTCCATGCAACATAGTTATTTCCTCTGAGTAGTTGTGAATCCAAAAGAAAAATTTAGGGGCATTGGTGCCCATTTTGTAGATATCACTAATAAGGTTTGGCTCTTTTCACTCCATGTATAAGATCTCCCAATCTATATACCGTCAGTCTGATATACTAAACCTTTCTATATATGTGCCCTTCCAATATACCTAGAGGTGACGTGGAAGAAGCTCTCCCTTTCTATATACCCGGTGGTGCGTGAAAGGGGCATTAACGTACGTGAAAGAATTTAATGCATGGTACAAGATAGTATTGAAAGGGGTTCTATGTGATTATCAACACCGACTCAAAGAAATGTCCTCATATCCTCAAATCCTCATATCGCTATATACTTGGATAATTTCTCGGTCCGGATTTATGTCGTGTAATTGTTCACAGACGGATGATATTGCTCATAGTGTGTGCACTATGACCTTTTTCTCCTCGTCAATTTAAAGGGTCGATGCCTTCGATTTGTTGTAGATATATTAGGCATTAAGTGTAGTAGTATTCATGATGGCTTTACTCGTAAGCAATTCCCATAGGCACCGTATATACCAAACACTGCGAATGAGATCTAGGATCTCATGAGTGTTACAGAACCAATTTTTTTACTTTTTGTGATTACAATATTCTGCCAGTTTCTAAGTAGTTACAAAGTTTGGCTCTTATCACTTTAAGTATAAGGTCTCCCAATCTATATACCTTCAATTGACTATGGCAACCTTTCAAATTAGTACACTATATTACAACATGCAATTACATTCAGAAATTTATACAAAATTGAATGGTAGGCAAACAAAATTGTTTTTCAAGCGTTAATGTGGCCTTTGGAGCCTAGAATGACCCAAACTACAAAAAATTGCAAAGAACCAGCTGAAAAAGAATTTTTAGCTATCACCCCTTTGGAAAGCATTGCCAAATGGGAAAAAAAAATTACCCTAAATTAGGGATTTTCCCACTAAAATATTTAGGGCGCTTTTAGCTATAACTAGGGATGGTTCATTAGTGGTGGTTTTTCCACCAAATTCAACTCCAACTATGGTGTTTTTTCTAATTTTTCCTCCAGATTTTAAAATTCAAAAACCTTGTGTTTTGGTGTGATTCAAACAATGCACCTACCATCTCTAAGTCATTCCTCTTGACCACTTAGGCTCCATGAGTGCTTAGTGTATGAAAATGAGATATTTGTATATACAAAAGGAAATCTAAACTAACCTATTAAAAATGTGACCTAGTTTTTGCATGTCAATTCACATGGCTGAGGTGGAGCTCCAAGTGAATTCTAAGTTTGGAGGAGGGCAATTAGAGTTATTCTTGCTCAAAGAATGGATCTGTAGCTACTTTTTTTACTACCATCACTTTTGTTTGCTCTCCTTTTTGAGTTATAATCCATCATTTTTTCATTTACCTTATGTAGGACGATGAGGGATGGCATGGTTTGTGGACAAGATCTTACTTCCATAAAGGACTTGGTCGACATGGACAGAGATATATTATGGAAAAGGGATGATTACTTTTGCTTCTTCACCTTGTTTATGTTGCAGGTTCTTTTAGAGGTTGGATCTACCGGAGTAGATGTGGAGTAGTTTGTAGAGGACTCCACATGCCAGGATCACATCAAATTTTGACTGGGTTGATTTCAACAATAGCTTGGTCCATATGACTCAATCGACATATCGTAACTCATTTTACCGCAATGTAACCTCTATGTACTCTTACCTCAATTGGAGGGATCGGTTGGTTCGGTTTGCAAGGAATAAATCATCTTCTTCTTGTGCTCTATTTGTGGTTGCAAGTTGCAGGTTGATGTTTGGACATGGAGCTTGTATACATATTGCAGCATGTAGATCGATCATTATATGGAGCTCCATAACCATTTTGAAGCTCGATCAAGTCTTCAACTCGTTTTTACAGTGACAGTCATTTCCTATCGTGGTGTAGAGTGATCTCCAAATACGGGGGTGCAACAGGGCTCAATACGCCTCAAGATTCAAAACTTCAAAGCTTGGCCGTGTAGGTCTAAACTTGGCCCTTCAATGTTTTCAACCAAGTCGATGCTTGGCTCGATCTTCAAAAATCCCCGATGCTTGTTTTGTAGTGAATCTAGCTCGGTTTCCTTTTTAAGCAACCAAATGTAAAACTTCATCCCTGCTCCAAGAAAAGCTTTGCTCGGCCTAGGTACAAAAAATAACTTAGTGGAAGTCTATGGGGACTCTCACAAATGCAGTGGGAAAAATTTAGCTAATATAACTTGATCTCTCCAAATTTGGTGGAGACTAAATATATCTCTAATAATAGAGATAAAACCCCTAATAGGGAAAACAAATATTTTTATTTTCAATACTTGTAGCAAATTTTTCCTGGTGCTGGGTGCACCAGTGCAAAAAAAAATTGCGTTCCAAACACCTAGAATGAGCAGGAGGATGTGGGGGAGGTAGGGATGAAGCTAGGAGGTTGCATGAGGCTACACAGGCTCTCAAATGCTGCAAACACTTCTCTAATCTCCTCTTTCTTTCTCTCTCCTCCACACCTTCATAGCCTCACAGTCCAAATTCTTGCTCTCATACCAAATGTAGAATAGGGACGAAAGCTTGTAGATTGTATTAATCAGAATTAACCAAGTTACAATATATGGACTGCAATACTTATAGGTATTGTACAATCATGTGCAAATAAAAAGAGAGTTTCACCTATACAACCAAAAATACAACAACTTCCATAATACATCCAGAAGCAATAATTAAATTAATACAAACAAATGATTATTAAGTCATGCAACTATGCAACAAATAATCCTATAACTACAGAATAAGACAAATATGGTTTACAAACCATATAACAACATTATTTAATTAATATAATTAATTTAATATATATACTATGCATAATTAATTAACGTAACATAATACACTAGTGAGTATGAGGCATTACTAGGGATTTCTTGGAAGTATGGTATAAAATATATAATTGTTAAAGGAGATTCAAATCTTGTAGTGAAACAAGTAAGGAAATTGTATGCCATGAAAAAAAAATAATGAAATAATATAAACATGCAATATGGGATTTTATTGAGATGTTTGATTCCTTTAACATTTTGTATCATGACATAACTCAAAATGTTGTAGCAGATAGATTGGAAGTGCTTGGATCTAGGTTTGAAAACTACATTGTTTCTCCTTATTGTGATTATGATATTGAAGTATTTTCAAGACCATCTATTCCTGATAATGTGAAACATTGGCAAGTATTTGATGATGATGCCCAGGTTTAGAGGTTTTTATAGAATGAAGGAGAATTTACCAATCAATGCATGGATTTGGAGCCAATGGTTGCAATATGTGATGGAAAGGAAACCCTGTTTGGAAAGGATATAATTCAATTGAAAACCAACACAATTCCCAGAGGGTTGGTGGCTTTAGAGTCAAATTTTGATAATGTTGACAGGGTGGTTCATAGACACATCTCTGCTTTAAGGGATGTTGAAGAATTCAATTTGGGAACTAAAGAAAAACCCAGAAAATTTTGGATAGGAAGTAATTTGAGTAAAGAGGAAAAGCAAGTCCTATGTTGAATTGTTGAAAAATATCAAGACTTCTTAGCATGGTCTTATTCAGAGTTAAAAGCATATAGGAAGATTTATTTCAACATGAAATACCCTTGGAACCTAATGCTAAACAATTTAGGTAGAAATAGAGGCTTATCAATCCACTTCTTTCCCTCAAGATGCAGGAAGAATTAAAAAAGTTAAGGGATGGAGGGATAATATAACCCACAAGATATTCTTCATGGGTGGAAAATTTAGTGCCAGTAAGAAAGAAAAATGGAGATATAAGGTTGTGTGTAGATTTTATAAATTTGAATAAATCCTCAATTAAAGACAACTATCCATTGCCAAATATGGATAACATGCTATAATTGTCACTGGATCAGAATTTCTTTCTACATTAGATGGATTCTTAGGGTACAACCAAGTGGTTGTGAAACAATCAGAGAGAATTAAAATTTCCTTTACTACCCCATGGGGTACCTATGTGTATGTGAGAATGCCTTTTGGTTTGATGAATGTTGGGGCTATGTTCTAAAGAGAAATGGATGTTGCATTCTCAAGCTACATAAATGATTTTATTGTAGTTTATCAGGATGATGTGATAGTGTTCTCTAAACAAATAAGTGATCATTTGAGCCATGTTGAAAATATGTTGATCAGGTGTAGAGAATATGACATCTCATTGAATCCTAAAAAGTGCCATTTTGGAGTTCAAAAGGAAAAAAATTTGGGGCACATTGTATCAAAAAAGGGGTCATGATTGATCCTAAAAGGGTGGAAGAAATTGGTAAGGTCCATGTCCTAAAAATAAGAAAGGAATTTAATCCTTATTTGGTCAAATAAATTTTATTAGGAGATTCATTTCTAGTTTTTTCAAATGACTATTCCCATTACAAACGTTGCTAAAAATGACCTAATTATCCAATGGGAAGAAGAAGCTCTCCAGGCCTTCACTAGAATAAAAGAAGCATTAAATAATGCCCCATAGGTGTTGGAAACCCCAGATTATAAGAAGGATTTTCAGATATTCTCCTTTGTATATGAAAACACCAAAGTAGATCTCGTATTTTTGCAAAAGGATGAGAAAGGAAATGAAAGGCCTATCACCTTTTTTAGTAAATCCTTGCAGGGGATAAACTAAAGTATACCATTATAGAGAATTAAGTTGTTTCTTGGGTGAGAACAACTAAAATTATCAGGCCTTACATGTTGAGCTCCAAGATTGTAGCGTATGTTCCCGAGACTATGGTCAAATATATCTTATCAGAGATGGACGTTTCTAATAAGAGATGTCATTGGGTGAACAAGCTACAAGATTATGACATGGATATACATACCACCAAGCTAGTTAGATGTCTAGGACTTGCAAGATTGATGGCAAAGAATAACCCGTAGGAATTGAAAATTAACGATATTGAGGAAGGAACTACGGATGTCCTAGAAAAATTAATCAATTCCACATGGTATAAGGACATAATATTTTACCTCAAGAATTTGGATTTCCTAGCCACTTAAAAAAAAATCAAAGAAGGACACTCAAATTGGCATCCCGAAATATATCATAACTGATTATGGGTTGGCTTGGAAGAATCCTGAGGGGTTTCTTTTGAGATATATAGAGCTCTCAAACTTATTGTAGAAATTCATGGGGAGTATGTGGATGCCACTTTGTTAGAAGATTGATGGCCCACAATATATTAAAAGTAGGTTATTGGTGGTCCAAACTTTTCAAATATGTGACCTTGTTGGTTAGGAAATGTGAAAGTTTTCATTGGGGAATGGCCAAGCTAAATCAAGCAATAAGAATTTGTTTAAGATCATGAGGAGGACATTGGATACTAACAAAAGAAACTAGGGTGAGAAGTTGAAATTTGCTTTATGGGAGGATAGAATTACTACCAAAAGGGCTAATAGAAAGAGTACATTTGAATTGGTTAATGGATTCCAAGATATCTTTCCCCTACATATGTAGTTTTCCTCTTATTAGTTACTAAAGCAACTTGAGGATGAAGAGGTGAATCCCTATGAAGAAAGGATTAATCAGATTGTGGAGTTGGATGAAGAGAGAAGAGAGTCTCACCAAAGATACCTTAAGTTCAAAGAGAAACTCAAAAAATTATTTGATAAAAAGGTAACTCCTAAAAATTTCAATGTTGGAGATCTTGTTTTGTTATAGGACACCAAGCATGATGATAATGGAAAACATGGTAAATTTTATGCCTTATGGATGGTTCATTACTTTATTGATATAAGAATTGGTGAGCACACCTTTTTCTTGAAAGACATGGATGGTTTTTTTCCTTGAGATTCTTGTTAATGGTAGGCATCTAAAGCACTTCCTGGATTGATAACACTCAAGGTATGAACTTCTATACAATGTATAGTCATGTTGGTTTTATTTCTTGTTTTTATTTTTTGTTTTTCATTTCCTTTTTTTTTCCTGGTCTATAGTGACTAGTTACCTCGCACCTTGGTATGTATTTGTGATGTTCAAGTTGGTGAAGTTTGTCCCTATGTATGATTTAAATGACTCGTAACCCAATGGATCTAGGCACTTGGTCTGTTTTATGTTTGATCGGTTTCATTCTTTTGGTACTCGCAGGGGGTTCCCATCCCCGATTCACAACCAATGTTAGTGCTTGATTTTATCTCACCCTTTGTCTTATGTATACCTTCAAAAAAATTCTCTTACTAGTTTACCCATGTAAATAACATATGCTTAAAATATATAATCATATTTAATTTGAATGAAAACATTATGTTTAGGTGTGAATCCTCTTTGTTGGTCGAGGAACATAATAGTCATGTTGCCCCTAAAAATCCCTGTGAAAAATCGACCATGAATTGGGCCAATGTTGTAATTTTTATGATAAGTTAATGAAGTGTAAAGTGTAAAAATATCTCCGATGCCTGCAATTTTTTCACCCCATCCCCTTTTTCCTTTTAGTGTTCTTTTGTGTTTTGTGAGACTTAATTTTTCCTAAGTATTGAAATGGATGTGGAAGGTATCCATATGTTCCTTCATTGAGCATTTTAAAGAAGGCATAAAGAATTAGGGCCTTTAATAAGTGAGAACTAACCACATGGCTAAAGCGCGGTAAGGTAGCCCAAGTGGGTTGAAAATCAAAGATAAAGAAAAGAGCTCATGGGCTTCCACATGTCATCCAGTGCATATTCAAAATGAGAGAGAATAAGAAGCCAAAAAGTTGCACGATGTCTCCACATGTCATAAAAAGTAGCTACCATTGTCAAAAAGACCAAACAAAGAAGCATAGGACTTGATGTTTGATGGATTGAATGTGATCTTGGGTCCCAAAGCATGTAATTGAAGACTTGGCTAAAATCAAGGTTGAGGTTTTGAATGAAGTTAGGGAGAAGATGAAGACAGAAAAGAGGTGGGTTGAAAAAATCATGGACACCATTGATATGAGATTAGAGGAATTATAGAGTTACAATCAAAGCCATGGGAATACAAACAAAGGATGGACCAATGTGGGGATGCTTTGAACAAGAAAACCTTGATTTTTCAACACCATATAGGCCCAGATGATGGAAGATGAAGATGTAGATATGAATAATAATAAGCAATCTTAGGCTTGTTTTCTTTGAACTATTCTTTCATCTTATTTTAATCATTACTCTTATTTCATGAAGACTAAATATCACTTTAAAGTTATATTTTCAAAAATTAAAATTGGGGTTCTATACGGGCCAGCCCATGAAGAAAGTTACATACATTTTTAATATTATATAGAAAAATAACTAAGAAAAGAAAAGCATGGATTCATCCTCTACTTCTACCTTGAAATCTTTTCTATACGGGGAATTCTATTTAATGACTCATTTTTTCTCGGTATAAACTCCTCTCGAGCCTTGAGTTATTTTAGAAAATAAAACTTACCAATCCAAATTTTTAGACATCCCTAGCTCCATCAATGATTCAATATTCGTCCTAGGGCATCCATGATATTCCTCAACTCTATCTTCTTCTTATAATAGGATACCCAGTCTAGAATATCTGAACCACCTGTAGGAAATGTCATCTTCCATTTTTCCTTGTAAGAAGTAGGCTGAGAAGGGGCATTTGGAGTGGTGGGGAGAGAAAGTAATATAGCCCAAGGACCTAGTGGAACATGAGATTTTTACTAGACTCACCCTTGCATCTCCTTTTGAAAGGTGGATGCTCTCTTAGGAGAGGAACAAGAAAAGGTCCTGATAATTTTTGCTCCATCAAAGGAGCGCGCTACACTAAGTGAATGGAAGGTTGGAGAGTATACTTTCTCTTACCCTCCTTAGTAGTAGAAAGTGATTCCTTGGAATGCTAAGGAGATGAAGGCTCTACTTCTTCCTCATCTAAAATGACAATTTGGGGTTGAGATCTTGATTTCCCCTTTTCCCTCTTGATGATTGTACTAGTATTGCAGATTGTTGAGGTGGTATAGGTCTTGTTGGAAATTTTTCTAGAGAAATGATCCATCACTCCAATTCTTCCACTTTGTGAGAAATGGAAAGAACAATATCAATCGAAGTCTTGTCATAAAGCACATAAGACTCCTGGGGAACCTATTTCAGCATAAATCCTTATTGCATTAAAATAGGATTTATATTAATCAATATCAAGAGGAGAGAAAGTTGAGCCTCCCAATATGTTAAGGGCCCTTTGCTATCCCTTAGGTTTGCAATTTCAAACAAATCCTTGAGAAATGCTTTATCTCAAGTTAGTTAGATCGAAGATTTGATTTAAATTTTCTGAGGATATTTATTTCAAGCTAGTTGCCATAGCTACTCTTTCCATTACACCAACAAAAAGCCTCGCATTAGCTTTTCAATTCTAAAAATGGAAGGAGGATGCATACAATGAGGAAGTGCAATTGAATTTATAATGAAAATGGCACATGTAGACACCCGAAATTTACATTCATGTTTCCAATTGTTCCCAGTATTATGTTAATACACCTTGTTATTCACCCATTTGCAATTAATTAATTGATACACATTGTACCCCTTTGGAGTAATTAAATCACTCACATGTATCCTTTTTACCACTTTGGCTAAATTAATTATTAATTATCAATTAAATAATTAATTATTTAAGTGTGTGCACATCCTAGTCATCTTACACTTGACCAAACTACACTTTGAATACCCTAGTTGACTGCACTTCTAGAATCCTAGAAAGGTGGGGGCAATCAAAATGCATGTACATCCATCTTTCCGGATGCAAATTTTTGTAATTAATTTCACTATTGCCCCTGACACTATTGCAATTACCCATAATGTTATTTTTAGCATTTTCATTTATCCGTGTAACCAATTCCAACTACCTTCTTTTATAAATTACAAGCTTACCTTCCTTCCAATCCCTCTTGAATTTGAAGCACAAAAACTCTATTAAAATTCTTGTGTCTGTAGCATTTTCCTTCAAATCTTGGAGATCACTCAAGAGCACCCACAAAACACTTATGACATTCTTTCTGCAAGGTTTTATAGGAGACCCTTATTTGAGGTTTGCACAAAAGGTTGTTGAAAGGTTTGCATGTTTGTTTGTTAATATTTCATTTTGGTCATTTTCTCTCTGCTTACATTTTAGCATGCCGGGACTCGCACCCCCATTTCATTTCGTTTTTGGTTTTATTTCTTATTCCTGTGTTTTATTTGTTTCACAAAAATCTTCTTGTTTGTGTGTAGCTTTCATAGGTGAATTAGAAAGGTATTGTTTATTGTGTTAATTTTGCAAGAAGGAGCTATTTTACTTTTGTAGGTTGTGCTAATAGTGGTTTCCCTTTTAGTTTCTCCATTTCTACATTGTGTGTCCTTTTTGCACAACCTACAACATAAAAAAATACAATTAGATTTTTGTTATCCAATAACAAGAAGCAACTTTTCTCATAGATTTTAATTTTCACACAAACAATTGTTAGACTTTTAATAAATCTAATTTAGATTTCAGAAAATATTAAAAAAATTAAAAACAAAAATTATGAAAATAAACAATTGTTTTTTTTTCAAAACCTAACTACCCTACCCAACTCAAGCTAGCTCGGCCGAGCCACTCCCCCTCCCAACCTACCCCTTCCCCGTTTCCCACACCCCCACAAGCTCAAATCCCCTACCCACCTCACATCCTCACGCACTCACTCCGGCTCAACTCTCCCCGTCCTACCTACCCACCCACCTAGCTACCCCATTCCCGAGTCACCCTTGTGTTTTTTTGACCCTTCCCTTCCCAGCTCCCCACTCCCTTTCTCCCTACTTGGAAATTTCACCTCACCGACCCATCTCCTACTCTAATCCCCATGATCCCACCCCACCCCCGATCTCGATCCCCACCTACACGACGCCTACCCGAAAACTTCTCCCCCAGCATCCCTTTCTCTTCCACCAAGCCCTCCAAAACTTCACCCGAGCCCTTTGTTCAACTGGTCGCCATTCCCGTAGACCCCAACCCAAGTCCTATAGCCCTAGCCCAATGCTTTTTTGAGCCCTTCTTGACCCCTATCCCTAACTCATACACATGCACCCTCGCTTAGCTCGCCTGCTAGCCCCACTCCCAACGCGAGTCCTCCACGAGATCCTCCATGAGCTTCACCTATACACACATACACACACATAAAAATTAGGTCTTCTTCATCCTTATAAATTATAGTCTTAGCTTTAGGGTTAGGTTTTTATTTTATTTATTTTATTTTATTTGTAATTTTCATTTAATTAATTTATTGATAGTTTCAATTACTTTACCTTAGTTTCCTTATTTCTTTTTATTGGCCTAACTGTGTCATTTCCTTTTGTAGGGTTCACGGACACGTTTACGTACTCTCTTGCGCTAATTGTAAATGTTGCAATTTTAGTGTTATTGGATGTTTCGGTCCAATTTTTCCTACTTTTTAGCCATTTTGTACACATTTTATCATTTTCTAACCCGAGACTAACACTTTGTCATGTGTTTTTACATACTTTTCCTTTATTGTTTTCTTTTTTTTGTGAGACTAACACGAATTTCCCACATGTATGCTCTTCCCTTGCACTTTTAAAGAGATCTTGGGAATCAAAAACATTTTTGTTTCTTTATTTTTGTGTTTTTGGGATTTTATGTTTCACTTAACCAAAGCCAACCCACACGTATGCTCTTTCCTCGCACTTTTTTAAGCGATCTTGGAAATCATAAACGTGGGTTTGCTTTTATTATCTTGTTTGTTTGTTTTGTTATTTTTTACCTCTTTTCTAAAAAAATTTAATCATTGTTTGCAAGACCCACTCTCACACAAGGTGGATTAAACATTGAAAACTACTAACTACAGGTTGCCAAAGGATTTCAACCAAACCACACCTAAATCAAAAGATAAAAATACATCACATTTAAAACACTTGATTTACAGGTTCTGTTAAGAGCTACGGATTGACCACTTAGCTAGAACATAACCCCCTTGGCGTAAGCATTAATCTACAACAAAGGGGGTAGTTCCCTGAACCCTAAAGTAGTCCACACCTTGAGGGAACTAGTGGATGACATGGGAATTGTTGGTCGCTTAAACATGCACCCGCATCTCGGATCTCGAAAAGGGACCAAGGTGTCGAGACCACAATGGAACCATCCCCAAGTTGTGGGACCTTGCGATCTTGGGATGGATCTTCGAGAGAAGTCTGGTTCTTCTATCTATCTCTCACACTACTACTCCTAGTGCTAAAAAGAGAAAATAAGCTAAGAATGCCAAGGGACCATAGAAAGAGGATAACGTGAAGTAAACTACACTAAAAGGTGATAACAATAGAAAAGAGGGGTGATCACTATCTGTTATTAGAAAGAACAAAAGGGAATGTGTGAGAGGAGCCTAGGAATGAGTAGTACAACAAAACAAGCATTCACTAAATCATCCTTATGGAACACAACCAAAATGGGACTGTAAGGGACTTGAAGTAGCACAAAAGTACACAATGCAAGAGAAAAGGAAAGAATAAGGAACGTAAACACGATAGGAAAGAGAATAGTCACAAAACTATGCTTCTATTACCTCCAAAAATGCAAAGAACTGTTATAATGATAAAGAGGCTGATATCCACATGCAAGAGCCAAACATGGAGGTTTGTAACTCAGAATACAAAAATATGGAGTCCTTAGCAACATGCATAAGGATTCGAGTATCTAACATAAAAAATGATCCTTTCTCTTACATTTATAGATGAATCCATGGAGGAAGAAAGGAAAAGGAGGGAAAACCCAAATTTGAAACACAACCACCAACAAGAAGCATTCAATGTCTATAAATCCACTTGGAAATATGTGAAATATGCTTCCCCATGCCTGTTTGATGTGTTGAAGACAAAAGAGGGTGGATCATACTAAATTGGGTGGTTGGAGAAATCATATCTACTCATCAATGTTCAGAGAGACATTTTCCCAATTCTCACCTACCAGATTTGCCAAATTTTGAATTTTGAATTTTTGGCACTATAGCTGATGTCAGTAGCTTTCTGATAAGTCTAGGTACATGTCGATCTAATCTTTTAGTTGATGATTTGGATATTAGAAGATGTTAGAGTCGTTGACATATACAAGACCCGTGGCATGTGCTTTGATTGGCTGTGATGGTGGCTAAATGTACAACTATTTGTCATTTCTACCACGTGTTAATAATTCATTTGTTACAAGGATTCGTTGCCACTGATGGTGTACCCTAACTCAGTTACGATGTATTGAACACTTAAGCATGTCACAAGATGATCTGGCATAGAAGGGTACATGGAGAAAACATAGGAAGGTGTGGAGGGAGCACGCGCGACGCACGTGGGGGAGATGAATCAAACGATGAGCAGAGAATGTATGGTTAAGGTGTAACTATTACAAAGTAATGGGTGTGGTGCATGAAGTTTCATATAATTAGGTGTGTGGGGTGGAAGGATACCGACTCAAGAAGGTGAACACATGGAGGATAGGCTTGAGGGGAAGTGGAAGGAGGAAGGAAAGGGGCGCGTAGGAAAACTGTGACCAAGGGAATGTGCCAAATGATTTTGAACGTGTGCAATTATTCAATAGATAACTTAGGGCCATAATGTGTATGCAAGTTATCCAAATTACTAGGGGAGTTATTTGGATAACAATTTTGGTGACTTTTGGGGCCATCTTCCTGCTAGATGAAAGAGACCAGTAGCCTGAAGCATCCATTGGGCATGGAGTCTGCTTGTTCAATCATGAAAATGCCCCTGTTGTCACTTTGAGCATCATTTCTGCACTTTTCCTAAATCTCACAACTGCTGAGAGAAGCTCTACATTCTAGAAGTAATAAAAGAGCGTGCACAAGAAGCACACGAGAGGAAAGAACTATGTACAAACAAACAATGTGTATGGAGCACACTTGGAGGAATTGAAATTACTTTAATATATACAATATGATGTAGCAAACCTAATGGAAGGGTTTGAGATAGATCATGTTTACTGGGATTTGTAGCACGCTTCCATCCGGATAAGTTAACTTGAAAGAGTTAGCATCTTTACAGGACTTGATGATGTATGGGTCACTCCAAAGTGCATCAAATTTTTAATGGCACCCCACTTTAGATCTATCAACATCCCACTTTAGAACCAAATCCCCAACTTTGAAATCTTGAGACCTAGCCTTTTTTAAAACTATTTCTTTGTCGCCACGATATTGTTCTAGCTTGATCATGGTGGAGTTTCTAAATTCTTCAAGATGAACTAGCTCTGCCATCCTGATTTCTCTTTGATCTCGCACCCTCAAATTCCAGCTGCTGGGCAAGTGCTAATGAATTTAGTTCTAGTGTCAAAGGAAGGGAAACCTCCTTTTCATAGACAAGCTTGTAAGGTGAAGTTCCTATTTCCTTTTTGACTATGATTCTATCTCGCTAGAGCATGTGCAAGACCTTTTTATGTCACTATCTTTGAATGATGTTCATCATTGTGCGCTTCATAATTCTGATTAGATTCTTGTTTGTTGATTCTTCCAAACTGTTTCCCTAAGGGTAATATTTGGAAGAAGTTTTTAGGTAAATTCCCAGACTTAGATCCGAATCAGTGATTTTAGTACTGGGAAATCCTTTGCAATATCAGAGATAATGGTTTGAGGAATGCCAAACCTTGTCACTAAACCTTCGAGAAAGTCAAGGATGACTACCTCAGTTGATTCCTTAAGCGTGACAACTTTTTTCCATCTGGTAAAGTAATCTATAGCTGTTAGCACCCATTTGTGTCTAGTTCTTGAAGGTGGATTGATCATGCCTATGAAGTCGAGACCCCATTGCGCAAAAAATTCCCGATCTACTTGGATTGGTTAGAGGGGAAGCACTGCATCAATCTTTTCTTTCCTGCAAAGAAAGTGCATTCCTTGCATTTTATGACCCACCTATGTGCATCTACAAACAGGGTAGGCCAAAAGATACCTACCATTATGATTTCCATTGTTGTAGTTTTGGTAGAGAAGTGTCCACCAAAGAATCCATCATGAAATTCTCGCTAACACTGCTCAGCACATTGCACCGTTGATACATCTTAACCGAAAAGCAATCCACAAAGTTAAACACGAAATATAATCGATGTATTATTCCTCTATATGTTTCAGTTAATACAATGGCTATTATATAGCCAAGAATGTAGTTTGAACAACTTCCTATAAATATAGAAGTATACAAACAATAACAACCCGTATTGATATATTGTTGCACATTTGTTAGAACAATATATATAAAACTAACCATGTGAATACTAATTCTATCATTCCCCCTTAGTGTTTACATGGTAGAAAAACATCCACACACTCCTTTGCAGCAAAGATGCTCACCCCCGTCTGTGGCATGTCCAACTCGTGACTCATGACCTTGATCTAAAAGAAAGGCTCTCTCCTTCCATGGTTTTAAACAGGCTTACCACAAACCTTGAAGTGACAGAACCTCATCAACTGTCGACCTTGTGTGGTTTTCTGATCCTCCCACAAACCCTTTCAAGATCCATGAACTGACTTACACTGGTGCTACTGTTCACCACTATGCTTATACATCGTGAATTATGTAGGAAACACAACTGGCATATCACAAAACTGCACAATAGAAGAAATAATGAAAAATTTCACATTACTTCCTATAAGAATCGTAATGTTCTTAATTGTAGTCTCTGTCTTTGATTGCTGCCACTCGATCTTGAACAGCATAGAAAATTGCCACTGCCACTGGAAGCTTTCCTTGACTAAGCCATTTTGGGTACAGAATGGGAATGGAACATTGGTATGTATTCCCCCCCACAATGTGAAATTCCAATCATATAGATACTGAGAAGCAAACTGCATCGAAGAACATACTCCTGAATGGATCTTGCTAGTTAGGTCTTGCTGCACATGGTCACTAATGCTAGTGAACGTATTCTCCTAGCTGACCATCTTCCAATGAAGTACGACACTGAGGACCAATTCAGTGCCGAGGATCACCGATCATCTCGCGCCTCCAACACAACTTTCTTTCCAACATCCATCAAATACCACACAAAACAGGAACACTGCAAACTAGAAGCACTCTGAGAAAATGGAAACCACACTGAAAATCATATACTCACACTGCACACCTGTGCCACCAAATCATTCTCAGGCGGCCCGTCGTGGTGGACCGACGAGAGGTCGCTGTCTGACCTCCAGCCTCCGATGCCTCCTTCCTCCATTGTTCTGCTACTTACTTAGCGGATATGGAAATGAGGCTCATTTACAAACTACTAGGTGTCGGTTTTCACCGAAAATGCACTTCCCCACTGACATCGCGCATGCTTTATAATGCGTCCAATAGTTGAAATGTGAGGCAAATTTTTTTTATTTTTACAATATTTATGATAAAAAAATCCAATTAAAGATTGGATTTTTATGACTTTTTCACACTTTTGACTCAAATTTAACGACGAATCTCTTGACAATATGAAGACTCAAAGTTTGACTAACACTCTTGATTGACAATTGATAGTGGAACAACATGACAAGACGACTTGACTAAGCACTACAAGACTAAACATATTTATTTATTTATTTTGACAACACACATTGAAGACATTTAGCAATTACTCTACACCATACAAAATGACAAATTTTAACCAAGGTGGGCGACTCAAAATGAACATTTTATGCCTATTTAAATGTGACACGAATGTAGGCATGTAACTAAAATGACAAATTACTAAACATAGATATTAAAACATAATTAAAAGACAAATAATAGTAAATGCCCGACACTTTACAAAACAGTAATATGCAATATGGACAGACTAAGTATTAAACAAATGACTCACATTACGGTTGTATGACTGTCTCGCTTTTGGAAATGGCGTGGAATGGAGTATAATCGCATCCGTTGAAGGAAAGACAACGCACAAACCTGGGCACTCGATTAGGTGTCGATCGAATGCACTCTTTTAAGGTGTCGATTGACCAATCAACGTGATCAGAAGACAGATACGCATAAACTAACTCCTTCTTTGACTGTGCATGGCCGCGCATGAAAAAGAACCAGTTTTTGCACAAAAATTCAGTCGATTTAATCTTCCATGATAGTATGAGGATATGCCAACAATACAGATTGATCAAGTCGGTCAATGGACAGGTCGACAAGATTCAAGATTGGCGCATGCAACAAAATTTCAATAATGAAGAATTGACTGAATGGATACTCAGCTGGGGACGAATTTTGATCTAAATAGACAATTATCAAATTGTTTTTATCATCAATACCTTTTAACAGTCCATTGTTGCGCCATACCTTCAACAATAATATGCTCCGTAATGTAAAATCTGCCCAGCACCAGGGAAAGGGGTCCGATATAAGAAAACACCAATTTGTTTATTCCCACGTACAGCCGTCCTATCTCTAAAAAACATCTGTTTGCATAAGATCAGATCGACTGTATGCAATAGATCTGACAGATTTGTAAACACAATGAGTTGTCACTTGTTCGCCAAGTTTTATACAAACTTCAGGGAAATTTGTCTTGCTAATGATATCGAGCTTTGCCAATAGATCTGCACACAAACTGCACATTGAGCAATAATACTAAAACAACAGATTGAAAATAAATATTCCAACTTCATAAATTGGGGCGATAGCTAAAAAAATATGCCCCTGCAACAAAAACTATTTCTCCATTGGAGCGAACTCGCTCTGATACCAAATTGAAAAGCAATCCACAGGTTAAACACAGAAATATAATCGATGTATTATTCCTCTATATGTTTCAGGTAATACAATGGCTATTATATAGCCAAGAATGTAGTTTGAACAACTTCCTATAAAATAGGAAGTATACAAACAATAACAACCCGTATTGATATATTGTTGCACATTTCTTAGAACAATATATATAAAACTAACCATGTGAATACTAATTCCTAACATTAACAAAGATGCCATCTAGATTTCTTTTGAAGAGAAGTCCATCAATCAAAACATAAGGAATAGATTACAACCTGAGATGCCTTCTCTTTGCTTTATTCAAACCGGGAGGGTATGCACCCTCGAAAGGAATGTGATCATGTCCTTCATCTAGTCACACGTGCTAGGGTCTATGTTCTGTTCATGTTCTATGCATGGGAGGTCTTCATCCAGAAATAATGAAGCCTCAAGTTCACTCTGCGCATCTTCAGCAATCTACTTGCAGAGTGTGCTACCTCTTACCAGCTTTTTGGCCTTGATAGTCACATCATATTCCATGATTTTTGTCACCCATCACACTCTCTTCTCACTAATTTCTACTCCCATGATGAAGTCTCTGATAGATGAGTGAGAAACTAACACCTTGATATGATTTGTGGCAAGCATGCTCTTGAATTTCTTGAGCACACGCATGATGGTGAAGACCTACTTCTTCGTGTGACTATATTTCAACTCATAATCCTTCAACTATCTGGCTGAAGAATGCCACTAGCTATTCCAATCCTTGTTCATTTTCCTATGTCAGACAACAACAATGCTTGCATCGGCACCATAAGCATAAAGGATGAAATCCTTTGAGTAATCTAGATTGATGAGTGTTGGCACACAAGAAATTTCCTTTTTGATCTTGTTGAATATTTCTCTTATCCATTTGAAGGTTATGTCCTTCTTGAGCATAAGGGTGATGGGCCAAACCAGTCCTACAAAGTTAGGGATAAAATGCCTAACAAAGTTAATCTTGCCAAGGAAGGACTATAAGGCTTTTTTCTGTGCTAGCAAGGAAAGGGCTAGGATGGCTGAAACATGCTTAGGATCAATCACGATGCAATCCTTTGAAACCATATGGCCTAAGAACCTACCCTAAACCACTATAAAATTTCACTTCTTGGGGTTAATAGATACCCCAAATTCTCTACATCTCTCAAAGACCTTTTCCAGGTGCACCATGCGATCTATGCTCGCTTTGAGAAGATAGTTATATCATCAAGATAAATCAAGATGAACTCATTGATGTAACCTTTAAAGGTAATATCCATGGAGTGTTGAAATGTTGTACCCATATTTTATATACCAAATGGCATTTTATGATATGCATATGTTCCCACTTAGTTTTAAATGTTGTTTTGAATTGATCCTCTTCCTTAATGAGGATTTGGTTGAAACCCGAGTATCCATCTAGCATGGCAAACTTTTGGGCACCAACTACAATCTACGAGAATCTGCTCCATTAAAGGAAAATGATAGTGATCCTTTAGAGATGCCTTATTCAAATCTCTAAAATCAACACAAAGTCTGATTTTACCATTCTTCTTCCATAATAGAACTAAATTTGCAACCCAGGTAGAGTATTTGATAGGAAAAATAATTTTTGCCTCAATGAGTTTTGATAGTTCCTTTCTCATGAGGGGATCTATCCTTGGATTGACTGGATGTTGTTTCTATCTGATGGGATTTATGTTAAGATCAAGGTCAATGGAGTGTTGAGAAACACTTGGATCAAAATCTTTGAGGTATTCATACTCCCATGAGAAAATATCATTGTATTTTTGGCAGAGAGAGATGAAGGCTTGTTTTTCATCATGTGCACAAGTCTAGCTAAGCAAAGATCTCCTTTCTGTGCAATAGTAATGGAGGAGTAATCCTTTTGCATGACGTGCATGTATCTTTCTTCACCCTTGAACTCATCATCAGGGTTGAAAATTTTCTCTAAGGTGACCATCCCTTTAGGAAACTTATTTTTCTTTAGCTAAATCACTTGGTCACCATAGTTGTCATTCAAATAAGCATGCATACTTGATAAAAATTCAGCTTCATTCGGATAAACTGGACGATTTCATGCGCATCACTATTGAACACTTTCCAGCTAGTGTTATTATATGGAATGGATGGTCTGATTACCATCTTAATGTGTTGAGTGTTCCCTTTGAAAAATCCTCAGTAGGAGAAAACTGTGAACCAAGTGTGGCCATTTGGTTGGCCTCCTTGTTCATTTTGCATGGGACTACCTATAGATTAAGAGCATCAAAGCTCTCAAGTAGGTCCCAAACTCTATGTTTATAAGATTTAAGAAGCTTATTATTTGTCTGGAATTTGTTGGTGACCTGGTGGATAACCAATTCTGTGTCCCCAAAGATTTGCAATGCTTTAATTTTCTTCTTTTCAACAATAAGCAAGCCATGCACCAGCGCTTCATATTCTACCACATTATTAGAACATGCAAATTACAGCCTATGTGCGAAGAAGAATTTATCATCCCTAGGGGAAATGAAAACCACTCTTGCTCTTATGTCATTTCTACTTCTAGATCCATCAAAGTATAACTTCCATAGACCATTTTGAACTTTGTCTCCTATGAGCGCGCGGAAGCGTAGTGTCTTCTTCTAGAATGCAATAAGTACCAAGCCTAATCTCATAGGCTTCCATTTCTTCAACATAGGGATAAAATTTGTGATGCCTCTCCACCCATTCATCAAGTACTAGGTTTGGAACATAGGGTGGAAGAGACTACTCTTCATGAACTGAAACTTGTTCTTTTTAGATTATCTACTTCATGGGTGCTTGTTGACAGATCGTCGAGGATGAAACATTTTGGATCATGAAATCTTGGGTGTGCGCAACATTAGAAAAATGGTATCGACTATGAGGCATTTTTCAAGGGAAGAAATGCTCTAATTCTTGTGCCAAGTTGTTCTAACCAGGACGAGTGCTTGGCTCGCATTGGGCACTGGAATAGAAGGTGTGGGGGAGACACTTTCAAAGGCATATGTGCATTAGGTTGCAACCTATCATTTTTTTGGTTGGGCGCGTATCTCTAATTTCTGTATTGATTCGCCAAGGCTGATTACCTTAGCCATGTGCCCGATTGAGATGCCTCTATAGGCCTATGCTTGCTGTGTTTCTAATGATATGACCTTGTTTGATAAATTTTTGATCAAGGCCTTCAATTCTTCATCTTCCTTGTGTTGTGATGGAGAATAGGATGTTGAGACAATCGGTTACATGCTTTACTTAGGAGTAGGAATAGGGGTGATAGAAGGATGAGGAGCTTGTGACATCTCTGGGAACAAGGGCATGGGTGGTCTAGGAGCCAACTTTCCCACCTGAATGAGACTATTTCTTCCCTTACTATAATGTTATAAGTAGCTGGTAGAGTCCTACCCCCATAGATTGGATCATAATTGAAATATCATTGTTGAGCACCTTCAGATAATAAAGGAAAGCATGTTGGGTTGTAGATCTTACCATAAGGGGAATTCTATCCTAAGTCTTCTAAAATATGATCTTAAAGTCGGTCATCTATTCATTGGGTTCCCTCCTTGTTGTTGTCAGTTGCTCCACCAAAGATAGGTGATCTGACTTGTCTTCAAAATAACTACACAGAGTTGTTCCCAGCTCATCCCAAGTGGTGATAGATCTAAGTCTCAAGCCTCGATACCATTGAAGTGCTTTACCTTTGAAAGAGGTTGCAAGCAACCTGACTACTACATCATTATGTGTGATTAGATAGAATGAACACACATTTGCTACATCCTGGATATGCTCCTAAGGGGTGACTTGATTCTCACTAGTAAAGTAAGGAATAATTTTGAGCACGCCATTGGGCATATCATGCTATACGGCCAAGAGTAAGGGACTCCCTCCATCAAAGTTCACAAAAATTCTTAATGGAGGAGGTAGTCGGTGCACCATCATAGGGGGCACATAGGTTGTCTATTTGCAAGAGGAGTTGAATGGGCATGGCGTGTTAGAGATAGAGATGCACGTGCAAGCTTTCTAGAATGAAATTTTCTTGGGGATAGTTGGAGGTACTCAAAAGAGTCTTTAGCTATTGCACTTCTTCTTGTGTGCACTTTTCTCATGAAAGGCACTCAGGACTATCGAAATAGAGATTTTAAAATATTGGGAGTCACCAGATGTGTTTAAAAGGAGCCTCTTCAAAGGCTAAAACACTAATTCCACACACTAGAACTTAGAGATATGAAATTTGATCTTTCAATGCTGGTCCCACTCGGCATGTTAGAAACTCGTTGGTTTCTCAAATGTGCACCCACATCTCAGATCTCTGAAAAGGGACCAAGGTGTTTGAGACCACAATGGAACTATCCCCAAGTTGTGGGACCTTGCAAGCTTGGGATGGATCTCCACATGGGCCGCCTCCTCTATCTATCTCTATTGCACACTGCTACTCCTAGTGCTAAAAAGGGAAACTAAGCTAGAAATGCCAAGGGACTAGGGAAAGAGGATAACATGAAGTAAACTAAACTTAAAGGTGATAATACTAGAAAATATGGATGAACACTATCTCTGCTCCAAGCAAGAACGAAAAGGAATGTGTGAGAGGAGGCTAGACACGAGTAGCACATCAAAACAAGCATTCATTAAATCATCCTTATGGAACACAACCAAACATGTGATTGCAAGGGACCTAAAGTAGTAAAAAATACACAATACAAGAGAAAAGGCAAGAAGAAGGAACGTTAAATACACTAGGATAGAGAATAGTGACAAAATGATGCTTTTATTACCTCCAAAAATGCATGTAAATGTTACAATGATAAAGAGGCTGATATCCACATGCAAGATCCAAACATGGATGTCTACAACTCAGAATACACAAAATATGGAGTCCCTAGCAACATGCGTAAGGATCCATAGTATCCAACATAAGAAAAGATCCTTACACTTACATTTATAGATGAATCCATGGAGGAAGAAAGGAGAAGGATGGAAAACTTTAATTTGAAACAAAACCACCAACAAGAAGCATTCAATATCAATAAATCCACTTTGAAATATGTGAAATACACTTCCCATTCCCTGTTTGACATGGTGAAGACAAAATAGGTAGATAATACTAAATTGGGTGGTTGGAGCAATCGATCCGCTCATCAATGTTCGGATCACCAAAATTTGAATTTTGAATTTTTGGCATCAGAAATGATGTCAACAACTTTCTGACAAGTCTAGGTGCATGTCGATCTAAGCTCTATAGCTGATTATATGGCTATCAAAAGATGTCAGAGTCATCAGCGTATACAAGACATGTGGCACACACCGATTAGATGAGATGGTGGCCAAATGTACAACCATTTGTCGTTTCTACCACGTGTTAATCATTCATTTATTGCAAGGATTTGGCACCTTGTTGGTGTCCCTCACTGGTTGTGTGCTGCACACTTAAACATGTCACAAGATGATCTCGGAAGATGGGCGCATATAGAAAATAGAGGAAGGCACGGAGGGTTTGTGCGTGATGCGCATGGTGAGATGAATCAAAATGGTGAGCAAAGAATGTATGGTTAAGGCACAACTATTACAAAGTAATGGGTGTGGTGCGCAAAGGGTCAAAGACTTAGGTGCGTGGGGTGGAAGGAGAATGACTCGGAAGAAGGTGAACGTGTCGAGGGCAGGTGTGAGGGAAGTGGAAGGAGGAAGGAAAGGGACACGAGGAAAACTACAACCAAGGGAGTGTGCCAAATGATTTTGAGTGCACATAATTCTTTAATAGATAACTTAGGGCCAGAATGTGTATGCAAGTTATCCAAATCACTACAGGAGTTATTTGATAACAGAACCATTTCTCCTACCCGACTAATAAAGCCTTTGTCGATAGAGTCACGAAATAACCATGGTGGTGAGCCGAGTGTGATTCATTCTTAACAAGGTCTTTGCTCAAGGTTTCAAATGGGGTGAAGTAAATCCTTCACTAGCAATAGCATCATGCTCACTTAGATATTTTATTGACACCTAGTTAAGAGAGCCACCTAGAATCCAACATTATCCAATCCAATCTAAGGAAGGGGCAATAAAAAACATTCAAAACAACAATTTATTTATTTTCAACTTTCTTCTTTTGTTTTTGTTTATTTTTGTCGTAGTGTTCCACACTCACTATTTCCCAAATACTCCTTGTTTGGATTCGTCTTTCACTTTTCTTATATTTTTTTCATTTTCCAAACAATCCTTACTTGGATTCTACTTTCATCCTCATTTAATCTATCCTCATTTCCTTTCTTCTCATCATTAGTCAATCACTAACCTTCATTTACTCTCAATTTTTTCCTTTTTATGAACTTTCATATCTTTATCATTATTTCAATTTTCTCTTCTTTTCATCCTCATTGTCTTCTCCATTTGATCTTTTTCACTCATTTGGATTTTTTATTCACTTATTTGGTTTCTTCCCCTTTCACGATTATCAAATTCTTCTATCTTTCTTATTCACCTCCTTTTGAGTTCATCTCCCATTTCATTCAACACTTAAACATTTGGATTACATTTCCTAAAGTTTAAGTTTTCATCCTCTTTTCGACATCAAGTCTTGAGTTGCAGATATCCACATCCTCACTCAAGAACTTTCATCTTATAACTCGCATCTTATCGGTGTTGTGTTTCACTTTGCCACATCTTATTTCATCACATTTCATCTTCATTCTCCTCTTACGACCTTTAGTTTGACAACATCATTGTTAAACTGAATACGTTTTCTTTCTTCACGTCTCTAACTTGACAACATATTTGTTGTGTTCTAGACACTTCATCATATCTTCTTTTCAACACTTACACTATCAGTATTTGAGTCTTATCTCTTCATTAACCTCTTCCTTCTTAACTAATTCTTGTTAAGGGTTGAGCACATCACATATGATTGAATCCTTTTATTTTCATACCCTCTTCCCTTTTAGAATTGATTTTATCTAAGTGGTAGAGTGTATTTTGCAATCAATCTATCCTCGCTTCTTCACTCTAGCATTCACATTGTTAGAGGTTAAACAAATTATAACTTTTTTCACTATAACCCTCCTCCATTCTAGCATTCACTTTGAGGATGAGAACCTTCATCACATCACGCCACTCTACCATCTTGGAATTCACTTTTTCAAGAGTTGAGTTTATCAAACACTTTTACACGCTTCCATCTTTACATTAATTTTTTTAAGGGTCGCATCACTCATACCTACCAAACCTCCTACCCATATTAACATTCACATTTTTAAAGGAAAATTTATTATCAAACTTAATCGCACACCTCTCTTCCATTGTCGCATTCACTTTGATGCGGGTTGAGTTATCTTTCGCATATCTCTTTTACTCCCCTCTCTTTTAAAAATGGTGGGAACACAACACAAAGATTATAGTCCTTTTAGAAGGGTTTGTGTGCAAGTGTTGTTTTTAAACTAATTCTAATGTAAATAAAGACTAACACCTAAATAGTCTTAATTAACAAGAATTAAACAACATTATAAACACCATCATGATAAGATTTAATCAAGGGTTAGATGCTAACAATTATCAATACAAAACTATGAAATCAAATATGTTAAGCACATAAATATCCTCTATTCTCTAACAACATATAAATGAAGGAACCTAGGTAGGTACCATGGCTATCAAAAACAATTTTCCTTAATGTTCCAAGAACCTAGGAATGGGGGCTAATCAAAGTTGGGCTATAAGACCCTTTTGACACCTCCCATATGACCCAAGCACTTTAAGAAAGAGGCTTAAATCTTCAAGATGATGAACTCTCAAGGAAACAAGGTGCAAGCTCTTAGTCTCTTTGCTATATGCTTTGCATTTGCTCTCTAAGGAGTTTAGGTGTAAGTAAAAAGGTAGGTGGAGGGCTCTTTATATAGCCCAAAGGATAAAGGATTCAACACATTCTCATGAATGTGGGATAAAGGTAAAACATGATTAGGAATGGATAAGGTTGCTTTATTAAAGGTAACCTTACTTTAAAGAGTTTAATACATGTTTAGCAAGTCGTGGAGTTGGGGTATTTTAATTAATCAAAGGTGATTAATTAATAGGTAGGTGTAAGCTTATAGAAGCCATCTAGAAGAATATTGGTGTAATTTAGGCTATTAGAAAGGGATTAAATCAATTAAATATTGATTTACTAGTTAAATGAAGGAGAAGACTAATTAATTAATCATAATTAATTAATCTAGCTAGAAGAGGTGATTTAATTAACAAAAGGTCATTAATTAGGTTGTTAGCTGGATAGGTGACTTAATCAATTAGCATATTGTAATTAATTAATGATAACAAGAGGGAATATGAGCACTTTTGACGATATGTCGTCAATTTGTGAGAAAGGGGATAATTAGTGCAATTTAAGTATTTAAATTGCTTGGGCGTAATTATAGGTGTCTACATTTTCCCCTCTTTGGGGTGGCGTAAGTGACGTCACTTCAAAGATAGTAGATGGAAGAAATTTTTTGAAGGGATAGAAGAAAAATTAGTAGGAGGGAGAGATGCCCCCTCAAGTGTCGATGGGGTGATGAAAGACGCCGATCGACGATCGAAAAAGGTGAGATATAGATAGAAGAATGGGAGGAGGCAGATGCCCCGATGAGAGAGAAAATTAGGGGTGAAAGAAGTGAAGTAGAAGAAATGAGGAAGAGGGGAGAGAAGAGCTTAGCCTCTAGCCGCTTATTTATTCGGAACAAATTTGATGTCATCATATTTCCATAGAACTACATAATTGGTCCTTATGAAAAATATAAGCATACGAGAAAGGTAGAATGACATGAAAAGCCATAAGTACAAACAATTATCCATTGTTGAAAACACTAACTCCATGTAACATACAAAATGTAATGCAATACGAGAAAATGAAATATTCCTAACTCCATGTAACATACGAAATGCAATGCAATACGAGAAAGTGAAAGATGCCTAACTCCATGCAACATACAAAATGCAATGCAATATGAGAAAGTAAACAAGCTAAAATAACATAGAAACATAATGTAATGGTTTTATTATCAAGATTCAGTGATGAATTGTGCAAATTAATGACAAGGGTTGATGATGGTGCCCCAAGAAAGGATACATGTGAGGGGAATAACGGAGGACACTTGGGTCCGATGAAAAAACAATGTGCACTACAAAATAGTACCAGGCAACTCGTTGTGCCTAGAGTACGATAAAGTAAGCAACCTAGATTTTATTGATGGAGGTAGATCAAGATGATCCGCAAGTCACACACATGAACAAGTGAGAACCAAAGAGTGATGTTTTATAGGATGATTTTCAATTTTTAGAAGTTTTCTGAAACATATTTGAATGTTTTTGATGATTTTTCTAACATATTTGAATGTTTTGGTTGATTTTAAAAGTTTTATGAAACTATGTACAAGAAGACGAGGAAGCATGGATTCCCCCAGTGATAGATGGGATGTACAAGGGCATAAGGCCATGTGCGTACCATAAAGGTGAAGATGTAAAAATGTCCTAACAATAAGGTGGGAGTATTCAAAGGTAAACTCTTCACAGGTAGAAGCGAGACCCAAGGCCATTATGGATGGGTTCAACATGATGATGAACATAAACCAATGAAATGCTGGGAAGAAGCAAGGATGCCCCTAGCGTAAGTTGGCCTAAGAGCACGTGATAGAAAGGAAGGAGAAGATTGTTTTTGTGGAAGGGGACAAAGGTGTCTCAAAAACATGGCAAAAATTAATCTTATACACATGGATGTTCTGAACGAAGTAGAAGAACGATGTGAATGATATGAATGTAGCTTAGAATCCTCATGAGGAAGAATTGATTAGCCAAAGGCACAAATCATGAGACAAGATATGGACTAGAGTAAGAGTCTGAACAAGGTCAAAAAAGACACTTGGTAACATACTAATCCTGTTTACTCATAGAGATCCAGTGTGTGCACGTGGAATTTATTACCTCTTGAAGGGAAGATTTAAAAGACAACAAGATGATGACACCCTAGCCAATGTGTAGGAATGATTTATTATGAAAGGTGATTTTGTGAATGGATGGTGAAAGGATAGCCGTACATTGCTCCGCTGCCATCCAGGAATTCATAGCCTTGATGGAGATGTATTTAATTCTAATCACAACATTTCTCTACTGCCAGTCAGGTGTCCATAGCCACGATAGAGATTATTAGAAATACCCCAAGAGAGAGTTATATATCAATTTTCTTTTTCTTTATAGCTTTTAGATTTTGATGTTTGATTGATTTTGATTATTTTGTTTTCTCAAAACTTATTTCAGCTCTCTTGTTTGATAAGGGTTAAGAACCACCGATGGCTTGATGGAAGGAGGTGGAAATGCTTACGATGATGACATTATCTAGAGTCAAAAAATATTTCCATAAGTTCTTCGCAACAAGTTTATTAGATGTTGAATGTGATAGGATCTCTAAGAGGTCACTGTCTTTTTAATTTACCAAGGTGACAAAAGACCAGTGGTAAAATAGATACCACATAGATAAATGTCACAAAATGCATGCGAATAAGCTAACCAAAATATCACCGAAGGGATGAAAATGGTAGGGATACTTGTAGAAAAAAAATAGCAAGTAAGGGAAGAAAGAAACATCCATGAGTACACAATACCCGATTACGCAATGTTTGATCTTTATACCTTTTATTTTTGTTGTGTTTTCTCAATGTTTTTGTATTTTTGAATTGTTTTTTATTTTAGATTTTTGATAGTTTTAAGAGGTCGGGACTAAAAAATCACTCTATGTGGTAATATCCAACAACAATGTTGGTGACTTCCTTAATATGGGAGACTAGGCATGTTTGTTTATCGAGAGTGATATTATCCCCGATCTCGATGATTGAGGTGAGTTCACACTCAATAAATGACTGTGATTTGTTCTAAAACATGGATTTCATATGTGGGAGATTTAATTCCCCATCCAGAGGTTTACACACTTTACACCATACTTGATGGTTACGTTGGTGTGCATTCTTGAATCGTGATTGATTTAGAATTTTGAGATTGTTTGATTTGTTGGGAGCTATAGAGATCTTTGCAGTTTTGATCTGAGCTTGATTAAGAAACTATTTGGGTTTCTTATAAGCTAACGCATGACTTGTCTAATCCCGAGAAGGAGAAGAAAGTGAATGTGGACGTTTAGAACTGATGCGAGAAATGACCATGGGCTTGCCACCATCTTTGGTAGAAGAATAATGTGATGGATGAAATGGATATGGTCCAAGAATTGAAGAGGAGGGGCTACCAGGAGGTGAGCTACTGATAGAAGATGATGAAGGGATTCCAGGATGTGGCCCAAGAATAGAAGAAGAAAGGCTACTAGGACATGACCCATAGATAGAAGATGAAGGGCTACTAGGATGTGGCCCAAGAATAGAAGAAGAAGGGCTACTAGGATGTGACCCATAGATAGAAGATGAAGGGCTACTAGGATGTGACCCATAGATAGAAGATGAAGGGCTACTAGGATGTGGCCCAAGAATAAGAAGAAGGGATACAAGGACGTGACCCATAGATGTAAGATAATGGGCTACTAGGATGTGGCCCAAGAATAGAAGATGAAGGACTACTCGAGGGTGATCCATACCTAGAAGACAAGGGGCTAGTTGGACGTGTGCCCTAAGAATAGAAGATAGTGGGCTACTCAAAAATGTCCCACAAATAGTAGAGGGAGGGCTACTAGAATGTGACCCACACCTAGATGAAGATGAAGGGCTACTTGGCATTGACCCCATAAGAGATTGTGATTGAGGAATTATGATAGACAAAGAAGTATTGGGTGATGAAAAGATATATTCATGGATCAATGCAAGACCCAGGAATTTCATCACATAATGAAGAATGTGAAGATGGAAGAATAAGAGGAGGATCAAGTTGCATGATCTGAGGCTCTTCCTCCATTTCTTAATAAAAGGAATCAACCTTTTCCTCACAATACATGAACGCATCAAAGTCTAAAGAGAAACCTTCCTTATAATCTGCTAGAGGAATATCTTCGTGTGCCTCTATAAATGCCCTGATTGTTTCTTCATTCTAAAAGAGGTCAATCAGTATGAGTTGTTGATCAATCCCTAGGGGTTGATTAGAAGAAATAGGTTCAATTGGTGTGGAAGACTTAGAATATGTTTGATGATTATTGATAGAAGAAGATGATGTGGGGGACGAAGAATATGTGTAGCTAGATGGCTTAGGAGTAGAAGAAGGTGGTGTGGACCTACCTATATAATGGTATGTCATATGTAAAATAGTAGGATTAAGTCCAAAGTCTATAGATTACGACACATGGGTCAAGTCAGATGTTTGTCTCGAAGGACTTTGAGTCACACGAATCTTCAAAGAAGGAAGATTTTGTGGGGGTGATTGATGAAGAAGGTCCTATAAAGAAGGGGAAGACTGTGATTCAAGCATCACATTAGATGAAAGATGAAAAGGGTCCTATGAAGAAAGAGAGGAACGTGACTCAAGAATTGTATTATACTTCTGATTGGAGGGATTTGGAGTCGCGTGTATCTTCAAAGGAAGAAGACGTCGTTGGGGTGACTGATAAAAGGGGTCCTACGAAGAAAGGGAGGACCGCGACCTAAGAGTTGCACTAGATGACTTAGGAGTCAAATTAGATGAATCCCAATTGTAGTTTGATCTAAATCCTCGAAGAGTCGAAGAGAAATATTTGGATTGGAATCCTCGGAAGAGGAGGAAATGTTTGATTAGAATTAGAAGAAGAGTGGGGGAACTCGAACAATAATTTGGATCAGATGTGTCCAAATCATACCACCGACTTTGAGATGAAGGTGGGGAATGAGTTACCTATATGGGCTGTCTAGCATGAAGAACCAAATGAGGTTTAGTTGTAATGGGAATCGTTTGCTTTGAATTTCTAAACCTAGGTTCCATATTTTTGTAAGTATGGGGAACCGCATGATATTCAGTCATTTTTGGCATTGTTTTAAGAACAAATGTCTAGATTTAGATAGTGTGATGGAACTCCTTCAAAGGGAAGGAAGTGACATGTCAATTTGGGTAGCATAAGGACAACCAGCTAGACATTGTGTAAGTATGGGGATGTGTGCATGATTTTTTGAAGGTCTAAGGAAAATAGACATCATGATGATGCAATATCGATGAGATAAAAAGGGATTGTCCTAGAAAATAAGTTTTCTGAATGAATAATCACAAGGAACAATCATGTGAGTGTGAAACCCAAATCCAATCAACAAGGAAATACACCATATGAAAATGTGTGTGCAAAGTGATAGTCTGATGCAAAAATGATCAACACAATGTCAATATTTACGTCAAGCTCGAAATGAACAAGGCGTAAATATTAACAAAGGGTAAATTCAACTCCCAATCAAAGGATACCATGACAAGTTTAACAACCAACAAGGCCTAAATGTTAAAGGGTGAGGTTTACAAATGTAAGCCACGTAACCACACCAATTGGACACGTCTATCAAGCTTCACGGAGAAGTGAGATATTAGTGTCAAAGTGGTATCAAAATGACACAAACAAAGTAAGCGACACCTTTCAATATTTGGGACAATGTTTGAAATAAAAAAGTCAAAGTATACTAAGGATGTGCTAAAATGTGCACAACGTAATGCCACAATGTGGATACTTAGATCATGTTTATGAAAAACATGACATAAGTATCTTAATTGTGTCAAGATAATGCAAACAAGGTAACACGTCAAAGGGAGATCAAATGATGAATCATTCCTAACTATGATGACAATCCTAACGTGGGTATCAAGATCACAAAGGCTACCAATGATATAAATACGTCTCCACACACTTTAGATGTTTAACTTACCCAACCACCAACATGGATGGGCGTAAACGGACAAAAAAGTGGTAGAAACAATCGAGTGGTAACGCAGAGGTAGTCACCCTTCTTTTGATCAACAAAGTGTCAAAAGAATGTGAAGGAAGAAAATCAAAAATGGGATGAAAAATGCTAGCTTCACTTGGCAGAGTTTCACCTCGCCCTAAGGCAAGTAAAAACTAGGCGAAAGTAACGTGTCACACATTTCTCAATGAAAATGTGGTTCACAACTCAACACTGTTTTAGAATGGTCAAAGTGGGCTCCTGGCCAAAGTATATTCTCCTAGGTGGTTCTCTCACCCTAGGTGTTAAAAATTTGTCTTAAGCGAGCACAATTTACCCAAAAGTCACACTGACTAGTTTGGGAGTATCTCGACTTTACTTTACCCCCTTTAAGAATAGTAGGCAACTAGTGTGTCTACGTGTACTATCACTGGGGTTGCCACACAGACAACCGGTAACACTATCTCACAAAGGAATCACTAGTCAAGTAGGTAGTGCGGAGCACTTCCCATTTCATCTAGAAGGTTCCCTCTTGCATGGACTACTTTGGGGTTCCTGGAATGACCCCCATTGTTGTAGCTTAGGGTGTTATGCCAAAGGGGTTATGTTCCAATTGAGTGGAGAGGGATGTACCCTTTTCTGAAACCTGCAATACAGTGTTTCGAATGTGGTGTTTTTTTTAATCTTGTTTAATTAGGTGTGGTTTGCTTTAACACCTTTTGGCAACCTGTATAACAACTGTATTAGTAGTTTTTGATTTCGTTTTTATTCCTCCTTTCTTTGACAAGCGTTTTTAGGTCCTGCACTTAAGTGTTAGTAGTTCTCCAAGAAAATCACATTATTTAAAAGAGGATTAAGAGTTGCTTTTGATTCTCAAGATCATCCAAGGATGCAAGAGAAGAGCATACACAAAAAATAATCCAACTAAAAATTAAAGAAAATATTTTCAATCAATGAACCATACAAAATTCTTGATAATTTTCATTCCCTAAACCAAAAGTGAAAGATGAATTTTCAATTAACCAAATGTTATAAAATGAAGACTAAAGTTGCTTTTGATTCTTAAGATCACCCTAAGGTGTAAGAGAAGAGTATACACAAACTTTATCCCAACTATATAGAAATGGAAAACTTCAAATCAAAGGACTATTGAAAAATGCTTTGTAAAAGGTTCATTCCCTTAAGCAAAATGAATAATCAAATTTCCAAGTTTAATCCCAATGTTAAAAAGATAGAGATCAAAGTTGTTTTTGATTATCCAGATCACTAAAAGGTGCAAGAGAAGAGCATACACACACGCCTTGTCTAAATCGAGTAAGCATGGAAATACAAAATTCATCAAAACATTAGACATGTTATAAAATGACCAGTTTTAAACTAATAGAAAAACCTACAATTTATGTAAGTATAAATCCCGAATTTATGTTTTCATTGCTTATTTAACTTCAATACATTTCCAATGTAAACAAAAATGGAGTCATTTTGAGTTCGGGAGAAAAATTTATGGCCTTTGGAAGATGGGTTACGCATATGCTCTTATGCTCATGGGTATGCACTTGACATGCACTCAAAAAATGTCAAAAAAATGTCTCTTAATCTGCAAAATGGGCAAATTTTTCCAACCAAGATTCAATTTTGACAACAACCCATCACATCAATATATGAATAGAAGACTCAACACTATCAAACATTAACATACATGCTCAATAATTTAAAATTTTCAAGAAATTGACAAAATTAGCATGTAGAATGATGAAAAAGTAACCTCTAAAAATGAAAACATGATGAAATCTTGAAATTTTCTCACCAAGATTAAATTTTGACAGCAACCCACCACATTAATATGTAAATAGAAGACTCAACACTATCAAACACTAACCTACATGCTCAAGAGTTTAAAATTTTCAAGAAATTGACAAAACTAGCATGTAGAATGATGAAAAAGTAAGCTCTAAAAATGAAAACATGATGAAATCTTGAAATTTTCTCACCAAGATTAAATTTTGACAGCAACCCACCACATTAATATGTAAATAGAAGACTCAACACTATCAAACACTAACCTACATGCTCAAGAGTTTAAAATTTTCAAGAAATTGACAAAACTAGCATATAGAATGTTGAAAAAGTAAGCTCTAAAAATGAAAACATGGAGAAATCTTGAAATTTTCCCATCAATTCCAATTTTGACAAAGCACTTCACCTCCTTTATACCTACAAGGAAGACTCAACACATGCAAACTCAACAAAACAAGTTAAGAAAAACAAGTTAGATCAACATGTGTAAAAGAGGGTTAGTAACCAAAAATGAAACTTAACTATAAAAACTTGAAATTAAGTGCAAAGGACAATGGAGTAAGTCCCACCGAGCATTTCGAATGTGTGAAAGTGTTTTTTTAAACTAATGCTAATGTAAACAAATACTAACACCTAAATAGTCTTAATTAACAAGAATTAAACAACATTATAAACACCATCATGATAAGAATTAATCAAGGGTTAGATGCTAACAATTATCAATACAAAACTATGAAATCAACTATGTTAAGCACCTAAATATCCTCTATTCTCTAACAACATATAAATGAAGGAACCTAGGTAGGTACCATGGCTATCAAAAATAGTTGTCCTTAATGTTCCAAGAACCTAGGAATGAGGGGCTAATCAAATTTGGGCTACAAGACCCTTTTGACACCTCCCATATGACCCAAGCACTTTAAGAAAGAGGCTTAACTCTTCAAGATGATGAACTCTCAAGAAAACAAGGTGCAAGCTCTTAGTCTCTTTGCTATATGCTTTGCATTTGCTCTCTAAGGAGTTTAGGTGTCAATAAAAAGGTAGGTGGAGGGCTCTTTATATAGCCCAAAGGATAAAGGATTCAACACATTGTCATGAATGTGGGATAAAGGTAAAACATGATTAGGAATGGATAAGGTTTCTTTATTAAAAGTAACCTTACTTTAAAAGGGTTTAATACATGTTTAGTAAGTCATGGGAGTTGGGGGTATTTTAATTAATCAAAGGTGATTAATTAATAGGTAGGTGTAAGCTTATAGAATCCATTTAGAAGAATATTAGTGCAATTCAGGCTATTAGAAGGGGATTAAATCAATTAAATATTGATTTACTAGTTAAATGAAGGGGAAGACTAATTAATTAATAATAGAATTAATCTAGATAGAGAGGTGATTTAATTAATGTAAGGTCATTAATTAGGTTGTTATCTAAATAGGTGACTTAATCAATTAGTGTATTATAATTAATTAACGATAATAAGAGGGAATATGAGTGATTTTTGATGATATGTCGTTGATTTGTGAGAAAGGGGAGAATTATTTCAATTTAAGTATTTAAATTGCTTGGGCATAATTATAGGTGTCTGCTGGGTTGAACCAAATCCTTTTGGAAATTTTGATAGTGATAATGAAAAAATTTTGAGGATGATCGAATGACATCTCACTCGAAGAAAAATCTCATGTTGAAAATATTTTACGTATGAATAAAGAATAATTTTTGCTTCATCTCCTTGATATGGGAGAAAAATTACCCTCTGACTTTGATGAAGCTAGTTTACAAAAATTACTTGGCAAACCACCACCTAATAAGGGTGAACCTTTCATTTCAACAAAAATGATGATGAGACAGACCTAATCACACAAATAATGATGATTGAAAAATTCCGCCTCGAGCAAAGCCAAAGGTAATTAATTAAACAAAGAAAAATCGATTTAAAGGAACAAAGGAAAATCAACTAATTTGGCCACTGATCCTACTCAAGACCTCATGAATCAAATTAATGACATGGCTAAATAACTTTATATTTTAAATTCCAAAGTCACCAATGAATCCCATGACAAGGAGGCACCAAATAAATCTAGTGATGCTTCATTTAAGATTCATACCGCACACACAAAGATAACAACAACTCTACAAGTGATGGCTCCTTATCTTTCTTATAGAATAACTCACTATTTTCCCAAGAATGGAAAATGATGAAGGATACCATCTCTAGTATGAAACATCAATGAAAACAATTCAGCTTTGAAGAATTGTGTCCTTACCCATTTGATAAGGACATTTTACATGTTCCTTTTCCAAAATATTTTGACAAGCCCAACTTTGACAAATACAAAGTGTGACACTAGAGAGCATATGAGGGAGGTTTATATGGATTTCCAAGAGGTGGCCTATAGTGATGTCTTCTTAATGTCTAATTTCACCAAAGTTTAGGAAGACAAGCCTTAGACTGGTTCCTACTCCTCCCCAAGGGTTCTATGCAAAATTTCGTGGACCTCTCAGAGAATTTTTTCAAACATTTCTCATTCAACATAGAGTCTGAAATTTCAATAATGGAATTGTGTAATTCCTAACAACAAACTAATGAAACCTTTTCAAAATTCCTACAAATATGGCATGGGATTGCTAATCATTTCCCATCCTTTCACATGAAAATGCATTACCTTAATACTTTTGAATAAGTTATTGAGAAAGGATCTCAGCTTGAAAATAACCCTTATCGCAAAAGGTTTGATTAAACCTCATTCAAAAGACAATGTGCAACATAGTAATCATTATAATAGATCTCACTAATAAAATCTAAACATGTTAACCACAATCGTAATATGGTCAATGATGGTATTACAAACAACCACAATTTCCACAATGTCCAAAACAATGAGACTAGACCAAACAAAGGTAAAAAACCTATTTTTATTTCTAGCAAAGTGATTTCATCCTCTCATGATTCTAAACAATGTCGTTTCACTCCTTTAGGAAAACCTCTATCAACTATCCTTCAATAACTTGTTAATGAAAAAATGGTTACTTATTCCATCACTAGACCTTGGGTTGAGGGAGAACCCAAACCTACTTGGTACAAGGCTGATACTTATTGTGATTTTCATCTCATTTATGGTCACCCTACTGATCGATGTTTTCTCTTACGTCATTTTTTCCAAGATCTCATTGATAGTGGTGATATCATTATTGAAGAATCATCACCAAATAAGACACCCAAAGACAATCTTAAGGTGTTCTCAAACCCATTTCCCAAACATGGCGGTGACAATAAAAATGTTGACAAAGGTTCTTCTGTTAATAATGCTTATCTTACTTCAATTATCTAATTTATTGAGGAAGTACCATCTACAATGGTGACCATTAAATTCACACCTTCAAGTAATGTCGTGACCACATGCCAACGAAAGATATGGGTTCTTGTGGAAAACCAACCTTCTACATCTTTTTAGAACCTCAAACGTCCAAACAAACAACTCCTTCAAATCAAAAGTCAAATTCTAATGCCAAATCTTCCACTCTAGGTCAGTATGACTTCATCAAACAATTAACAACCACGCTAGCACATATCTCTCTCATGGAACTACTAAAAGAGTCACCTATCTTTTAGGATATTCTCACTCATGCTCTAAATGAATCATGTGTTCCTCATACTCTCAATGTTCAACAGTTTTCAGGTATGATCGCAAACCTTATGCCTAAAAATCCTATCCTATCTTTTGGCCCTCAAGATATGTTGAACCCGAATCTGATTAATAACAAATCCTTGTACATTGAATCCTATGTTACCGATCATAAATTCAAGAGAGTTCTTATTGAAAATGGAGCGGCCCTTAACATCTGCTCTATAAAAATGCTTCGTTGCCTTGGTCATACAATAGATGACTTAGATGCTAACATCATTACCATTCATGTTTATAATAATACTGAGTGCCAGTCTTGTGGAACCATCAATCTTCCCATACAAGTAGGCCTACAGCTCCTTGATACTATGTGTCATGTAGTTGACACAAACACATCATATAACCTTCTTCTGGGTAAACCTTGGATACATGTTATGCATGTCGTACCTTCCAATTTCCATTAATGCATAAAGTTTCCACATGACAACAAAAATTCACCTTGTGTGGCTGATACTGACCCCTTTGAATACTTTAAGTGTTTTGAAGAAAGGTACAAAAAGGTAAACTATTGTCCATCTATTGATAGCACAACCGAACCTAGCCCAACTCCTATTGTTACCAACCGTATTGACCTAGATATAATATTGAGCCCTCATGCTTCCGTGCCTTCCTCTGAAGCATCTACATCTAAGGTGTCACCTGATGTTACATTCTCTCATAAAGGTTTAGGTGAGTACACACTTGATAATACATTCCTTATTGGAAAACTCCCATTATCGCCTCATAGCTATGGGCATCCTAACACTCCTCATCTACAAGAACATCCAACTTACTATCTTGGAAAAAATATTTGGAGACAATATGGATATCTAGAAGATGAACATATTCCAATCTCTCGATAACTCTTGGCTATACGATGACAAGATGACAAAATGCTACGAATCCACCGATTATACCAAGGGCCATAAAATGATGAAAAACATGAACTGGAAAGGAAGAGGCCTTGGCCCACAAGGGCATGGTGTTCTTGAACATATGAATATCAAGTCTAACCTTTACACATATGGTTTAGGATATGAGACATATGAGAAGAGGCCTATAGTCTTTGAGGTATTATCTAGTGATGTATACTCAGATTCTAAAATTGAGACCAGTTCCACACATAGCCTCTTCAAAGACCTAGCTGAAACTACAATTTTCCTAGACTACTTATCCATTCAAACCCTTGACATTGTTTATCCTTCCCTCATTGATAAGACCAATAGTGTCATATTTCCATGGATCTCTTTCAAAATGATGAGGCCATCTAGGAGTTCCTCGGGGCTCGGGACCCTTTTCCCTTTTTGGATCACAAGAAGGGTTTCGATACAAACCTTGATGCTACCACTTACTTCAGAGAAGAAGTTACGATCTCCAGTCCTAAAGAAAAAGAAATCAAAAACATAAAAAGACAAATTATGTCTCACATAGTGAAAACCTTTCTGAGGCATTATACGAGAAGTAAAAATGAAAAAGAAAATAAAAAGAAAAGGATGCATCTCCTAGTGAAAACCTTTTTAAGGCACTAGAGAGAGGAGATTTGGATCTAGAAATATCTGAAAATCTACACAAGCCTCTAGCATCATTTCAAGATAATGACACTTCTAATTTGTTGGTAGAAGAGACGAAAACCATTAACATTGGAACTAAAGACCAACCAAAATTGTTACAACTAGGTGTCAATTTATCAGAAACTGAAATCAAAGCCTTCACAACACTTTTAACTGAGTTTTAGGATGTATTTTCTTGGTCTTATAAAGATATGCCCGGAATTTATCCTTCTCTTGTGGTGCACCCATATGATAAACATGTCAAGCAGAAACTATGTAAATTGCATCCCAAGGATGCATTGCTTGTTAAGGTAAAACTACAAAAATTATTGGATGCAGGATTCATATGGTACATTGATTACTCAGATTGGATATCTATATGGTACCAGTTACAAAGAAGACCCTTGGAATCCGTATTTGTATAGATTTTTGTGACATTAACAAGGAATGTCCTAAGGATGATTTCCCTTTTCCTAATATTGACACGATTGTTGATTCTACTAAAGGCCATGAGATGTTATCCCTTATGGATAGATTTTTGGGTATAACCAAATTCAAATTACTGAAGAAGACCAACATAAAACAACTTTTACAACCCCATGGGGGACATTTTGTTACAAGGTCATGCCTTTTGGCCTTAAAAACACTGGTGCAACTTATCAACGTGCCATGACTGTTATTTTCCACGACCTTCTTCACGATATAATGGAAGATTATGTCAATGATATTCTTGCTAAATCAAAGACTAGGGTGGATCATCCAATAGTTCTTAGGTGTATATTTGAGTGGTTAAGGGAGTACAAGGTTCACCTTAAAAAAAAATTGTCTTTGGTGTCATTTCAGGGAAACTTATGGGATTCATTGTCTCATGCAAAGAGGAATTGAAGTGGACCCTACCAAGGTCAAAGCTATAATAGATATGCCACCTCCTCAAAACCTTCAAAAATTAAGGGGCCCATAAGGAAAAATATAGTCTATTCGTCACTTCATATCCCAATTAGAAAATAAGGGCCATTGTTTCAGCAAGTTTCTTACAAAGAATGTCCAGTTCAAATGGAAACAAGACTGGCAAGATGCCTTTGCAAAATTGAAATAATACCTAGCATCTCCACCTGTACTCATGCCACATACATAGGATAAGCCTATGTTGTTGTATACATCTACAACAGAACATGCCATTGGGGCATTATTGGTGTAAAACAATGATAAGGGTCAGGAACAAACTGTCTATTACTTGAGTAGAACTTTCCTTGAAGATGAGACCAAGTACTCACAAGTTGAAAAGACTTATTTAATAGTTGCTTATACTTTTGGCATGCTATGACACTATCTACTAAATCATACCACTAAACTAATTTCACGGGTTGATCCTCTTAAGTACCTACTTTCCAGAATAGCCATAATAAGGGGCATGTCTAGCTGGATTGCACTACTTAGTGAATTTGACATTGAAATTGTCAATCAAAAGGCTATCAAAGGTCAAACACTGGCAGATCAATTGGCACAAAGCACCATTACTAGGTTCACAACCGCTAAATTTTGAATTTCCAGATGAAGACTTGTTGTACATAGAAGCAACACCCTTATGGACATTATTCTTTGATGGATCTTGCAATATCCATGGTTCTGAGCAAGAATTATCTTGCATACACCGGATGGAGACCTCATACCTAAATCTTATCATATCAACTTCCCTTACAAAAATAACATAGCAGAGTATGAAGCATTGATAGTAGGATTAGGCTTTGTTATCTCATGGTGCCTGTAAGAATTGACAGTTCTTGGTGATTCTCTTCTAGTCATTAATCAAGTTAATAGAGAATATCAGGTAAAAGATGAAAATATCTTACCTTATAAAAGAATGGTTGATAGCCTTAGAGGATATTTCTGGATTATCAAATTTTAACAAATTCCTCATTTACAAAACAAATCAACAGATGCCATGGAAAATATCTCTTCCCTTATTTCATTCAACACTAATCAAACTCATAATGAGTTCCTTGTTGAACATCTTTTGGTGCCCGCATATGAATTGTCAGAGTCCACCATGGTTTGTGAGATTGTTGGTCCTGATCATCCCTAGTACCATGATATATACACCTTCATTCAAACTAAATCCTATCCTCCTAATTTTAATTCAGCTAATAAAATATCCTTAGCACAACATGCTTCATGCTACACCCTTCTTGTTGACACCTTGTATCAAAGAGGCTATGATGGGACTCTCTTAAGATGTCTTAATCAAGATGAAGCTAATCGACACTAGCTAAAGTACATTTAGGTATTTTTGGTGCCCATACTATCGGAATAGTCCTTGCAAAGAATATTTTACGCATTGGATACTAATGGCCCATAATGGAGGAAGATGCATGCAACTTTTTCAAGAAATGTCAAGCTTGACAAAACACAATAATCTCATTCATGCACCATCCCAAGCCTTGCAGCCTATTACTTCACCTTGGCCTTTTTCAAAATGGGGACTTGATTTGATTGGAAAATAAATACCACATCTTCCAACCGCCACATTTTTATTATAACTCGCAATTGAGTATTTCACCAAGTGGGTTAAGGATATGCCTCTTACTAACGTTACTAGGTGTAATATTTCTAAATTCATCTTCAACCATATTATCTGTCATTTTGGCATCCCCACTGCTATTGTCATTGATAATGGTGGTTCTTTCAAAAATAAGGATCTCAAGGCCCTAGCTAAGAAATATAATATCCACCTAAAATGGGCTACACCCTATTATCCACAATGCAATGGCCAATCCAAAGCATCAAACAAGACTATCAAGTCTATTTTGGAAAATACTGTCAATAAACATAGATGTAATTCACATACGTAGTTATATCCTACCCTCTGGGCCTACTACACTTCCTTCCGTACACCTACAGGAGCTACTCCTTTTCCCTAGTATATGGCTCTGAAGCCATATTACCTATCAAAGTTGAGCTACCTTCACTTTGTGTATCCCTCCAATATCTCATTCATGAAGAGGATTACCGTGTTGCATGCCTTATAGAGCTATAATTACTAGACGAGAGACAAATTCACACCTTAGACCATATGCAGGTATATTAGAATAGACTACGCCATAATTATAATCATAAGATCAAACCTCAACAATTTGAAATCGGTGATTTGGTCCTAAAGGAAAATCAAAAGAACACAATAAAACCATGAGAAAAATAGGGAAAATTTGAGCCTAATTGGTTGGGTTCTTATGTTATAACTACTAAATTTTGATCTGGTGTATACAAATTGTCTACCGAGGATGGCAAAGAGTTGAAGGAGCCTATAACTCCCATTCATCTAAAGAAGTTCTACTCATGAGTCTCTAAAGAGTAAAAATTTTATTAGGGCATGTCAGTGCATCCACTTGTTTTTTCATTTCACTTTGTTTCCCACTTGTAATGTTTTACCTCACTGTGTGTCATGTTCTCCTTGGCAAGTTTTTGTGCCCATTGTCTACCACCATTGTTTACCTTCCATTCAACATGTCGGTTTTGGCTTGGGAATTTAATTTCCCTCTTCTCTATCATTTGGATCAAAATTACAAAAAAAAACCAAAACATTCAAAAAATGTCTCGAAAAAAACTACAAAAACAATATAAAATTGTTCAAAATCCCAAAAACAATATAAAATTGTTTAGGAAAAAAAAACATACAATCACCATTTTGGTCACCATTTTCTTCACCTGATTGTTCCCAATCAAATTTTCCACTCAATCAAGACACTCTTTACAATGTAACTTTGTATAGGGACATCACTTGGCTTTGGCTTTCTCTTGGGGAAACTTGACATCTTGTATATATTTTCTTCTTTATTAGAATTTTTACATTGGTGTGTTTTTGTTCACTAGCTTGTTTGCTTGTTAAACATTTGTACATATGGAATTTTGTATTTCTATTATTAACTTAGTTTCTTATGTGTGATAGTTCTAATACCCAAAGTACTCTGTATATATGGAATGTGCTTATGGACCAATTACAAGAAATGTATTCATATCCTAGTTCACATATAACTTTGGTGTTGTTCTTTCCTATTCATATTGGGTTTATTTTTGTTACTCCTTTTATATCTTTTTGTCATTTACACGTGTTGTGTTTTCTTCCTAGTTTATTTAAGGCATGGAATTTCATCATTTTTTTATTTGCATTTGTATTTCCAAACTTGCAAAAATCCAAAAAAATAAAATCAAATATTTCAAAAAAATCACAAAAATTGAACAAACATTCACTTCTCACACAAATCATACAATTGGAAAACCCTTGAAGTAAATCATTAAACATATTAATAAAATATTGATAAACGTCATACTTTTATCGATTAATCTAGTGCTCATACCAATATTACTATCACTTTCTTCCCTTTGCATGATATGCTAACTCTGCTTGGGGTAAGTCACACAAATTTTTTTTCCTTCATGATATAACTTCACTTGGAGAAATTTCAACTTTGATCATTTGCACAACTGATCAACAAGAGTTTCATAAGGATTTTCTTTAACTCTTCTCTTCCATTTTGATCCTATTCCCATTTGGGAACATTTGTATCTACTTAATCATCATTATGGCACGCATTAGGAGCATATTTGATTATCTTCTTTTTCGAATTTGTGTTGCATTGTTGATGTTTACTCTTTTAGGACCAATTACAAGTAGTGTGATCACATCTTGGTTCCTTTATAACCCTGGTGTCGGCACCTACTTTGTATATTGGGTTTATTTTCCTTTTTATATTTTATTTTTTGTGTGTGTTTGTTTACACGCATCTGGGTTAACCATATTGATTCTTTCATAATCATGGTGACAACTCTATCAGTGCAATAAGAAAAATTAGGTTACTTTAAAAACTTACTCTCCAAGTAGCACTCATGCTATGAACATAGTCCTTTCCCATCCTTGTTCTAATCCTTTTCTTTATTCCTATCAAGAAGTTTTCCACCGCCTTGTTGTGTCATCCACCCACTTGCAGGGGCATTCCTCTACCATTCTGATTCTTGGGGCATCCTAATGCTTCAATTTTTCGTTCACCGATCTACATGTGTCTACTATCTTTAAATCACTATTACTTCACAATAGCACTTTAAAGAGGGGAAAAATGTAGACACCCTAAATTTACACTCATATTTCCACTTGTTCCTAGTATTATGCCAATACACCATATTATTCACCCATTTACAATTGATTAATTAAACTAATTAATTAATACACATTATACCCCTTTGGATTAATTAAATTAATCTCATGTACCCTTTGTAACCCTTTGGCTAAATTAATTATTATTTATTAATTAAATAATTAATTAATTAAGTGTGTGCACATCCTAGTCATCTACCACTTGACCAAAATTCACTTAGACTCCACTTTGAATACCCTAGTTGACCGCACTTCTAGAATTCTAGAAAGGTGGGGGTGATTAAAATGCACGTACAACCACCTTTTTGGATGTAGGTTTTTGTAATTAATTTTATTATTTCCCCGACACTATTACAACTACCCATAATGTTATTTTAGCATGTTCATTTATCTGTAACCAATTCCAACTACCTTTTGTTTCTATAAATTACAAGCTTACCTTCCTTCCAATCCCTCTTGAATTTGAAGCACAAAACTCTGTTGAACTTTTTGTGTCTGTAGCATTTTCCTTCAAAGCTTGGAGAGCACTCAAGAGCACCCACAAAACACTTCTGACATTCTTTTTGCAAGGTTTCATAGGAGACCCTTATTTGAGGTTTGCATAGAAGGTTCTTGGAAAGGTTTGAATGTTTTTTTGTTAATATTTCATTTTGGTAATTTTCTCTACTTACAAAGATAGACGAGCTGAATCGAAAAATCATTTCCATCAAATGAAGAAGGATTTTTACTCAACTAACATGAAAAATTAAATTTGAGTGATATTGGCATTGTGCAACAAAATATATCTAGACTGATGTGACACAATTTATGGAAAGTATTAAGCCCATAAAGACACGAACATGAGTGTGTTGTGTTCGACATTGATCCTCAAATGGTGAAAGGGATTTGCATATCACATCAAGCCATATGGAGGTGCCTAAAAACTATCAAAAGGGTTTCTTTTCCCACCAAAAGGGAGAAATGATTAAACAAATGAAAAAAGGAATGACATAGCATCCCAATCATATGTAAAAGATTTGAAAATAGGAGTAACGAATAATTCCTCCACCTAACAACATAAGATAACATATTTAATCGTATACTATGAAGAAGAATATTCTTTGGATATTCATTATTTTAGGGTAAATGAAGTGTGGACGAGTGATTGAGAATGTATAAATGCAATGAAAATACTCTACTATAGGGAGTTAAATTTTTCTAAGCTTTAGAGAAAAAGGAGAGAACCTGTTTGTAATAGATGAATAACTAAACCAATCTAAAATATCCGAATTTCTATTCATTTATTCTTGAGAATTCTAGCCAAGATGATTGTGTTAGAAAATCATTGGAAAATATTTAGGTCATATTTGTTGTGTCCCCTTATTGAAGAATAGGTGTTTCTTGAATCAATTCATGTGTAGTCTCACAAACACAGTTACATTTGTTTAATATGAATTGTTTTGAATCAATTGTCTACATTTATGTTACAATATTATGCTAATTAATCTCTCTGAATTACATAAATCCTTTGTTAAAATAGTGACAATTTGGTAGCTAAAATTGCATGATTGATGGAGCTTTCCTTCATAATGTGGTAAATGGTTTTAAAATCAATTTGTATATGTTTAATCTAATATATTTGTTAGTTCCTGAGTTTATCTGGAATGTATTTGATCAGAGATTGTTAATATTTTGTTGATAGTTTTTCATGAGATTTTGTGTTTGAATTATCAATTTTTTTGAGTTCCTATGTTCTTGGGCTTCCACGAATACAAAAATTCTAGTTAAAGGAATGCTTTGGAATGTGTGATCTATATTTGACATCAAGAATAATTATCTGTGGTATTTGTAAGGTTCATTTTAGGTTTTTCATATAATCAAATTTATCCTTCTTAACTTCCCTATAATATGTAAAAATTTCATCCCATAACCATCATATCCAACTTAATTACCATTTTTTTAATTTTCTATGCATAAATTCTAAGGATATTTGTTAAAAAATTCCATCCTTTGTCTAAAATATATAGAAGCAAGTTGGAATTATGATTTCTTTAGTAACCTGAGCCTTCTTTAAAAGATACCTACATTTTCTAGTGTGACAACTCGTGAGAGTTAGATATAATTTGTATTAACAAGTGTCTTCTTAAGGCTATTTTTCACTTCCCTGAGAAAAGGAATCCAAATATTGTTGTTTTATCCACCAATTTTCACAAATACAGGATACAAAATGGGTCCTCTCACCCTAGTTTCAAAAAGAACCTAAAGTAGCACGGTAGGTCATAACATCAGTGAGGTGTTATCCAACATTCCCCAAGTCCAAGTAAAAAGAGACTGCTAGATCCATCCCTAGCTACAAACTGATTCAAATCCTAGTTTGTCTTTCTCTAAGCATCCTTCTAAGCGTATTGATGTTGCCCGACTTACAAGGTGAGATTGATTTGGGTACCAATAGTTTGTATGAAGGATATAATTTTATAAACTCATTTTATGTCATATCAAGAGTAAGAAATATAATATTGTCTTGTGTGAAGATTTCAAATAAATATAAATTCTAAACTCCATCCTAATATTCCTTTAAATTCGGTAACCTGTGTCAAGAGAGATAAAAAAGTTAGTAATCCTACAAGGTATAAATGAGAAGTTTGGAACGTTAGGTCTTTGTTCAAGTCAATAATAGAAAAACTAAAAAAATTTGTGTATCCAAGCGTTTTAAAGAGAATACAACATCATTTATGATTATTGCTTGAGTGAGAATGTTGGTAATGAGGTATTGGAATTTATAGAGGTGTTTAAGAATCTAAAAACCTTCTACTTTACGAAGGAATTAAAAATCACAAGAACTTCATCACAATTGCATACCCATGTCTTAGGGTTAAGACTAAACAAGAAATTATGTTATAGAATTAGAGGAACTCTAACTCAAAATTTAAAAGTATAAGAATCCAATTGAAGTTTATATGGAAACCTTGAAAACTCTAGTACAAGTTATTTACAAATGTTCATCTTGTCTTGCAAATGTGTCTAAGGAAACAAGATAGTGAGAAGGGGTACTTCTTGATCAAGTTAGTAAAGCTCGGGGTTAAACCATGTTTTCCCAGTCTAAGGGCTAGGAGAAGGAAAATTCATTTTAAATATTTATCCCGATAGTATTGAAAACATTTTATATTTCTTTAATTAGTTATGAAGTGTATTAAGGGTTAGAAACATAGTGAATAATGTAGAGCTTTACACACAAGGAATAACTTGGGGGTCTTGATTTCATGCAAGGTATAGTTGTGACTGAGATGATCTTGAAGGTAAAATAATGATGGTGGAATTTTGAATACAACTAAGCGTGAGTTAAGTGGAACTAATGAGAAAGTGAGAGAGGTATTGAGAGTCACTAAAGAGTACTTAAAATACATGTAAATGTACACAGCCATACTACCCTATTCTCGGGACAATTAACTAAAGAGATGAATTTTAAAATAATTGTTGGTTGCTCAAATGTGCACCCATGTCTTAGATCTCTAAAAAGGGACCGAGGTGTCGATACCACAATGGAACCTTCCCCAAGTTTTGGGACCTTGTGAGCTTGGGATGAATCTTCGGAGAAGGTTGGTTCCTCTATCTATTTCTACTTGCTACTACTACTTCTAGTGCTAAAAGGGGAAACTAAGCTAAGAATGCTAAGGGACCAAGGAAAGAGGATAACATGAAGTAAACTACACTAAAAGGAAATAGCACCAGAAAAGAGGGATGAACACTATCTGTTCTGAGAAAGAATGACAGGGAATGTGTGAGAGGAGGCTAGGCATGAGTAGCACAGCAAAACATGCATTCACCAAATCGTCCTTATGGAACACAACCAAACATGGAACTGCAAGGGACCTAAAGTAGCACAACAATACACAATGCAAGAGAAAAGGCAAGAAGAAGGAATGCAAACATGCTAGGACAGAGAATAGTCACAAAATGATGCTTCTATTACTTCAAAAATGCACAAAACTGTTACAATGATAAAGAGGCCGATATCCACATGCAAGAGCCAAACATGGAGGTCTACAACTCGAATATAAAAAATATGGAGTCCTTAGCAACATGCATAAGGATCCAGAGTATCCAACATAACAAAAATAGCCTTGCTCTTATATTTATAGATGAATCCATGGAGGAAGAAAGGAAAAGGAGGGAAAACCTAAATTTGAAACACAACCACCAACAAGAAGCATTCAATGTTTGTAAATCTACTTAGAAATATATGAAATACACTTCCCCATGCCTGTTTGATGTGTTGAAGACAAAAGAGAGTGGATCATACTAAATTGGGTGGTTGGAGAAATCAAATCTACTCATCAATGTTCAGAGAGACATTTTCCCAATTCTCACCTACCAGATCCACCAAAATTTGAATTTTGAATTTCTGGCACTGTAGCTGATGTTAGCATATTTCTGACAAGTCTAGGTGCATGCCGATCTGAGATCTATAGCTGATGATATGGCTATCAAGATGTCAGAGTTGTCAATGTATACAAGACATGTGGCACGTGCTGATTGGTTGAGATGGTGGCCAAATGTACAACTATTTTTCATTTCTACCACGTGTTAATCATTCATTTTTGCAATGATTTGGTGCCCTATTGGGGCACCACCGATTGGTGTGGCAATGCACACTTCAACATGTCACAAGATGATCTAGCATAGAAGGGTGTATGGAGAAAACAAAGGAAAGCATAGAGGGAGCACACAAAACGTGCATGGGAAGATGAATCAAATCGGTGAGAAAAATAATGTATGGTTAAGATGTAAACTATTACAAAGTAATGGGTGCGGTGCACGAAGGGTCAAAGACTTAAGTGCACGAGGTGGAAGGACATTGACTCAGAAGAAGGTGAACACACAAAGGGAAGGCATGAGGGGAAGTGGAAGGAGGAAGGAAAGGGGCGCGTAGGAAAACTATGACCAAGGGAGTGTGCCAAATGATTCTAAGCGCGCATAATTCTTCAATAGATAACTTAGGGCCAGAATGTGTATGTAAGTTATCCAAATCACTAGGGAGTAATTTGGATAACAATAACCACAAGTTGTTTGGTGTGAAATTGACTTCAAGGAGAGTTTGAAACATTTACATGAGTGAATAATGAGGAGTGAGAAGTAATGATTAAGAAGACACTATTCCAAAGACAGAAGGATAAGAATGTGTCTGCAAGTATAAAGAATGATCTAAGCTAAGATGAATCAAGAAGCATTAGGGAGTTGGGAAAGAATAAGGGGTATTCAAGGGTTATAGGTGAGTGAAATTGGGATTAAGGTTTAAGAGGTGGTGTCATAATATGGTGAGAGTGAGAAACTTGAAAAGGTCAATGATAAATGTAAGACAAAGTTGGAGGTTTTAGGATCCATGTGAGAACCTAAGAAGCAAAGAAAGCTAAAAGAAGGAAGATGAGTAAGATAGTGAAAGGGGAGTGAAAGGATGAGGGTACAAGATTGAACAAATGTGTTAGAATAGGTTTTATGTGTTTAATTAGTTGTAACATGTGTAATCTCATGAAACCCTAGAAAAGTGCTAGAAACCCTAGGAGACCTTAAAGAAGACCTAGTGAAAGAAGGAGGTTGTTGAAAAGAGGGTTGTACTATGAGTTGAGAAATAAAAATTGGCAAAAAGTAAGATTTCCCAAAAGGGTATCTAGCATAGTCTTTACTTTTGATTATTTGTTTGTATAACTCTCCCGATTTTAAGATTCGAACATTTGGAAGGCTAGTTACAAGTTCTAATTTCAAATGGTAATTAGAGGATAAAAATGCACAAATAGTGAATTGGTTTTCACAGACTTTGGAATCTTCTAAAAGAGGATAAAGGGTACTTATAAAAGTTACCAGTCAGGTTAAAGTGTGTCTATTTTGTTAAATACATCAAACAAATTCATTATCATGGATAGTAACAAATTGAGAGGTTTACAAGGAAAGTACGTGAAAATGACATTATTAATCTATGTTGAAAGGCCTAATGATGTAGGGGCATCTTCAAAGAGGATAAAAACTGATATTTTCTCATCATAACCATAGTTTGAGATCAAAAAAATTGTGATGGAGTGTGATGAGGTCCTAAAGAGAGAGATCTAAGAGGCGAAAGTTTGAAAATTTAAATTCATGATTTCCCTCCAAAATGTAATTCTAATCCTAAAGCATGTAAAAGATAGGTAAAGAGGTTTCAAATGGTCTAGGTGGTTTATAATGTGTTTGAGTGATGACTAGACATGTTATAGGGATTACTCAAGTGTGTGTTCTGAAATAAAATTTTAATTTAATGTAAAATGGCGCCTTACATTATAAAAGGCACATGAAGAGTCATGTAAAAAAGGTTAGTTAGGGTGTAAATGGATGAAAAGATTATATAAAGATAAAAGAAATAGATTTTTTAAAGTTATTTAATAGAAAGGAGGATCGATACCTTCCGAGAAAGCCAAGAGGAGGTGGAAAAATACATTCCTTCGAGATATAAGGAGATCGAAGGAAGGAGAAATGGAAGAGAAAATATTTTTTTTGTAAGAAAATTATAGTATATGCATATAAAGAACTTTAGTTTTGGTTTGTTGTCTTACCTTTCATGGTGTTCTAGAATGTGTGTGAGTGATGCCTAGACATGTTATAGGGATTCTTAAGTGTGTGTTACAACAATAAAATTTTAATTTAATGTAAAATGGCCCCTTACATTGTAAAGGAACATGAAGAGTCATGTAAAAAAGGTTAGTTAGGGTGTAAAAGGATGAAAAGATGAGATAAAGATAAAATAAAGTGAATTTTTAAAGTTACTTAAGAGAAATGAGGATGGATACCTTCTAAGAAAGGAAAGATAAGGTGGAAAAATACATTCCTCAAGAAATAAGTAGATCGAGAGGAAGGTGTTTCACGTTTTCTTAGATTGTTTCTTAGAAGCATTGATGAAATAGATATGGTAACGGGTGTAGGAGGAATACCTATTCAAACTTCAGTTGATGGGTTGTTGTGCATGTATGACTTTGAATCCACAGCTGATCGTGAGAGCTTCCTTTTGGCTAGGAGGAACTACTTATGTAATGAAAACAAGACCACCAAGGAATTAAACAATATGGGAGTGAACTCGCCTAGCATAAGCTAGATCCGAAGTATGATACTTCCTAGATGGCTATCAATCCACTGTTTTAAAAAATTCAATGCTATAAAAAAATTAAATCCTATTGTTATTTTAAAATGATTTAGGTATCTCACTTGAAAACACAATAAGAAAATAGATCTAATCTAACAGAGCTAATCTAGAATCGAATCCAAAGGTCAAATGATTGATTCTAGGTCTTTATAGGTCTGATAAAGGTCTTGGGTAGGTCACAAGTGGATGAGGGTGAGATAAAATTAGGTAGGTAGGTCTCTGTTCAAGGATATGTGAGCAAACACGAGAGACTAGTGTCGGTCGGGGTGACCAACGCGGCTAGGTATAATCGGTGCTAATTCTTGTGAGATCTTGAAATGTCACAGAACAAGATTTTGGTCCCCTTTGTGATTACACAAAGGACTTTGGTTGGTCGGGGCGAGGTATTGGGTGACTGGAGTGGGCTTTTGTGAGGTTTCAATGGTCTATGGAGGTGAAAATATGGAGGAGGTCAATAGGGAGCAAGATAAACAATGGATGATAAAATGATGATGAAATGAAATAACCAAGAAAGTATGATGTTGTACTTACTTGGATTTTGTTCCTGAAGGCTTGTGTGTGAGGGATGGAGGTGCTGATGATGGGTTTGAAGGTTGTAAGTGATCACCAATTGGGGAAAATATTCTACATGGGCTGCATGTACACTCCTCTTTGCTTGGTTAGATCAGATCATGGCCGGGATGGCTATGCAGGAGAAGATGCTCAATCTCCTTCCTTGGATATGAGTTTTCACTGGAATTTTCTCTCTGAAGATGTGTTATCTCTCTGAGATGTGGTCTTGCTCATCAACTTTCTTGCTTCCAACTTCCAAGTTTAAAGTTCCATATTCCAAATTCCAACCTTGAGAATAAGGTTGTTTTGGGTTAAAGGGGTAACCGATGGTGGTCCGGCTTACCGGTGATAGTTAGGGGTAACCAACGTCGGTCAAGGTGAGATTTCCTAGGTTTACTAAACTAGGGAGATCCTCTTGATTTCCTTGGATCTCGTGTCATTATCCCACGGATTAGACTGGGAGATTCTTGTGAGCATGCGGGAATGTGGTTAGAGGGAATGTAGGCATTGATTTTTAGGGTTTGGGTAAGTCTTAGTTAGTTATGGGAACTTGCTAAGAATATGTCTTAGGTTGAGTTGGCTTGGTGAGGTGTCTAAGTGAACTATATGTGTAGATATTATTTAAATAAGATATTTAAATAATAAATATAGTGAGGATAATGCATTAATTTAATTAAATTAATTAAATTAATATTAGTGGGGTGAAGGGGGTCATGGCTAGGTAAATGTAATAAATGGTGCTTATATGTTGGGGGATAAAAGGGGATTCGACCTAATTTTAGTGTCTACATTTTGCCCCTTTTTGTTGTGTAGCTTGTATTGGTAAGCGATGCAAAAAAAATAAGGTGTGGTTGCTCGATGTGAGGGTGAAGGTGATCCCCTCAAACTAGGAACTAACAAGGCAATAAGTCAAGCGGTGAGTCATTTGATAAATGGTAAATGTGAGGAAAAGGCAAGTGGGTATAGGGGAAAAGGGGTGAAAGGTCTACTTGGGAAATCTAGGTAATGGGTCAAGGTCATAGGTAGCAACATTCAAATGCACACACACGTATAAATTGCAGCACGCTACCGGGTTGAAAAGAAGACAAACTCTACATTGTCTAAGGTCGATAGGTTTATCCAAACAAGGTTGAAGTGAATCCGGTATCCAAGGTATAGGATATGGTCAGGAAACACAACGTAGGTTAGGTGCAAGAACATTTAGGTATGTTCCGGTACACCAAAGGTTGGGTCAGGATAAACGGTCATGAATATAGGCAAGGTAAGGTCATTAGGTCAATCAACATAGGTAACAGTGCCGATAGGTATAGTGAACACATGAGGTCAAAGGTCACTAGAGATGGTCTAGTTCCAAATATGTAGGTCGTGGCATGGGTAAGGCCAAGGTAGGGGTAAAATAATGAGTCCCCAAAGGATGACATATGGAGGTAGTAAAGGATGAGGTCAAGAAAGGTAAGGTTATGGGTTGGGTAAAGGGTGGATGGGGTAAAGGAGCAAGGTAAAGGGTTGAGTAAAATAATGAGTCCCCAAAGGAGGAAAAATGGAGGTTAGGGTGATAGCTCATGTGGTCATGGATAACCGACGACGTCGGTATAGGAAGATCGATGAGGGTGAGGTGGGGCATGAGGCCGATGCCAGTCTAGGGGAGCTGACATGGGTTAGGTCGAGGTTTGTATAAAAATAAAAAATATGCACTTTTATTATTCATTTGTGAATTGTGAAGTGAAGAAACAACAAAAAAGAGAGAAAAGTGAAAAAAGTGTCTGGAGGAAATGGGACAAAGAGTGGGGCAGTGTCATTTGACGGTGGTTGGGTTAGTGAGTAGAAGTCCATAGGATCGGGGTGAGAGAGTGGATTAGTCGAGGTTGTGAGTAGTTATTCTATGATGGCGAGAGGTTGGAGGGGGATCGGGTGGACCACCGGCATACCATGAGCAGATGTGCCACCGAGAGATGGGGTAGCCCGATGAGGTAAGCACCTGACTCGATAGTGTGAAGTAAATGAATTAGAAGTTGTGATAGTTGTTTGTTTTAGGTTTTGTGTGGTTTTGTGTATTTTGGGGGTAGGAAAAAGTTAAATCAGGTATGGAGTTAATAACGGGCAAAAAAGAGGGGGGGAGGGTAGTAAATTGGATAGGTGGGGTGGGTAGGGGTTTTGGGGTAGTGTAGGTCATTGTAGGTGGGGTAAAAGGGATAGGTGGGAGGGTTTAGAAAAAGGGGGTTTGGGAAGTCATGGATTTTTCCGCTACAAAGTGACTGAAAGGTCACGATCAAGCTTGGCCGTGTCAATCGTAGAAAAGGATCGGTCACCTAACAGGTGACCGATGCCGATTATGCGGTAACCAAGGTCGGTATAAGTTGAATCGGCATCACTCACTAAATAGGTGACCGATGGCGTTTAAGGGACCGAGTCGGTTAGGATGAACCGGCACTAGGGGATTATAGGCCCAAGGGTCCAAAAAATGATGTAGGTTAGGTGGTTGAGATGGGTAGGGTAAAAATAGGGTGGAGGGTAATGATAAGTGATGAATATGGTCATGGTAAAGGTAGATTAATGTTGTGCTTTGATTGGATGTAGGGGAGATCACGCTTACATATTCGGATGGGTTCTACCACTCACCGGTGACATTACATGGCTTAGCAAGCCCTTTGGAGCTGCAGCATGTGGAGGCAGTGGGCTTGAGTGGTATATGGCATTACCGACATGCTGTTTGATAGCCTATTTTGATGGTCATGCTCATCGATAGATGGGACTCTATGACCAACACGTTCCACCTTCCGACGGGTGAGATGACTATCACCCTAGAGGATGTGTTCCATATTCTAAGGTTACCCATATTGGGGGCCCAGGTGTATTCTATCTCCTCTAAGGCCTCAGAGGAGCTGATCGGGACATTATTTGGTGAGGGGGTGGTGGGCCGAGATTCCATAGATCCATTTTGAGCTATGGCAAGATGTACCTAGCCCATCCGAATGAGACAATGCTAGTAGTTTTATTGATGGAGGCAGTGTGCTGCTATGCACTTCCTGATGTAAAGGGTGGACACTTTCCATGATCACTAATGGGGCTGCTCCATGATATGATGGTGCATGAGACACACTTTTCCTGGGCACCAACATTCTTGGTGGAGCTATATAGAGAGCTATGGGCGTATGGGTGGTCAGTGTAGGTTTAGCTTTGTACTACACATTTATACTACACTACTTGGCCTACGAGCACATAGTAAGTGTTCAACCTATAGGGATTCCCTGATCATATGCATTCCTAGCGAGGTTTGTGTGGTTGGGATAAAGGAGATGGGTGCCGGTTTCAGGAGAGTGGAGGTCAGATAGGCCGACATATGATGTGGCCCATTTTCAGCAATTATTGGAGGGGTTGTTTGGAGTGGACATTATCTGGAGGCCATATGTGGGATTCCCCTCATATAGGCACATGCATGAGGAGCTAGCTAAGCTCCAGCTAGAGAGGTGGATACAGGGTCACCATGCCGGGAGGATGAGATGATCCCAGAGATAGGATATGATGGCGTTTGGGCTCGTCAGATATTCCTCTGTCCTTCTCAATAGTATCAGAGAGATGATGTGGAGAGGCCTCTACCTCTACCACAACCTACAGTGCCTATAGGAGAGGAGGAGTAACCAGTGGATTAGTGGATTGATGATGCCAGATGCACAGATAGGTATAGGTAGTGGTGGGAAGCTCGATTCCATTTAGTCATACCACCTAGACCGAGGTAGCTAGAATTATCTACCGTGACAGTGTAGAGAGACACCCTATAAAAGGTGTAGCGAAGCTAATCACGTAAATAGGTATAATGCATGCACAGTTGGAGGGGTCAGAGGTAGAGGTGGCGAGCTATGAGTACAGTGGCGATGGCACAAGCCCCGATAGTGGATGGAGGAGATGGAGATGGTCAGGTGGCATCCCTACAGGCTCAGTTGGTAGGTTTATAGGGCTAGTTGGCCACATCCTAGACACAGATTAGGGCCTTACAGGCACAGGGATAGGGGGCACCACCACAAGCACAAGGAGTTGGTCCCAGTGCAAGGCTAGTGTAGGGTAGGTACAAGGGCTGAGACCTATGGGACCACCACATACCGTGCCTATATCCAGGCTATGGGATGTCCTAGGTGAGGCGTGATACTATTAGGACCAGCTCATGGCATCTAGGATAGACTTCCTCTCTTACGAGAGTACAGGGCATGGCAGGCATCTAGTGAGAGGATGAGATCCCGCACACATAGTGTGGAGAGCACAGGAGGTAAGTGAGATCTGAGGCCTGATCAGGGAGAGGCCACTAGCGCACAGTGACTAGAGTGAGGTGATGTGCCAGCAGGGGCACAAGAGGCCGAGGGTGCATGGGACACATAGATGGAGGACATCTGTGAGATGTTTGATATGTGGCTATATACTAGTGATTATTTTTTATATATATGTTGGCCTATGTGCCAAAGATAGTGAGGATGTATGAGTGATTTTTGTATATTGTGAGCATATACCAACCTATGTGCTGAATATTTTTTGTATTGATTCATTCATTCTTTTTGTATATATGAGACCGACCTGTGTGCTGATGACATTTTGTATTGTATATCGGCCTACGTGCTGACATTTTTGAGATGATGGCCATGATGAGATAGGCATGTATTTTGAGATACACATTTATTGATTTATATGATGAGATTCATGGGATTTTGTGATGCATTGATGTGTTTATGAGATATTGGTTTTATGGCTTGTGTTAGATGAGATATGGATTTGTTATTTTAATGTGGTTTGAAATTAGGTGAGTTAGGCATGATGGAGTTAGGTCAGTGTAGGTATGGATCGAGTCAGGTTATAGGCATGGTTGAGTTAGGTTATAGGCATGGATTGAGTCAGGTTATAGGCATGGTTGAGTCAGGTTTGGTTAGGCATGGATGGAGTTAGGTTATAGGCATGGTTGGAGTTAGGTTTTATGATTCATTATTGTTTGCAATGAATGATACTATGGGTCATATGTGAAATGTTTTATAATCTATGCATAATGATGATAGAGAGATGGTAGGTGTAATAAATGTATAAAATGGGAAGCAACTTGTTATGTATGTGGCTTAATTTCCAATTTTGTTAGAAAAGGGAACTAAGTGAAATGTGATGTAAATGGTGAGTTAGGCATGGTTGATGAATTGTTTAGGGTAGAGAAATGGACGAGATAACCTCTAAGGTCCCCATGCCCTTGGAGTGTTGCCTACATATCCCAAAGTGAAAAGGGACCTCAAGTCGATGTAGTTCTCCCATGAGCTAGGGAAGAATATGAGAATGAGTTGGTAGGTTTGTGGGAATGTAGTGGGTTTAGGTGTAATAGGTGTGGGTAGATTATAGGTAAAATGATGTAGGTGAAGGTGATTATGGCGAAAGGGGAGGACTACCCCAAAGGTAAGTGTCGAGTACCAAGTCATGTATAAGGTAATCAAAATGTAAACAAAGATGGTTAAAAGATAAGAGGGGTGCAATAAATCCACCTAATTGGGTAGGATCATACCGAGTAGATCATACCTTGGAGGGGTGATGAGCACAAGACCCGAAAGGCATTGCACGATTAACGGTTCTACGGTGAAAGTATTCATAGAATCACCAAATGTCAAAATTCCAAGATGTCCCTTGAGGCGATTTAGGAAATGAGAGTGGAAATGGTAAGATGGGTGAAAGGTAGTTAATTTTATATGTTTTGAGTGACAAGTCTTTTGGGCAAGAGGTCCGAGGTCACAATGGGCAAGTCCATGACTAAATTTTTTTGTTGTTGATAGACTAATCGATGTGGGAAGTCTATATGGGATAAATAATATGGTACTCCTTGAGGTCTTCATGAAGCTAATCTATGCGGGAAGCTTTGGTTTCTCTCGTTGTTTTTTTTTTTAAAGCTTTACATTATTGTCCTTCGAGGGAGCAGTCTATTTATAGTAGCAATTTTTTCAAGAGGAAGATGTCCTTTTGAGGGAGTCATCTTTTTATTAGAAGTTTGAATCAAGGAGTTTGGTCCCATTAGAGGTCTTTGAAATCATGGACAAGACCAAGGTGGAATGACTCTTGTTCAAAAGAAAGGTGGATGGGGTCTCATCTAAAGGTAGATGAAAAGTATCCATGAGAATCATGCTATGTGCGATCTATGGTACACATATTCAAGAGAAGATAACAAGTGACAGTACTCACATGATTCTTGTTTAATCGTTAGCGAGGTGTATGGAGTGGAATAGCTCTTAAGGGATGAGCGTGGAGAGAGACAAAAGGTGAGGTAGGACAATGATTCATAATAGAATGGTCAAAGATGCAATGCATTAAGGGGCTCAGGTTTGGGTTTACCCTCAAGTGAGGACAAATGATAGGCACCCAATCCATAGGTATGAGTTATGATGTATGGTCCAAGCCAATTAGGAGTGAATTTTCCCCATTTACTTTTTTCTGCTTTGGTTACGTGTTGATTTTCTTTCAAGACAAGGTCACCAACTTGGAAGGTTCGTTCATGAACAAGTTTTCATAAGCATGTTTGATACGTTATTGGTAAACTTGAAGGTGATCCAAAGTGTTAAGATGACATTCATCTAATAACTCTAGTTGTGCTAAGTGGTCCTGAAAAAATTCATCATCAGTAAGCATGTCATGGAGAGAAATGTGGAGTGAGGGGATCTAGACTTTGAGAGGCAGAATAGCCTCTATACCATAGACCAGTGAAAAGGGTGTGGCCGCAGTGGAAGTGCGAATACTAGTGTGGTATGCCCATAGGGAAAAAGGAATGTGCGTATGCCAATCCTTCCCAGTATCATCAACCACTTTCATGAGGATTTTGTTGAGGGTTTTTTTGGTGGATTTGGCTTGGCCATTAGTTTGTGGGTAATAAGGTGATGAGAAACTAAGTTGAATTCTGAAGGCATTGCAAAGTTTTTGCAATTTTTTGTTTTTGAATTTTTTTCCATTGTATGTGATGAGGTGATGAGGGACACGAAAACAGAAAATGATGTGATGGTTAATGAACTCACATATTTTCTTGGCTTTCATGGAGATGAGTGGTATGGCTTCCACCCATTTTGGGTAGTATTCGGTACCAGTTATGATCCATTGATGGCATTGGGAAGAATGAAGATTGATTTATCCGAAAAGATCCAAACCCCATTGAGAGAAGGGCCAAAGGTCACGAGAAACCTGTAAGGCATGACTAGGTGTATGATGAAGGTTGGAATGTTGTTGGAATTTCACACAACATTTGACATAGTCACAACAATCATGGTTAAGGGTTGGCCAGTAATAGCCTAGGTGAAGAATATGCTTAGCAACAACAAGGCCACTAAAGTGACCTCCACATATGCCATCATGAACCTCCTTAATGGTATAAGGAATTTCAGAACTTGTGAGGCATCATAAGAGAATACCATCAATTCTGTGTTTATAGAGGATTCCCCTAGAATGATGAAACAAGAGACCTTTTTAAGGAAGGCGTGTTGTCTATTACGGGTGAGATCGGGTGATAAGATGGAGAGGAAAAGTAGTCAGAGTATTGTTTATACCAAAGGTCACTCAGGTCAGGGGTGTCATTTCCGATTGAGTAAACATCGTGAGGTAAATAAGAAGGTGAATGGAGGTGTTGTATGGTGACAAATATTTTGGAATCGGCAGGGGAAGTGGGTATTTGGGAAGCTAAGCAGGCCATGGTATCTACAAATTTGTTGGTTAAATGTGGGATGGTTTGAAGGGTGTAACGATCAAAGGTGGTCAAAAGTATGTCTACATGATGTTTATACTTTTGAAGTATCTCGTTACGACATTGGTACATACCATTGACTTGGTTTACAACCAATTGTGAATCACCAAAGATGTGGATTGATTTGACATCTAGGGCATATGTGGCCTGGAGACCTAGTACGTGCTTCGTACTTGGAAATATTGTTGGTGCATTCAAAGTCTAGTTTGAAAGACAAAGGCATGGGTTCTCCATCTAGAGGAATGAGGATAACACCAGCCCCACCCCCACACTGACACTTGGAACCGTCGAAGAACAGTGTCATTTGGTAAGGGGGTTCATCCAAGGAAAGAGTAGCAATGGACTCATTGGGAAAGTCAAAATTAGAGGGTTGGTCCCCGAAATAGGTGTGTCGACCTAGTTGGTCGGTGATAGCCTGGCCTTTGATGGACTTTTGGTGAATGAATTCGAGGTCAAGATCAGCTAAAAGCATAAGCCATCGCGCGGCGCACTGATTTTGATAAGGTTTGGTGTACATGAAGTGTAAGGATCGGTGTTGGTCATGACATAGGTTTTGTGGTTGAGTAGGTAATGGCGGAGTTTGGTGGCAACAAAAACTAAGGCTAAGAAAAGCTTTTCTGGATGGTTGTATCGGGTTTCATAGTCTAAAAGAGTACGGATTATGTAATAAACCACCTACTCCCTATGTTATTCATCGTGATGAGCGAGCATGGCTCCCAAGGAATGATCGGTAGCTGATATGTATAGGTAAAAAGGTTGATCGTCTTTAGGTGGAATGAGTATGGGTGGTTGGAGAAGGTATTGTTTTAGGGCCTCAAAAGCTTTATGACAGTCATCATCCCATTTAAAGGAGACATCCTTCCTAAGCAGATGATGAAATGGTTGACACCGATCAGATAGTTGTGAAATGAAATGGCGAATGGACTGTAATTTACCTTGTAGGCTACGAGTTGTTTAAGGTTAGTGGGCAGAGGCATTTCTAGAATGGCCTTGACTTTAGCAGGGTCAACTTCTATACCACGGAGGGAAACAATAAATCCCAGGAGTTTTCCTGAGAGAACCACAAAGATGCACTTTTTAGGTTGAAGGCGGATGTAATATTTAATGAGGTGGTCAAAGATGGTTTTGAGGATGGCGAGGTGCTCGGTGTGATGTTTAGATTTGGCCAAGAGATCATCCATGTAATCTTCCAATATGTGATGCATGATATCATGGAAGATGTAAGTCATAGCACGCTGATATGTAGCACCAATGTTTTTAAGGCCAAAAGGCATGACTCGATAGCAAAAGGTTCCCAAAGGGTAATGAATGCGGTCTTGTGCTGATCTTCTAGGGCAAGCAAAATTTGGTTATAACCTGAGAAGCCATCCATGAGTGAGAGCATCTCGTGACTAGCGGTGAGGTCAACCAGTTGATCAATACCGGGCAAGGGAAAGTCATCTTTTGGGTAGGCTAGGTTGAGGTCACGGAAGTCCGTGTAAATGCGGAGTCCCCTATTGCTTTAGTAACAGGGACAATGTTAGAAATCCAACAAGGATAATCAATGGGTAAGATGAAGGAAATGGAAAGAAGGTGTTGAAGTTCTTCTTTGACAAGAAGAGCAATGTGAGGGTGCATTTTCCTCAGCTTTTGTTTGATAGGTTTGGCATCGGGAATGGTTATGATATTGTGGACCACTATGGTGGGGTCAATACCAGGAATTTCTGCATAAGACCAAGTGAAAGTGTGGTTATGATCTTTGAGAAAAGAAGTGATGGCTTCCTGTTCAACAACATCTAAAGATTGTCTAATCTTTAGGATGTGCGGGTCATCCTGAGTATGAATGTTGATCTCGATAGTTGATTCATTCAACATGGTTTGTGTCTCAGATGGTAACGACGATGAATATATGAGTCTTCTGCACCAAGGTAGGTGAGTATGGATTCATCATCCTGACATTGAACAACGTTAATTGTAGGTGTGTCATCATCGATCATTTCAAGATACAGGAATGGGAGAGTGGAAGGGTCCACACCTTCGTGTTGATAATTAAAAGGCCTCAAGGAAATGGTGTTTATGAAAAAAAAAGTTAGGAGGGATAGATTGAGGATCCATCGACTCCATCGGTGAGGGTGATGATGAAGGTGGAGAAGGGCTAGGGTCCTCAATGAGTTCAATGCGGGCTTGTTTGGTAGGGGCTTCGAGGAAGACGATACCACTATGGTCATTATGTTTGCAAGTTATACATGGAATAATGGTATGGTGGCCTTACTCATAAAGCCAAAACCAAAACCATTCCACGATAGTGGTGCAAAGAAGGTGTTGGCAAAATGGTGATTGGTAAGTGATTGGAAGTCAGCAGAAAATGGGTGGGGTTATGATGGTGGTTCAGGTGTGTAAGTGGTAGTATCAAGTCCCCATAGGTGAGACTAGTACGAAGATGAGGAGGACCATAAAGGAGGAGTTCTCCTATATGGTGATCATAGCAAGGGTGTTGGTGAAGGCTTCCATACTCATGCGAGTAAGGAATGTGTTGACACTATATAGGTAGTACTCCCCTAGAGTGAGGCGTTGAAAAACACCTTCCAAGGGATCAGTGGTTGGTATGTAGGTAGCTGGTATGGATGATGTGTCGGAGGTTGATGCGGAGGTGGAGTTAACGGATTGGGAAGCTAATGGGTCAGCCATGGAGGTTATAGCAGTGGTAGGAATAGAGGAGGTATGTGCGGTAAAAGCAACGGTTGTACTAGCGTGGAGGTGTAGGTGAGGCGGTATTGGTTGTGGAGGTAGACGGCTTGACAGGTATGAGCAAATCATTGGGTCAAAAGGCATGTTGCATGTTTTCAAAGGTGATGTCTCAGCTCAAATGGTATAAGTGTGTCCTTCGTGTTCAAACTTTACACAATGATGCAAAGTGGAAGTAACACAACCCATGACATGGATCCATGGTCTACCAAGCAACAAGTTATATTGGAATTCCCCCTCCAAAACATAAAACAATTATGGAATAGTGTGGGGGCCCACATGAACATGAAGGATGACAGTGCCTAGTGTGGAGGTGATAGCGTCGTTGAATGAATGCAACATGACCGGATGTTTATGCATGTAATTTTCAGGTATGCGCATTTGAGAAAATGCATGGGATGAAATGATGTTAATGCTAGCGCCTCCATCAATCATCACACGGCGTACCCATATGTCATCAATGTGGATAGAGATGAAGAGGGCTGGTCCGGGTCATCATTTTGGTGTGGCGCGATCTCCTCCTCTGAGAAGTTAAGGGAGGCCACTTGGTGAACAAGGTGAGGTGAGGATGAAGGTGGTAATTTGGTGAGAGAGGCTACATGATGGGGTGTGATAATGGAGGCTATGGGTGTAGGGTCATTGGGTAAAACCTCAATAGATTGAAGAACCTCCATGAGAGCTTGATGATGGGATTTCGAGGTTTGGATGAGGTCATATAAGGACATTTTGAGGGGAGATTGGTGTAGTTGTTTAAGCATGGTGCAATGTGTGACACCATTAGAAATGGGGTATACGGGGCCACGGATAGTTATTTTAGGTATGGGTGTAGATGGTATGTTGGGTATAGGATTGGTTGGTGGGTCAGTTTCCTTTTCTTTTCCCTTCTACGCACACGTGTAGTGATGTGTACCATGTTGATTTGAGGGAAGTTGGAAAATGGAGAAGGTGTAGGGTGAGTGGTATAATGACATGAAGGGCAAAAACCTACTAGAGGAGAAAATCCCTATGAGGTCAGTTGGGCGCAACGACATTTAGGTGGTGGCGTGGCAAGTTCTCTAATGCGAACCATGTTAATTTCAAATTTTGTTGTCGCTCTAGGAGGCTTGTGAGGGTGGAGGTTGTGGTTGTTGAGTGGGCGGTGGGAATGGGTGTTGGTGAAGCGAGGATCCTAGTCGAGAAGGTCATCATCATCAAAAAATTTGTTTTTGGTGGACATAATTGATGAGGATGGTTTTCAAGGCCTTACATTTCTCCACATCATGCCTGGCACATGATGGTATGCACAAATTTTAGTATCATCAAACCCTTTTGGCTTGGGTTTGAGGGGGTCGTAAGGTCGGAGTGGTGGTAATGTGATAACAGAAGTCTCGAGGAGGTTGGTTAAAATTTTGGCATAGGACCCTGCTAGTGGATCACAATGGGAAGTGAACATAGGTTTGGGTGTAGGTGTGGTTGATTGTCGAGGATTGTTTTTGGAAGAGTAGGAACAGGTCGAGCTATGGGTTTAGGTGCCGGTGTGGTTTGAGGTATTGGTCGGGTTTGTTTGGGTAGGGGTACAATAGATGGATGGGTAGGAGGGTGTGGGGTTGTTTTGTCTACCTTGTTGTGGGGTAGTGGGGTTTTGTTTTTGGGTTGCACCTTCTTGGGTAAAGGTGATGTGGGTGTATGAGGTCTAGAAGGTAAAGAAGATGGAGGAAGAGGGCAAGTTACCCATGAGGATAACGGGGGTGTTGTGAAGGTAGATGAAGTGGGTCATACTTGGGGTGTGAGGGACAATTAATGAAGTGTAGTGGGTAGTGAAGCAATAGCTGAAGGTATTGGGGGTATTGGTGGTAAAGAGACTGCAGGTGTGGGTATAAGTCATGTTGTGTGCCTAGGTAGGTTAGAGGTATGTGAGGAAGGAATGGGTTATTGTGTTATTGGTTTATGGATGGGTGAAGGGTGCTTGACCATGTTGGACAGTTGAGTTTTTAAGGTAGATGGGACAAGTGCGGGTGTGATTGGTGCAGTAGGGGTATGAGGTCAAGGAGTTTGTTTCTTTGGTTTGGGTGTCGAGTAGGTGTGGTTTTGACATTGGAGGATGTAGCTAAATCCAGTTTAATTGGTGGATGAGTAAGGCTAGTGGTTGGGGTGACCCCTAAAGTGGTAATAGGTTTAGTTGAGGCAAATGTTGTGGGTGTGGGTTTGGGTTTAGATGTAGGTCGGGTTATGGGTAAGGGTGTGGTGTGAGTGCTAACGGGTATTGTGGAAGGGGTTGCGACAGCAGTGGTTGTATTTGGTTTGATGGGTGGAAATGTGTTCGGGTAGATAGTGGAGGTGTCAGCGAGGGATCTTTGCATCTGTGTTGAGATAGGGAGTAAGAGGTGCCTCCATAATAAAGCCCTATCCACATAATCTAAGTGATCAACCAAACATGAGAATGGAACATCTGTGGGTGGAGTTGGTGAGGACCTAATAGGAATTCTAGTAAAATGCATCTTAGAGATGGGGAATTGGCCAACTTCAACTTCCATGAGAGTAAGAGTGCCTATTGGAAGTAGGTCTGTGGATTCACCAAGGTAGGTCTATTGGATTCTAGGTAGAAGATGGAGAATGCTCACGAAGAGGCAAAGGTATTTCAATCGGGTGCTCATGATGGGTGGAGGAGATGATGGGATCTCCTCTATAAGTGGAGGAATGGATGGGAGCTCTTCTATGGGGTGGAGGAGGTACGTAGGTAAAGGTTCTCTAAGTGGAGAAGCTAGGGGTGAGATGGTATCAATGTTAGCGGAAGACCCCTCCGTAGGTGATGAAGGAGATGAAAGGTGTTCCTCTGTTGGTGAAGGAATAGTGAAGGTTTGTTCCAATGTGGAAAGAGGATTTTGGGCTAGGATTTTCTATATGGAATGGATGTGAGGTAATTAAGAGGTGACAGGTACCTCGTTAAAGATAGCGTGAACCTCATGGGTATGGGTATCATGAGTGGATGTCTCACTAGTTTGATTGGATGAAGGGGCATGGTTGGGAAATGGTTTTTAAAGATTTGTAGATTTTGGTTGTGGGTGGCATTGGGATTATATATAGTTAACTCACCTTTCTCAAACATTTCTTGGATAATATTCTTAAAAGTGATGCGATTGTCATCACTATGACCCTTTACTCGGTGATAGTTACAGAAATCATGCTCTTTATACCATACGGGCATGGGGTGAGCAGGGTCAAAACCAGTGTGGGGTTTTATGGGTGGAAGGGTGATGGCTCCAGCTTTGATAAGATTTTCTAAAACATAAGAGTAAGGTTCCCCAATTGGGGTATATTTTCACTACTCTTGTCTGAATCAAAAGCCTGGATAGGTGATAGATTAGATGAGGGTGTAGCCTGATTTGATGGATGAGCTGGGCTGGCCTTGAGTACCAATCGTTAGCGGTGCCCTTAGTTTTGGAATAATTGGTTTGTGGTTTGGAAGAAGAAGAGGTTTCATTCGACTTGAATGCCAAATTCTTATTTCGTAATTGGATTTTCTTCTCTTCGATGGCCCGAATCTCTAACTTTCATGCCATAGTGAATGCCTCATCAATGTTTAGAAGGTTTGGACCTGCAAGGTTGGGGAGATATGTCTAGTGCAAGCTCATGTGAAGATCTCAATGAGTTCATTTTGCAGGCGAGTTGGAAGGTAAGTTGATTGATCGAGGCTACACAAGTGAGAAACAAAATCTGTGATGGATTCATCCTCATACTGACATGTGGAATATAGATCGGTCATGGTAACCTTCTTGACTATATTGATAGAGAAATGATCTAATAAGGCTTGGGCTACCTGAGTGAATGAGAATATATAGTGTTTGGGTAACCCACTATACCAATCTAATGCAGGTCTAGTGACAGACATGGGAAAAGGTCTCAAAAGCAAGGCATCATCATGAGCAATCAGATAACACCCATGTTTGAATGAGTGCAAATGTTGTTGTGGGTCTTCCTTGCTATTGAAGCGGTTGAATTTAGGAATTTCCCAATGCACAGGTATGAACGGATAGGAATGGATGGGTGAATAGGCTCGTTGCAAATCTTGTTATAGGTGAGAGTGTTGCGGGAGCCAGAAACCATGCCTACAATGTCTGCATCTTTTCCAACATCAATTTAATTAGGTCATTGGTGGGTTGTGATGATTAGATGCCTCCTATAGTGTGAGGAGGTTAGTTTTGGGCATATAATGGGGGTGGCATTCCAGTATATGGGGCTGCCATGTAAGGTGGTGGAGAAGAAGGCAAGGAAATAGGGGGTATGTACTCGGAATGAATAATAGATGAAACAAGCAGTTGTTGGTAGTATGTATATGGGGGTGGAAGGGTCGTGGTAACCCTATTGTGGCAATAGAGGTAATGATTGTGGAATGGAAAGAACCACATTCTGAAATGGGGTAGGGGTCACCGACACTGGAGGTGGGAATGTAGCTATAGGTATGTATGATACATTAGGGGTGGATGAGGTTGTGTTTGGGGTAGTCGTCGAGGGTATGGTGGATGTGATGGGTACCACAGAGGTAATAGATGCGTCGAAATCATAGCGGGTATAGAACCTAACTGTGAAATGACTAGGGGTAAAGTGGATGTGGGTAGCATGGAGCTAGATGGGGCCGATGTGAAGTGGGTGTGAGAGTTGGGGGATAGATACATGCATCCGTATATCAACTGACCCAAGGCATCTCGAGTGGATGAGTGAGAAAGGTAAAACTACAAGGCGATAGGGTTCTAGTCAAGGAGTCATGTGAACTCCTCATCTCTGGTAGCGATAGTAGTAGGCTAGATGGGATCCATGGCTGGTGATAAAATAGAAGGTGGTGAAGGACTAGGTGGGAGTGGTTGGCAACTGGCGTGGAACACGAGGGTGCTTGCTTGTCTTCGGGTCAACACCATGTGAACCAATATTGATCAGGTAGGGCTACTTCTCTGTAAATGATACAGAGAATAGTAGGAATAGGTGAATCTGGTGATAAAAATGGATGAAGTAACAAATGGTGGCTAGAATGTGAAACAGGCTAACCGATGTCGGTTAGGAAAAATTGACATCGGTCAGGGGTAACCATTGCCGGTCACTGTAGAAAATGGACAGTGAGTAAACAATGAGGCAGAAGGTAAAATCTGATAGGTATGCCAAATCTAAAGATGTTTAAAATGTCAATGGGAATAATGACAGTGACAGAGACTATGAAAAGTGGAAGAAAGTGGAGTAAATTTTCCTTTTGAGTAGGTTAGCAAAAGGACCTAGAACTGATGTTGGTAGTGTATAACCGATGGTGGTCAGAGGTAACCGAAGCGATGGTTCTTGTGAAATTGAAACAATGATGTAAGAAAGTGGTTTTGAATTAAAATATGATGTGGAATCAGACCTAGAATTCCAGAAATGGTGATGATATGGCCTAGAACACTTAGGTGAAGCCAAAATACACTAGCTATGATGAGGAGCATGCAAGGATGAACAAAAAAGTGATGAACGTGATATTTCACCTCAAAATGCAAGCCAAGCAAAAACACTAAGAAAATGTGATCCTAGGAGTGCCTTTTCTATTATGTTTGTGTAGCTTATGCTATTTAGGGACTGACACATGAATTATGAAATAGAGTTTTTGGTGAGGATGGCTTCCTATAAAGAAGGAGATCTAAAAGGTGAGGTTTTAGGTATGTTATGGTGGGGCGGGCTTCGCTCTAAAATATGACTCGAAAGAGAAGTGAGCTAGGTGCCCACTATGTCGTGATCGTGTGATCACCTACAACTTCTTCTAGGTAAGATGTTTTTTAAGAATGTATGTAATTTTGATTTTTGTGTGGTTTGGCAAGACTCGAGAGAAAGAGAAAATGATAGAAGTGCTTTTCTACGATTCGTTTGTCAACCATCAGCTGGTCATGACTTCCAATATAGGTTTCCCTCAATTAATGTGAGCTAATGCAATAAAGTAGAATGGAATGCAATTGTTTTTAAACCCAAATCGAAAATGTGGAATTGGATGACACAATAAGATGAAGAGGAAGAGGGATGCTCTTTCACTATAATGCAGAAAACATGAAGAAATGGTTCTTTTTAATTGCACCAAAAGAAAAGTTTCCTTTAGAGCAAATAGAAAAGAGAAGCGGATTACCAGGGAAGAAAATTAGTGTGTACTTTTTTTAGAAGGGAAACAAACACACAATTTTTCCTAGGAATGAATGAAATGCAAGGAACCTCAGATGGGTCCCACCGAGGTGCCAAAATGTTTCACCTTTTTCTTAGATTATTTCTTAGAGTTGTTGATGAAAAAAATAGGTAATGGGCATGGGAGGAATACATGTTCAAACATAGGTTGATGGGTTGTTGTGCGTGTATGACTTCCGAATCCACAGCTGATCGTGAGAGCTTCCTTTTGGCTAGGAGGAACTACCTGTAATGAAAACAAGACCACCAGAAGGAATTAAACAATATGGGTAGTGAATTGCCTAGCGTAAGCTAGATCTAGGAAGTATGATACTTCCTAGATGGCTGTCAGTCCACTGTTTTAAACAATTCAATGCTATAAACAAAGTAAATCCTATTTTTATTTTAAAATGATTTAGGTATCTCACTTAAAAACACAATAAGAAAATAGATCTAATCTAACAGAGCTAAGCTAGAATAGAATCCAAAGATCAAATGATTGATTCTGGGAATTTGTAGGTCGATAAAGGTCTTGGGTAGGTCACAAGTAGATGAGGGTGAGATAAAATTAGGTGGGTAGGTCTCTATTTAGGGTGTGTGAGCAAACATAGAGACCGGTGTTAGTCGAGGTGATCGAACGGCGGTTAGGTATAATTGGTGCCGTTCTTGTGAGATTTGGAAATGTCACGAGAATGGGATTTTAGTCCCCTTTGTGATTAGAAAAAGGACTTTGGTTGGTCAAGGTGAGGTATTGGGTGACTAGAGTGGGATTTTGTGAGGTTTCAATGGTCTATGGAGGTGAAAATATGGAGGAGGTCAATAGGGAGCAAGATAAACAATGGATGATAAAATGATGATGAAATGAAATAACCAGGAAAGTATGATGTTGTACTTACTTGGATTTCATTCCTGAAGGCCTGTGTGTGAGGGATGGAGGTGTTGATGATGGGTTTGAAGGTTGCAAGTGATCACCAACTGGGAAAAGCTTCTGCATGGGCTGCATGTACACTCCTCTTTGCTTGGTTAGATCAGATCATGGCCGGGATGGCTGTGCAGGAGAAGATGCTCAATCTCCTTCCTTGGATGCAAGTTTTCACTGGAATTTTCTCTCTGAAGATGCATTATCTCTCTGAGATGTGGTCTTGCTCATCAAATTTCTTGCTTCCAAGTTCCAAGTTCCAATTTCCAAATTCCAACCTTGAGAATAAGGTTGTTTTCGGTTAAAAGGGGTAACCGATAGTGGTCCAGCTTAACTAGCAATGGTTAGGGGTAACCGACGTCGGTCAAGGTGGGATTTTCTAGGTTTACTAAACTAGGGTGATCCTCTTGATTTCCTTGGATCTCGTGTCATTATCCCGCAGATTAGACTGGGAGCTTCTTGTGAGCATGCGGGAATGTGGTTAGAGGGAATGTAGGCATTGATTTTTAGGGTTTGGGTAAGTCTTAGTTAGTTATGGGAACTTGCTAAGAATAGGTCTTAGGTTGAGTTGGCTTAGTGAGGTGTCTAAGTGAACTGTATGTGTAGATATTATTTAAATAAGATATTTAAATAATAAATATAGTGAGGATAATGCATTAATTTAATTAAATTAATATTAGTGGGGTGAAGTGGGTCATGGCTAGGTAAATGTAATAAAGGTTCCTTATATTTTGTGGGACAAAAGGGAGTGTGACCTAATTTTAGTGTCTACTGAAGGAGAAATTGAAGAGAAAAGAAAAATTTTGTAAGAAAATTATAGTATATGCATATAAAGAATTTTGGTTTTGGTTTGATGTCTTACCTTGTCATGAATGTATCTAAATTATATTAATTCTTTATTTTCATTTTTATAATCATTTTTAATTCTTGTAGGAGGATTGGTGAAATGATGAGTTGAACTACTTTTTTTTCGCTTGAAAACTAATATAGTGACTGCGTATGCAAGTTTTAATGATTTGTTTTGCAAAAATAGTGATAAATTTTGCATATAATGTATAAATGATTCAAAAAAAAATATTTAGGTGTAAAATGTCATTCTCTAAATGTCTTTCTAATATCTTACATTAATTCTTAGTATTTTTGGAGTTGTGAAGTATTTCCTATCTCGAACCGGTAATGCATGCAAATTCTTTGACGTAATGTCTTCTTGGTAAAATAGTCATAACTTTTAAATTCTGAAATTAAAATGGATAAAATTTGTAACATATGTTTCTTGTATATACTCCAAAAATCTATCAAATTTGTAGAGAAAGTTTCCTTATGTAGCAAAATATATTCATGACAGTAATTTGTTGCGATCTATTTATTCTTGAGAGCACAAGAATGGCAATTTTAGAAAAATAGGTGAAGTTTGATGGTTTGATTATTTTTAAGTCAAGTTGATGATTGAATTAACATTGGATTGAAGTTTGGAACATGGTACAAGCATTAAGGGATGTCATTGAAGGATAAAAATTCAAAAATCTACTTGTTTGGAATAAGAACAAGTGCAAGTGTGGAGATGAAAGGTAAGAGAAAACATGAAATTTCATGAAGAATGATCATCTTTATTGTTGAAAAGATAGAGGATACATGGTATTATGTTTATATAACATAGTATTCTATTTTTGAAATCCACTTAAGGTGATATTTTTCAATTTTTGTAAACTATAGCCATTTTAGGATTCTTAGTGAAGATCCTCATCTGCAGAGCTTGGTGTAATTTTGTTATTGATTCCTCCTAACATAGTTCAATTCATGATGAATATATATTGGTCTAAATAATTTGGTATCAGAGCTTGAGGCTTTTATTTAGGTTTCTTTATGATATTGGAATGATATTATTGTGGCTAACAAAGCATTGTGTGTGTGTGTGTGTGTGGATGAAAGTGGCAGGTTGAAGTGGCCGAGAAGCGAGATGTTTGAAAGTGAAAGAAAGTGATAAGACACCAAAAGACTAGGTTACAATCCTCATTTAGGTGTAGAAAGAAGTAATAAGAAAACTTGTTTGAGAAAATAATAAAAGAGGGAGATTTACAAATAAGAGTTAGTAAGAGAATTGTTGAAGTGATTAGCCACAAGAAGAGATAGAGATAAAGAAGAAAGAGGAATTCAAGAAGAGTGGATGAGGAATGAGTTGACAGAGTTGAGAAGAGATATGTAAAATCTTGGAGAGTTGGTAAGAGGTGAGAATGAGATGAAATAATATATAGATATTGCGATGAAGAATAAAGCTAAATATCCTATAAATTTTATTACGACAAGAAATTAGAGGATGAAGCTAAGAAAAGCAATCAAGGAAGAGGAAAAGAGGATAAAACAAGAGCAAAAGAAATAGGAAGAGGTTGTTAATTAGGTGAATTAAGAAAGGATCTATATAGAGCTCTTGAAACTAGTTCAATGACATGGATACATAGTGCCCAAGTGGATGTAAAGGATAGCAAAGTAGAGAGAAAATAAGACAAGCCAAAGCAAGTGATAACAAGCTCTAGTGAACTAAGATAAGACAAGAGAGAAATTTATGCTTCTTGAAGACAAAATTCATGCACAAGAAACAAATAATGATTTGGAAAAGAGTTAAATCAGTATGGTATATTAAATTGAAGATGAAATGATGAAGGAAAATGATGGACTCTTGGATAACAATCAGATTTCGTAGAGATCCGGGAAGTGAAGAAAGCAAAACATGAAGACAAGGTAAGAAAAATGGATGATTTGTTTCTTGATATTTATGGTTGTGTGAGTGAATTCCTTGAAATTGTACAAGAAAATTATTCAAATTTTTCATTTGAATAATTGTGAGAATAAGAAGTATGAAAATCAGTTTTGCATGGATGATTTTGATGAACTATTACAAGGTTTGTTGGATGAGATGGATGGAAAAGAGAAAAGTGCATGTACAGCTAAGAATTTTATGGTTTCTTGGGCACATGATGATCTAAATAAAGGTAATAAATATGTATATAAATTAATAGAGCAGCTTGGTGTGATGGTGAACAAAGGAGCACAAGCAACTAGATAAGAAAATGAAACACATGAACAATTTTTAGTCGATTTGTGCAAAAAAGAAAATGATAACATGATGAGGGAAAGCTACATAGATATGAAGAGTAGTATGTAATATGAAGAAGTGTATTTTTTCTGTTTTGATGTTTTTATGTACAGTACGAAGGATGAAATCATGAAGATGATAAAGCTACGAGATGAAGTTCAAGAAGAAAAGAAGCAAGGTAAAGGAAAATGCAAGGAAAAATACTACTATATGAGATCCATCTAGACATGAAGCAAGAAAGGAAAGTGGGAGATTAGAAATAAGATAAAATACAAGAAAAGGTGATGAAAAATCAGCTGAAGATGTGACTATGTACACTAAGTACAAAGATATTTTTCTCCACCTTGGGAGGACTATGCAGGGGCATCTTCAAAGAGAATCCAAACTAACATTTTCTCATCCTAACCATGGTTTTGATACCAAAGAAATTATTATGGAGGGTTATGAGTTACTAAGAGAGATATCTAAGAGGATAATAATTTTGAAAATTCAAATTCATGATTTCCCTCCAAAATGTAATTCAAATCCTAAAGCATGTAAAAGAGATGTACGAGGTTTCAAAGGGTCTCGATGGTTTAGAATGTGTAAGAGTGATGGATATACATGTTATAGGTATTCCTAAGAATTTTTAGAGAAATTAAATTTTAATTTAATGTAAAATATCTCCTTTTACATTATAAAGGCATATGTATAGTCATGTAAGAAAGGTTAGGGTTGAAATGGATGAAAATATGAGATAAAGAAAAAAAAATTTGAATGATGGAAGTTATTTAAGAGAATGGAGTATGGATAACATCTAAGGAAGTAAAGAGGAGGTGGAAAATACATTCCTTAAGGAATAAAGAGATCATAGGAAGGAGAAATGGAAGATAAAAACACAATTTTGTAAGAAATTTATAGTATATGCATAATAAACTTTGTTTTTGGTTTGATATCTTACCTTGTCATGAATGTCTCTAAATTATTTGATTCAAGATCTTAGATGATTTCATTATTTTAATTTTGAGAGTAATTTTTGAATCCTTGTAGGAGGATTGGTGAAATGATGAGTTGAACTACTTGTTTCTTGGCTTGAAAACTGATACAATGAATGTGTATGCAAGTTTTAATGATCTATTTTGGGGGAACAACTATCAATTTTGTATATAATATCAAAATGATTCAAAATTTGGTATTTCAGTGGAAACAATCATTCTACAATTTTTTTATATATTACATTAATTCTTATTATTTTTATAGTTGTGAAGTATTTCCTATTTGGACTGAGAATGCATGCAAATTGTTTGACATAATGTCTTCCCGAAAACAATCATAAATTTTAAATGACATAATGAAAATGGATGAAATTTGGAACATATGTTCCTTTATATAATAATAAAATATATAAAAAATTATATTAATTATCGTTGTGCAGAAAAATATATTCATGACATAAATTTGTTGCAGATTGTTTGTTCTTGAGAGCACAAAAATGGCAGTTTTGGCAAAATAGTTGAAGTTTGATGGTTTGATTATTTTTTATTTAATTTGATTATTGAATTAATATTTTATTGAAGTTTGGAACATGGTAAAATAATTAATTTAGGTCATTGAATTATAAAAAGGCAAAAATTACTTTTTTGGGCTAAAAACTAGTGAAGGTGTGGAGATGAAAGGTAAGAGAAAAAATAAATTCCATAAAGAATGATCATCTTGATTGTTGAAATGATGTGGTATGAGGGGTATGAATTTTATAGAATAGAGTATGGTGTTCTTGAAATCAACTTAAGGTGAGTTTTGACCATTTTTGCAAACTAGATCCATTTTAGTCTCTTTGGTGAATATCCTCATCTGCGCAGAGCTTGGTGTAAGGTTGTTGTTGATTCCTCCTAACATAGTCAAATGCATGATGAATATATTTTCTCTACATCACCTAAATTTTTTTATTGTTATCTAGCAGGGGAGAATAGTTTTTAACTCTTGATTCAATAATTTTGTGAAGTTTGGTAGTTATAGGCCAATTGAAGCTACTTGGCAACAACGAAAAGTGCTAATTTTGGTGATTTTGATAAATGAATTTTCTAAAAAAGAATTAATTGAATGTATCTAAATCATTTTACTACCTTGTTTGAATTATTTCTTGGGTTTTCATGAATCTTCATGTTTATAATTCCTCGGATCACTTTTTCCTTGTTCCACGACTTTTAAAATTTTGAAAAAGATATATCTTGTTTATTATTGCCTTACGGCCTCTCGCGGCCTATGCTTTGTGTTTTATGGCCTCCCTCCTTGGTTCTCATACATTTTTTGAGTTTGTTCAACTAATTTTCAATCATTAAAATGTTTTCCCTTTGTTTCAAATTGTAGACACCCATAATTATGCCCAAGCAATTTAAATACTTAAATTGCATTAATTATCGTCTTTCTCACAAATCGATGACATATCATCAAAAGCACTCATTTTCCCTCATATCATCATTAATTAATTACACTAAGCTAATTAATTAAGTTGCCTATCCAACAAATACCTAATTAACGAACCTTCCATTAATAACTCACCCTTCTTCTACCTAGACTAATTAATTATTATTAATTAATTAGCTTTCCCTTCCATTTAACCAATAAATCAATATTTAATTGATTTAATCCCCTTATAATAGCCTAAATTGTACTAATATTCCTCTAATTATCTTCTATAAGCTTACACCTACCTATTAATTAATCACCTTTGATTAATTAAAATACCCTCCAACTCCCATAACTTGCTAAACATGAATTAAACCCTTCTAAAGTAAGGTTACCTTTAATAAAGCAACCTTATCCATTCCTAATCATGTTTTACCTTTATCCCACATTCATGAGAATGTGTTGAATCCTTTATCCTTTAGGCTATATAAAGAGCCCTCCACCTACCTTTTTACTTACACCTAAACTCCTTAGAGAGCAAATGCAAAGCATATAGCAAAGAGACTAAGAGCTTGCACCTTTCCCTTTTGAGAGTTCATCATCTTGAAGAGTTAAGCCTCTTTCTTAAAGTGCTTGGGTCATATGGGAGGTGTCAAAAGGGTCTTGTAGCCCAACTTTGATTAGCCCCATTCCTAGGTTCTTGGAACATTAAGGACAACTATTTTGATAGTCATGGAGCTTACTTAGGTCCATTCATTTATTTGTTGTTAGAGAATAGAGGAGTTTAGATATTTAGCATTATTAGTTTCAAAGTTTGTATTTATGAATGCTAGCATCTAACCCTTGTTTAATTCTTATCATGATGGTGTTTATGTTTTGTTTTAGCTAAATTGTAGAACTATTTTAGGTGGTAGTTCTTGCTTCATTTGATTTAGCATTAAGAAAAGTATACATGCACACACAAATCAACATAAGTTTAGTTGTTTCTAACTCGTAGATATCTACAATTGTTAAAACCCACATAACACTTTTTTTCAAATTTTCTAAACTTTTAAAATATGGCTAGTTATTCTAATTTTTTTATGGATAAACCTCAATTGTTAGATGGTACTAAATATAGTATTTATATATTCAGGCTTAAATCCATCCTTATGGAAAGAAAGATTTATGATCTAGATAATGGTGTTGAAAAATGACCCACTAGGAGACAAGCTACACATATAAACTTGAGTATCTTCTCCAAAAAATAACAATAAGCCATGTCCATCTTATTAAAAATTATCAAAGATAAATTATTGTTTCATATAGGAAAAATGGAGTCTCCATCTGATGCATGGAATCAATTCCAAACTATGCATGAAGGTAGTTTCCCTCTAAGATAGTTAAGTTAATAATGGAATTGGTTACAACTCTAATGAAAGGAGATGAAAAGATAGAAAATTATATATCTATGATTAATAACATTAAGGCTCAGTTAGATGGCTATAATTGTGAATTATTTCAAAATAATTTGTTGTATTTTATTATTTAAATTAATATACATGAAAAATTTAGAAATTATATTTCTATTTTGAATTCTAAGTATCAAAATGAATCTAATTTACTTGATTTAGATACCTTTTCTTCTTTACTCATTCAAGAAGAAAGATTCATGATAAATTTGAACCAAACTATAATACCTCTCATACATTTTTATCCTAAACCTAGAAGTCATTCAAAAATAAGAATAACATCAATAATAATTAACAATTAGACTTTAAATTTAAGTTCAAACCTAAGAATAATAAAAAAATTAAGGTCAAGTTTGATGGCACATGTACCAAATGCGGTAAATGTTTTCATAAATAAGTTGATTGTTATTCTAAATATATTAAGGTTTATATAACATATCTTAATCATAACTATAAGAACTCATGGAACATGTTAAAGGACTCGTGCATATATTTGTAATAGAGAATATAAGCATAATAACTCACCTTCTAGGTTTTTATAGACTTGACATAATTAAACTTCTTCATATTGATTCCTTGATGAAAAACCACACTTGATACACCTCACTCATGGATCAAGATCTTAGACACAACATCTAAAATTATTCAAAACACAATCATATCTGGAGACACCCTTACACCATGTTATAGAAGATTTGACTAGTCATCATTCAAGATGAATGGATTTTTTCATGAATTTTACATTCTATCATCACAAAAACACCTAAATAAAATATTAAGCTACTTAGAGACTTATAAGATAATAATGTACACATTATAACATCATGAATACACTGTTAGAGTATCATGCTCCAGTACTAGTCTTTCTCCCCTTGACACTATGCTTTATAAGGATGAGAAATGCCTCTAAGAATCATATTAAAGAAATTCATCTCTATAAGGAGTCTAGAACAAAACCTAAAGAAGTTCCATGACCTCTTTAATGCATGTGTCTCACCTTTCTCTTCATTTTTCTGTTCATATACCTAGAATGGACCTATTTTACCTTAGTACCTAATATGGATTGATTGTCTTGAGTCGCACTTGGTTCCCATTGTCTGCCTTGTCTCATTTCTTACATTCTAGGACCTGAACCCTCCAAATTTTCCTTGTAGGACATAGAAAGAAATCTCTAGTTATATTTCCAACCTTATTACAATTAAAACATATAAGTTCACTCTTACCTCTAGGGCCTTCTTCTCTCCAAAATAGATTTGATGACTCATATAGGCAAGTGCTTGGCGCGTGTCCCTTCTCTTCACGGTTGAAAAAAGTAGCATTACTTGATTTCTCATCTCTATTATCCATCCATGGGTGATCATCTCTAACAAACCTCCTAATTCCTTTACCCTATTTCAAAATCTATTGTAAGTATAACAAATATCCAATAAAGTATATTACATACCTTGAACCATTAGACTACCTAACATACTTTTTCTTCACATTGTCTTTGAAATTCCTTTCCTTCTTCTCCTTTTCAGTATTTATACTTGGAATAATGTCTTATTGCATCAAACCATTTGATTTTAGGTCTTCCTTGAACCCCAAGCCTATCTTATCTCTTTCAAACCTTTAATTAACTAATAGATCATCAAGATATTTAGTTCTCTTTTCAAAATTTTGAAAGGTCTTAGCTCTAACGATTGCATTAGAGAACTCTCCAAGATTAGAACATTATTAGTCCTTATATTACAAGCTGAAATTAATATAACTCATATTCATTTTTGAATTTTGACTATTTCATCAAGATTACCCATCAAAAACTAGTGTTTCCCCTCAATATCATGGATCTTTTCTTAGTAGTCCTTTATTTGAGCCTTAAAATTCTTCTTATTCTTCTCAACATGCTTTAACATAGTTTAAACACACATTATCTTAGTTTTAAAATCATTTCCTTCTTCTTCATCCTCGAGTGCATGTCGTCACCAAACAGTATGGAAATATCACTCATAGACCTTATAAGATCCTTGTTTATGAACACGACATCATCCCCTAACTCTTCATGCTCATATTTAGAGTCATAGTCAAAACTATTTTCATAGCTACTTTCCTCATATGAGTATCGCTCCTTTTTTAATAGAATCTCTTCTTGGACTTTTTCTTGTTATCAAACTTCCTAAATTTATTTTTCCCTTGTCAAACCTATGATTCTTCTTGTCATGATCTCCATCATGTTCATCATCACTTTCATCATTGAGCTTATGGGGGCACTTGAAAGAAAAATAACCTACTTTACAACAATTGAAACATTTAAAGGTAAATTTACCTTTATACTTGACTAGAGACAACCTACAATATTGTATAAATCATTGCAAATAGTTCATCATCATCAATTTGATGAGAAGCACCATCATCCTTTGTCTTCTTATCTTTTGTATTCATCTCGGTCTATAAATAAATCTCCTTTTTCGTAGGCTTAGAGTCAACAATCCTCATCTCACATGCAGTCAAGATTCAATGTAGCACATCCATAACATGATCTTGAAATCCTTATCTTCCTCAATAGTAGACATGTTAGGTTAAAACTTAGGAGTTAGAGACCTTAACACCTTTTATACCACAACTTCTTCCTTCACTTCTTCACCTAATCCTCTCATGGTATTGACAACCTTATCAACTCGATAAAATATGTAGCAATGGATTCCTCTTCACTCATCTTTAAGCCTTCAAACTGATTTCTAAAATTTTTGAGTTTAGCTATTCTTACCTTGGAATATCCTTCATAAATGACCTGAAGTTTCTCCCACAATTATTTTCCCGGTGTATAATTCATGACCTTCACAAGTTCTCGATTCAACTAGATCACACATGATTGCATTCATTTCCTTGGAGTTGTCACTACTAAGATTATTATTTGTAGTGCTTGTTGGGGAGTATGTGGAATTATATATCCATCTAAAAAATAATGCCAAATTTTACACCCTAAGGATATGATATGAATTCTCATCCCGAGACTCAAAATGCATAATTTATTCCATCAACAAGGGATGTTTTCTATAAGAAGTGCACTCTTTTCACTTTCCATTTTAAAGCTTCAAGGGATCTTCTTCAGGTCATTAAAAATTTTCAAAAGGACCTTCTCTCGATTCTAATTATTGAAATCACAATGGATTGAGAGGGGGTGAATCTTTCCTTCAAAACTTGTAACCAATTTAAACATAAACTATTTACCATTCAATCATGCATTAATGTGAGCTTAAAAACATATCAAAAAAATTCACATGAGCATAACCATGAGAGAATACATAACAAAACAAGATGTAAGTGGGAAACCCTCAAGGGGAAGAAAACCCACTAAAATTTTTGATTATATTACATAAACCAAAATATTTTCATGAATATGACACATCACAGAAGATTTCTTTAGTGAAGCACCCACTTCACAATGAGAACCCACCCTTATTTAGTATAACACCCACTATACAAGGAGCTTACTACCCATAAGGTGATAAAGCACCCAATCAACCACATAATGGTGATGGAAAATGATGTATGTTTCTCCTACAACATATTGTGATCACAAATTCATCTCACACACCTCAAAACCCTCTTTAAACACATTCTCTTCTACTTCGCTCAATATTACTTCTTCATGGGCTGATTTGATCTATTTCCTTGCTACTATACTTCTCAACTATCCTAAAACATTCATTATCTATCTCATCTCTGTCTTAATGCCCTTAAACCAATTTCTCTCTCTCTCTCTCTCTCTCTCTCTCTCTCTCTCTCTCTCTCTCTCGGCTCACACTTTTTCATCTCACTCAACTAGTTAAAAATGAACACACACTCACTTATATACATTATTCATATCCTAAATACTAATAGGTCACCCATGACCCTCAATTTCAGTCATAAAAACTTAAAAAAAGACCTAAAAAATCATATAAATCAAAATAAAAAACCCATATGGGTTGAAAATGCACCAAGAAAACCAACAAGCACAACTAGGCTTAAAATACCAAATCCTTCTCCACCGATAACATATATGAACTTAAAGGGTTTCATAAATATTTTTCAATCCACAAAAGGCTTAAAAAACTCTAAAAACATCCTCGCAACATCATCCAAAATCTCAAGAAACGTTTCTTCACTAGTTTCTTTCATAACACCTTTAAGTTTGATTGTTTCCAACTCAAACTCGGTAACTCCACGAACCTGTTTCTAATAATGAAGAGAAATATCATACAAAAAAATCAACCATGGCATGTAAACACTCAATGGAAATATAATGAGCTAAATATAATCACTGAAAATTATATACCTCATGATTCCACCTACAAATCCAATAGAACAACTTATCCTCTCAAATAAAACATATTACTTAGAAATTGATTTTGCAATATTAACCTTCTTCCACCCTTTCTAACACTTTCAAGATTTATAAATGCATGGAATAAGATAAAATTTAATCCCTATTCACTTTTGAATGGATAGGCATCATGAACCAATCCAAAATATTGGTCTTCCAGACCAATTTCTCTCGAGAACCATTCTTGTCCCGAAGCCAATCAAACTAGGTCAAGTTGTGACCTCAGCCATCCCAAAAAAATAACTTGAAAAGCTCAAAAAAACACAAACCACATAATATAAGATGTGTAATACATTTCCAATGTCATCACCCATCATCACAAATTCCATAAGTGCTCAAGCACTTCCATTCTCCATGACTGCTAAAACTGTCTTCTAGCCCTAAAAACTAGCCTTCATGTTTTGACTTGTGAAAACCATCAAATCAATTCAAAAATATCTTAAATCACTCCAAACATATATCATGTATCCTAAAAACTCATAACACTAAATTGGTTCATAGGTAAAATGGAAATATTGAGAGAAAAGACAACTTTCTCGGAAACTAGAAAATCTAAGTGGGACATTCATGACCTCAAACCACAACCATCTAAAATATGGGAGAGTCTTATCCATCCTTAAATAATCAAATTTTATTATTCAATCCATTATAGGCTCACACCATCAATTTTTCTTCCATCACTAGTAAACTAGGGTTTATGGATGGTTTTGACCAACTTACCTTCTTAAGGATTGTTCATAAAGAATATGACATTATTTTTACTTGATTCCACTTTTTAAACCTTCTTATCTATATGAAAAATCATCCTTGAATCACTCAAATCTCCATAAAATTTTTCATGTGTCAATGAATGCAGAACATTTCATATCAAGCTAGGAAACATACATTCTTGAATTCAGAGGACCAAAAACATCATAACTTTCAAAACTTTTTTCATACTTCTGTAAATGTTCTCCCATAGCACTAGGAAAACCTCTACTAACATCTCTAATTCTCACTTAATCATAAATAGGTATGCATCTTCCCAACCACTAGGACTTGCATAGTTAATTCTTGGGAATCATGCATGTTTAGACTGAATGCAGTAGGAGATGCTCATACCTCAAATTGAAACTTCTTCAAAAGGATCTAAAAAAATTAAGACAACATGTCTCACACCTCTTTATTCCCTCATGGGACAACATAGCTTTACACCTACTCATCATTCCTTAATGGGCCTCCAAGCACCTAGATTAACTCTATATAAGAACCAATAAACTTTTCTCAAGCCATGCATACATCACCGAGACATGCATGAATGTCTCAAAACACTCCAATAATACTCTCCATGCTTCTACCATGATTTTAAAGTCATCATAGATCTCAAAACATCATTCTCTATCACCCATGCAGACTAAGCCACCTAATTAGGTCATCTTAAGTAAGAAAATATCATTGTTTCCACTCCTATAAGCATGACACAACATGTTTGACCATCTCATTATCATTAAAAAATACCTCTAGCACTCCAATACCTCATACACTTTTATCATTAATGTGCATTCACATTATACATCAATGACAACACTAACTCACTCATGCCAACAACGGTTTACTAGTTATCACCTAATAAAGTTTGATAGGTTTTTTTCTCTTGTGGCACTTAAGAGACATTGATGGAACATTGTATCTTGGAAGAAGCTGGGATGGTTTGAAATAGAAAAAAATAAACGATATCTTCTAACATCCCATTCAAATTTTTGGAACCATCAATTTGGTGCTAGGATGTGCCCATTATAAAATATCACCTGGATTCCATAGCCCTAATATTAATTGAAGTTTTTGCCAAGTTTCATTTGTTTTCACCGCGAATAGACTAGAAATACATGAGATAAACTGAGATAGGATTTTTAGGTGGAAAAAATGCACATCCATAAGTTCATATGAGATATTCTAAAGTGCCACGATTTTCTAGTTATCACCCAATAAATTTTGAAAATATTTTCTCTAAGGGTGCTTAAGAGACATCGACAGACTAGTGTGGCCTAGAAGGACCATGAGATTTTAGAAGTGGAATGATACCACATATATCATCTAACATACCACCTAGATGTGTAGGAACCATCAGTTTGGTGCCACAAGGTTCCTATATTGTATTAATTTTTTTAAAACATAATTTTATCTCTAACACTGATGTTAATTGAAGGTTTTCTCCATGTTTCATTATCTTCGACATAGAAAAAATCAGTTAGAGATGGTAGAAAACAAGATAGGATCTTTAGGAAGACTAGATGCTCATCCATAGGTTTAGATAAGACATTACATAGTGCCACGACTTACTAGTTATCACTCGTCAAATTTTGACAAGTTTTTTTCTCTCGGGAAATATTTTGCAATGGGAACCTCGTGGCACCAAACCGATGGTACCTACCCACAATGTATCCACATGATTTATTTAAAGTGAAAATGAATAAATAAAAATTAATGGTTTTAAATGGTATTAAACCTTGGAAAGTTTTTGTGAGATTGAATATTACGAATAGGCTCTACGAGGTTAAGAGAGATGAAAAAAGGACTTCATTTTGTTGACTTACTATTTGGGTGATTTCTTGTTTCTCCTCATGGTCCTTTATTATTTACTCAATTTGGAAGGAATGGAAACATGTGAAGAACTTGGTGGTTGGGAAACCTATATTCTCTTCCTTTTATGATAGGTGTCAAACCTACAAATGGGTTTTATCGAATCTAAAATATAATGACAAGATATTTTCCTTAACAAGAGGATTCTCTAGCCTCCTTTCATTTGAGAAAGGAATTAAAATATTTCGTGACTTGTAAAAGATTTGGAAAGTGGGTAGAATGGGCATACCTTGAAGCTTTTTATAAGCTTCCTTAATCTTAGTTCGAATGTATAAATTTCTCATAAATTCTTTCACAGTTCCCTCTATTGGACTAATTATGGAGGATGAGAATGATTTTTGAGATACCAGTAGGTAGCTCAAAGGCCCCCTTTCAAGAGGCTACCTCCAAACAACTCTATGAAAGGATTACCTTATCCCTATAACTTTTCTTGGGACTTAACGATAAGTGGAGTTTTTGTGAGCCCATTAGTGGATGGACTCATGATTTAATGTTTTTTGGTCTTATTTTATTTCATCAAAGAAATCTTGCTTCAAATGGATTTTGATAATAATTATGTGCCATTATGAAAATTCAATCCAATGAACCATTTAGGTCCAATATAACTTTTAGGGTTTCAAGTATTGATTCATGGTCGAGGCTTAAGAACTTTCCATAAGTTATTATTGCATGGTATACCTCCATATTTAATCAATTGAACATTACATGCAACAACAAGGTGATAATAATGAATAATATTTCTATGAGTGTCAAAGTCCTTGAACAACCACACATTGGATTTATTCATTGGGGATATTCTTATCCATGTTCCAGTAATAACCAAATACCCTATAGGATATTCTAGGCCTTCTCTATCTATGATTGGGGCTATCAATTTCATATTTTACTCAACACAATGACACAAATAAAAATATGTTCCTTATTTATTATTTTATTCTGCAACAACTACATAAACATGTATAATGGTATAGACAGATTTGTAGATGAATATAATCAACTATATTCAATTCATCCGGTCTGATTACATAATGAATAAGCTGCCAATATATAGGGAGATAGTTTCCTATTAAGTAGGAAACAACTCAACCACAAATCTATATATATGTGAGTTGTTATAACTCCTAAACAACTCACGTATAATATACTAACCTGATATTACATAATAATCTATGTTCACACTACAACATAGATATTCCTAACATTCGCCCCCTTAGTGTGAACATGGGGTAAGAGCTCCTGGAAACATCAAACTTGTCGGAGTAGCCATTGCTACTGGATCTTGCTATCTGGATCTTGCTACTAATGATCATCCTTGTCGTATGAACATCTTCATCGACTGATCACCTTCCAACGAAGTACCTTCCACCGAAGTATGGCAGTCAGAGGACCATACGATAGTCAGAGGACCGTACGTAGATGATTTTCCCCTGTAAGCTGAGTCAAGCAGTTTGCTTCTTCCACACCAAATAGACACTCAGGAACTGTTGTTAGTCTATGTGAACACATTAAAATCAAAACATGAAACTAGTTTCACCCCCTTGTGTATAAACACACCACATAACTGAAATAAAATATCACCACATCTATCTACGACCCCATCGTTGGTGAATGACGAGAGGACGCTGATTTTCCTCCTTCCTCCATTGCCTCCTTCCTCCAACTGACATACCGCTTAGGTCAGAGAAATGTGCTCAGACTTCTTTTCCGCACTTCTCATTTTTCGTAAAAGATGGTCTTTGTATTCTTTAGTTGTCAACATTTTTCTTTTTAGAGATCTAGGTGGTTCAAATTCACTGTCACCTTCATATCCTTCTTCTAAATTTAGCATAGCTGAATTTTCTTGATCTTGTATATTTTTTATGTCTCTCTCCATGGTAATTGGTTCCATGAGAATACATTGTTTTCTTCTTTTCTTGACCATAGTGAGATAGGTGTCGGATACAACCGAAAATGCACCCTTTTTTACAAAATTATTTACCTAGACAGACTGACAATAAATAACGACACTTTATTTTTTGACTTGACACTGTGACCAATTTGACTTTACCTTCAATACAATATTTTGATGACTCAAATATTTAATTTTATGACTATGAAACCTAAATGAAATAAGGACCCGACAATACTTATACACAATGTATTTTATGGTTTAGACACCAAAAGTATTAAACAACCTATTTAAAAAAGTAATAGAAAATTACTTTTTAATGCCTTACAACTATTGACAAGACTCGTATTATAACAATACAATTCGAATTTATCACAAAAAACTAACACGACTAATTACCAATTTCTGTTGGAGGAAAACACAGAGATCGAGGCGCATCTGGAATTTTGGAAAATTTGTTGGAGATCTCCAGGTGGCTGGGATCACAATCGACATGTAGTCGATTTAACATACACTAATCTGATTTGTTATGTGTCCTGCATACTGAGCCGTGGTAGAGACGTCTAAGCTTCGGTCTGAGATTAAAATGAAACACAAGAAAATCTGTAGATGATAATTGGCAGAGATTACAGAAACCAGATCTGTATACGTCTAAGCTGAACGCAAAAAGAGAACTCTAAACGCTGATGCATATAGTGAAAGCTCCTCTGACAGAATTTTGCATGTAGTATGCTGATAGGCGCTCATATACAACTCAGATATGCATGCTTTAATTCCACAGCTTAGCAGATAATACACTTGGATAAGGATGCTTGCTTATATGAGGATACAGTCAGAACATTGGCTCCATGAATATGATGGAAAATGTATGACAGAATCAATCAATTTTGTAGACTGATAATTAAGCTGATCCAGATCGATGCCAGGAGAGAAATCAATGAATGCAGAGATACATGCTACCATATAGGGACGAATCAGGCTGAGGAATACGTGGAACGCTTGGAAGTAACAGGACTGCAATAAGATATATATTTTGGAGTGTTTCAAAGAATGCGCCAACAAAGGAATCAACGCTATGATAGAATGTACGTGGGCATGCAGATGTCAAACGTCTGACCATTCACAAGACAATGCTCGAGCATAAAGATCTGAGCACTTGTTTTTATACGTGATGAGACAGCTGAGCGCACCCGAACAGATGCAGCATAGTAGGCATAAAGACTCTCATTGTGCCCCCTTCACTCTGACTTCTGTCAGCAGATTCACCTGCTCTGATACCAAATATAATGGTATAGACAGATTTGCAGATGAATATAATCAACTATATTTAATTCATTCAGTCTGATTACATAATGATTAAGCTGCCAATATATAGGAGATAGTTTCCTATTAAGTAGGAAACAACTCAACCACAAATCTATATATATGTGAGTTGTTATAACTCCCAAACAACTCACGTATAATATACTAACCCGATATTACATAATAATCTATGTTCACACTACAACATAGATATTCCTAACAACATGACCTACATCACATTTTACACAAAATAGTTAATTTTATTTAATGATTCATAAATAAGTTACAAATGAGAAAAACTATTAATTTTAACAAAATAATGTAGATATATAATACCCCATTGTAGTAGATCGATATATGGTCAAATTAAATTCATTATTCATTAAATGTGAGTTCTAGAGCTTATGGGGTTAATAGATGTCGAGTGGATATAATTATTTACAACACTATCACAAAATGAATACATGCATGAAGAAACAAACCATGTCATTTTCCTTATATGAATAGTCCATGAACCTGCATTTGAACTTCTAAAAGAGTGCAACTCACTAGATCCTGTTAGTGTAAAATAATCTTCATATTTTAAAAAATTATCTTCTTCTACCAACCAAAAAAACCTACAAACTATAGAATTACCCTCATTACCTGGACCCATTGTTGAGTTACACCATTCCACGATGGATTTTGCATCAATCAACTTGGCACCATCTTTGTACTTCAATTCTTCTCTTGTTAGGGATCTTTTAACACATGATCTTGCACCATCATGTTCTCCTTTTCCATGTCTAGCCTCAGTGAAATTCCAAAATGTTGAACACCTCTTATCCTATGCATCCTGCTCAACCAGTAGAACATTCATGCATTCTTGAATTGTGATGTACAATTATCTAACCATATGATGTGTTTATCAAATATGATGTTTTTGTTATTCAAATTTCCATAGAAGATATCGAAACAACCTTACACGAATTCTGATGAATGTGCACGATCATCAATAATATATAAATTTTACTCCCTCAAAATATTTTTTCTTCCTTTATATTGTGGAGAGCATGAGTGAATACTATATGAAAAATATGGAAACATGAATAGAATTGTAGCATTGCGATTGTACTTCATTTTGTGGTTATAGAGTATAGTTCTTTGCAAAATCAAAAACCGACACAATGGTACTAAGAGGAAATTTTTCCTTGCATAACTTGAATTTCTCATCTAACCATCGAGCTCTATGTGTATGTCATGCATACTCATACACTATCTTCTCTCAAAATATAGTCATAAAATCTGATACACTTATTTCTTTACTCACTAATTCACATCTCTTGGCTTCTTTACCATCTTTTGAAGTGTATGCCACTGACTTGTATTTTCCAAAACTAACTAGTTCATTTCCGATTACATGTGTATTCTCTATGTGTATACATTTTTACAAATGTTGCAAACCACCAAAACTATCACAAGTTCCTTCTAAACATGATTTCTTATAAAAAAATGTCCTTCTTCTCTTGTACAAAAACACTTGAGATGAAATATCTTGTTGATTTAGGTGGAAAATTTATCATACACTCCTATAAAATATTCTCAATATGTAAATTAACACATATATGCCAGAAAATATCATAATGCATAGAAAATTCAATATGGATCCTACAACAACAAGTAGTCCATGAGTGATTTATTTTAACATAAAAGGTATTTCCATTTCAAGATATCTTTGACTCATTTATATTTCGAGATGATTATCTTTAAAATTATTAAAAATTCGTGTTTGTATCATTTAAAAAATATTTAGGATGTGATTCATGGTTCCGAGAACCAATTCTTATTTTTAAAATCTCTTTTTCATTAGGTGAAACCCTTGTATTAATTTTTCCAAAATTCTAAAAACAATTATTTTAACTCTTCAGCTATGCCATTTTCTTTTTGTGGTAGTCTACCAAAGAATGTCCATAATTCATTTCTATTTGTATCTTCAATTTTGTAATGACATCCGAGAGCTTTTAATAGTGTTTTCCTACTTCTTTTTAGTGCATTTGTTTTTTTCTAATCAAACAATTTTTTTTTTCCAAGTACTTATTATAGTTGATGTAATAACACGATGGGTAGTATTACTATCTTTGGTATGTGAGGTTGGACCCATTGATTGTTATGCATTCACTAGATTTTTTACAATATATTTTTCATTATTGGTTTTAGATGTTCTTAGACCAAGGGTATTCATAGTAGGTCTAAAATTAATATTTTCATCATTTCAACAAACAATTGACATCTTCATATTTCATTTAAGTCATTAAAAATGTTTTCCATATCTTACTAAATGCCGTTGTTCTACAACCGTGTTCACTAATCTTATTAGTCATTGGGTTTAAAATATTTTCATCAATCTCAAGTAAAATTTTGGGTGTTTTACACAAAATTTTAATCAGTGATTTCAATGGAAATGATTGTTGAATATCATATAAACATTTTCATTTTCTATTTGTTGTTCATCTTCATAATTTGGTAAAGAGTGTGTGTTTTCAATAGGTTGGTCATTTGGTGTAACATATATGTTTAAATTTGGAATTACATCATTATTCATTGAATATTCATTATTTATTGATTCAATTGGTGTTTGAGGATATGTTGCACCATCAATTTTATTTGGAAGAGATGACATGCCTTCATCTCCATACATTGATTTATTTTTTCATGGATTATTTCAACTCGCTCCAATGTTTTCTTTTTTTTCTTCTTTCTTGGCTTTGTTGGATGATAGACAGTCTTTGGAAACATCTCCAATCTCTAGTAAAGATGTGTTCAATTTATTTTTTCATGTCCTTTTCATCTCATTGCCTTTGTTTTCAAATTTCTCAGTTTTTTCCTTCATGGTCTCCTCCCCATAATTCTCAAATATCTTTATCACCACAAGACAATTGACAAAAAAAAATGTTAATGAGTGTTAGGAATATAAGAAACAATAAAAACACATTCACATCCCAAAAATGTTTTTTATATTTCACAAAACAATCATCTATATAAGACAAAATATACAAAATTATCAAGAAGAATAAAATGTTGTAGGAATATGTAGGAGTTTATAGATAACATGTTATCAATGGGACCAAAATCATGGGTTTATTTGTTTTTGTGTTTGGATCTCATGTTTAAGTGTGTTATAATGTGCTCATGTTTTATCTTCTATGGATTTGAAATACCCAATCCATAGGCTTGGATTTTTCTAATATCCAAACCTAAATTTTGGACTATGTAATCCGTGAATAAATTCATGTTTTACAAAAAAACATAAAAATCTCATGTGTACACCTCAATTTCTCATGTGTTATAAAACAATATTCCAAAAACAATTATATTTCCATGTAAAGCTCATTTTTACCTTTGTGAAAATATACTTCTTTCTAAAATATGATTAGTTTAAGACTTTCATTTTAACTTTCTTTTACTCCTGCATTTTTTTCTTTCCAAAACATATGTATAGAAGGGAAAATTTTAGTGGCAAATATTCCAATTTTTTAAAATTTGAAATTGGCAAATTTTTCGAAAGGGAGTAGGCCTAGGTCGGCATAATTTGTTGGGTACAAGTTAATTTTAAGGGTTATTCACCATCCTCGCAAAAGAGAAACTCACAATATTCACCTTAATATTATCAACCAATAGAATATTTTACGCTACCAGATGATACAGTAAATATGTGCTATCGGTCGATAAAGCATAAACATATATTACCGACCGATAACATACATTTATGATGTCATTCGGTAGCATAAAATATGTTACCGACTAGAAGCATATTAAAAAACTACCATCCGGTAAGAAAGAATAGAAAGATTTTAAAAATTAGGGGATTTCTTTTTCTTGCACCATATTTTGGGAGGACAAATTTCTCATTGACATGATCATTTTAATTGTTAACATCAAAAAATTTCTAAAAAAAAATTCCCATACAAAATTAGCAAAATTTGTATTTTTTTGTAAAAAAATAAATTTTGTGCCATATTTTGTGAGGATAGATTTCTCGTCGAGTAGGTCATATTAAATTTTATCATCAAAAATTGATTTTTTAAAAAATTACATATATTTTGGGCCGACATCATATAATATTAGTCGACAACATATTAGTGTGAAATTTAATTTTCCCAAATTTGCCAACAAATTTCTACGAATGTGTTTTGGGGGTTCTTAAAATTTTCCCTTATGTATAGTTTTTTGTACACAATGTATAATTTTTCATCTAGATTTTTAAAAAAAAAAGCTTAATCTAAACTCCATTCTACACCATTGAAAAACAAACAAAAAAATTAACTATTTTTCTCAAAATTACGAGAGTGTACACACAATTTTAAAATTATGAAAAATCGGTGGTTCCTCATACATGGTCTTAGCTAACTTTCTACTATAGGGATCTATAAAATAATTTATAGAACTCAAAAAAATGGGGGTTCACACACAACATGTTGCTATCTATTTGACACAAAAATACAAACACTTTTTGTGTGCACCACATTTGAACTTCTTAATCTCCACCATTTAAAATAAAATAGTAGTTTAGAAACTAGATTGTGAGTACTATGATTTTTATTCTTATCACGTTGTCAAATTTTGAGGATATGCATGCCAAATTATTAGTTAAAGTTCAGTGTTTACTGATTTTAGGAAAAATGTAGCCACTTTTGACCCCCTTTTGGTTCCACAATTCCATGCACTTATGCATGTTTGTCACAAAAATTTAGGTGATGGTAATTTTTGAATATTTCCTTTCAAAAATTCAAAACAATATTATTTATATCGACTATTCTACATTTATTTGATTATTTTAAATATATAGTTATAATTTACAAATTTTAAATATACAAATTATATGTGACTATTATTTTAAAAAATTAAGTATTTTACGGCTAAAATAATTAAAAATCTGTTTTTTCACATATTTTCTCAAAAATTTCAATTTCTTTTGATTGCGTAAAGAGTAGGAACACCTGTCGGGATCTTAAACTAACGAAGAGTTATATGTACCGACAAAACGGCCTCTCCATATGACTTAAAAAAGTATAATGTTATTCCTAACCTCTATACTATTTTTAATTAAGTGATGGTACTCAATCCTTAATTTATTGCATCGGATAAATTCCCTAAAGATTCTCCTCTTGTTTTGTTATCCAAAATATCCCCCATGTTATTTTGACAACCTATAAAATCAAATTTAGAAAAATATTTCTTAATATCAACGGAAAAAAGGTAAATTTCTTTACTCAAGGAGACTTCATAAAATATGATAGGGAGTTTGTTGAATCAAGAAACAAAGACATGGGTTTTTTTCCTCGGGTATCACAATGTATGGATTTTGATACTCAAATGTTGCGAGGAGCCAAAAGGTTAATTTCAAGGTGGATAAAATAAAAATCCATGGAACACTATCCTGGTGTCTCATGGGTTTTCTAAAATCCATGGAAAAATAAATATGAGTGGAAGATTTAGGCAAAGTTCACAAAACAAAGGCTACTGAGATATGCAAACATGGCGATTCTCATGGGATTTGGGAACTAGTGTTTCATGGGTTTTCTCAAACTCA